>OZ023262.1:5391976-5991976 GCA_964006375.1 Tillus elongatus | reverse complement strand
ATAAACACAGAGTTGTCCTTGGCATCTGCCGGATCTAATATTTCATCGTTTTCTCTATAAGGATAGTAACCAACACCTTTTGTGGCATTCATCACCTCCTTTAACATCTTGTATTTCGGTTGATACAGAGACTTTGAATACACATACACGTTATCAAATTTTAAACCGTTTGCTTCAAACAACAAACTCAGCATGACATTAGTTTTACCACACCCACTCGGACCACATATGATACAGCGAACGGTGTTTGGAAAGAGAGGACCATGCCTCAGTTGTTGTTGAGCTGTGTCCGTAACAACATCGTCTATATTTGTAATGGGTAAGGCAGAAGCGTGTTTGCTGGTACGCATCTTAACTTAAACTAAACTATATTTTTTGGGGTGTATATATATATATATATATATATGAATGCAAGTGAGACAAAGGCATGTATCTCAAGAAACAGCGCTCCGATTATGGGTTGTATCTGCAAAAACCATTGCAATAAAAGACTCAAACAGTAGCCTGTGTGTATCAGTCATGGCGCACACCTTTGTGTTGAAAGACCGCAGCTCCCATCTGTCGTCAGACTACCATCCACCAATTGTTTTGGATGGTAATTATGCTGTTGCCTTGATAGGCTTTCACACCTACAACAACATACCCAACATCTATGAAGGTAAAAACAAATTTCATGTAAAAGAAGGAACCGGTTGGCGAACCATCACGATACCCACCGGTGCTTATGAAATAACACACTTGGAAGAGTTACTTCAAAATGAACTTGTTGGTGCCGCAGCAACACACGAACAAAAGCAACAGGCTCTGATTCTGAGACCTAATCCGAGCACCATCAAATGTAGACTAAAGTGTTATACAAATGTCAGTTTTGAATTTGATGGTTCGATTGGGCGAATGTTGGGCTTTTCAAAACAAGTTCTTCAACCGGACACCTTTTATGAATCTGATTTACCTGTTGATATAGTGGATGTTAGACAGATTCGCATCGAAACCAATATTGTGTCTGGTTCCTATTATAACGGACAACCCTCACATACGCTGTATGAGTTTGCTCCGATGGTTGATCCTGGCTACGCAATCGACATAGAACCTAAAAATTTAATTTACTTGCCGGTGAACAAGCAAAAGATTTCCAATATAAGCATCGACATCGTCGACCAAGATTCAGTTCCTGTCAACTTTCAAGGTGAAGAGGTGTCTGTTCGCTTGAAACTTATAAAAGTTGCTTAGTATGTTGGTCTTTAAGGATATAAAAGCAAGTGCATCTACCACAACAAATTCAGTTGAGTCAGACACGTCAAAGGGTACGCTTCGTCCCGATAATATTGAGTTCCTGCAAAGCCTGGGTTATCATGTCGTCAAAACTAGAAATATTCAAAGAACCCGTGTTTGATGATGGCATCGATCGAGAAGAGCTGCGCTCTTACTATTCACCAACTAAATCGTTTGGTAACAGCGATGAAATTGAAATAGCCATCAACCAACAAGATGCGTTCGTATGTCTGGCCGAGTCAGCTCTAATAATCGAAGGTGCTCTGGAACCTGTAGCAGTCCAAAATGCCACTGGTGCTTGTTATCTGTCAAATAATGGAGGAGCAGCTCTGTTTGAATCAATGACCTATGAGTTAAATAACAAGGAAGTGGAACGAGTGCGAGACCCATACACCACAACCATCATCAAAAGTCTGCTATCGTTCAGTAAGAATGAAGCCCAATCTCTTAGCAACGCCGGTCTGAATGTGTCGTCGGAGCACATCACCTTAAATGATAACAAGTTTCACATGCTCATACCTGTTTGGTTCCTCTTCAGTTTCTTTCATCATTTCAAAGGAGTTCTCTGTGGCAAACATACTTTCCGCTTTACAAGAGCTCGAAACGATTCCAACGGCTATTACAGCACAGGTACGGCACGAGCAAAAATTACTGTAACCAATATGTTTTTAAAGGTAAAACATGTATTTCCCAATGATAAAATGAAATTGGAACTGATGGATAAAATAGCCTAAGACACCTCTATATTTCTCGCATACCGCAAATGGGACATATATGAGTTACCAGCACTCAGAGATATCAACAGAGATGTGTGGGCTGTTAAAACTGCAACCAACTTGGAAAGACCTCGATATGTGATTATAGCATTTCAAACAGATCGTAAGGATAACGTGAAGAAGAGGTCAGACTATTTCGATAACATTGGTATGTTGGACCTTCGAGTGTTTCTAAATTCAGAATGCTACCCTTATGAATCTATGAATATGGATTTTGAGAAATCGAAATATGCAGAAGCCTATAACATGTATACAGATTTTCAAAAAAGCTTCTGTTATAAAAACATGTCGGAGCCTATCTTGAATTATGACGAGTTTAAAGACAGAGCTCTATTTGTGATTGACTGTCAGCACCAGAACGAGTCAATCAAGTCTTCAACGGTGGACATTAAGGTGGAGTTTATGAGTCACGCCAACTTCCCAAAAAATACTCGTGTTTATTGTTTGGTTATTCATGACAGTGTAATGGAATATAAACCTCTAACGGGCATCGTTAGAGCCATTATGTAATAATAGTATGTCATTTATGTATCAATATGTACAACTTAATTAATCCTAATAAATTTTTATTGTATGTAAAACAGTTGTTTTATTTTTATTTTGTTGCATTTTTATTAACCCCTTTCTGTCTGTCAGTCTAAGCAAAGACTTCGAGCTGTCATGACGTGTTTGTTAAACAGCTGTACAAGCTCAAACAAGGTTCTATATGATACTTGTTGGGCAATCAATTGTCTGTCTGTCTTTTATTACACAGCTCTGTCAGTCTAAGCAAAGACTTCGAGCTGTCATGACGTGTGTGTGTGTGTTAACAATCAACAACAACATCTATATGTTTTGTTTGGTTCAAGTGGATGTCATTAAACAACTGTGTTATTTCTATAAGGGCCCCCATTCAAGACCTCAACAGACGTCAGTGTGTGTTAAGCCGTGAAACATGTATGACGTCTCTTGCTGTATGTAAGTATACTATTATATTATTTATGTTTGCATACAAACAATCCTCGTATATCAAAGTTTAGTTTGATGTTTTAAATCGAGTTTTGTTACTTGTGTTTTATATCACTCCCTATATAAATTCAGATTCACTGTGATATAAAACACTAACATAAACAAACCTCCATAAAACCCGGTCTTCAGTTTTATTACCCCATTAAACAAATTCATTAACATATCTAGATGTAAATACGTTTTGTTATTGATAGTTTACTTCAAACGTTTTTGTTTTTAGAATTTGATATTAGATATGTAAATTGGAACGTCTTTAAATATCTTTTACTATAAAATATCTTTTACTATAATATATATAAATATACAATTGTTTTTAAAAATTACCGTACCTATTATATATTCAAATTGGAATGTAATAGAGATACCACCCCTGCCCACACACACACACTCATCAGCCAGATAAACTCGTTTTATGTAACAGGTTTTATTTTATATATACCACTGCGAACAAACTTTCATCGTATGTCTGAATAGCATGATCGGTTTAGGGACGTTTGCATATCTTAGTAAGCTGTATGGTTGGGGTTCGAATCTAATTCAAATCTAATTTCAGGCGAATGCTTTTCTTTCAAAAATCATATTTCAAATTAAAATTAAATTTCAAATTACCCGCTCAATATATCTTCCTAATATATGTAAGTGTGTGTGCTAAACCGAATGACTGTGTCCAACAGATGTCTCCCCTCGAGCTAGGGAGTATTCTCCCACTCTACAACTTTACAAATAGAATATTCTCTAGCTCGATGAGTCAGATCTCTGGACACAACAGACACAAATTTTCAAACAAATTCAAATTTCCCGCCAAAAACGAAATACCCTAACAAACTTCAATACACCTTACCACACACAATAAACAACAGACAGCTGTCCTTAATAAACAAATACATAACCTTAATAAACAAACAGATGATTGGTAATCAACACGTGTGCGAACATAACCTTAATAAACAAATACATACATAACCTTAATAAACAAATACATACATAACCTTAATAAACAAACAGATAGCACGTTGACGACATAACAAATACAAACATAACCTTAATAAACAAACAGATGAATGGTAATCAACACGTGTGTGAACATAACCTCAATAAACAATCAGACAGCTGGTATTCGACAAACACACACACATGGAGACCTGACTTGTAGATATCTATGGACACACAGGTCAGACATCTTGGAACGCTTGTGACGTCATCACAGGTCAGACATAAGACAGTTAATACCTAACCTGACTTGTAGATATCTATGGACACACAGGTCAGACATCTTGGAACGCTTGTGACGTCATCTCAGGTCAGTTTCATAGAGAACCAGGGATTGCAGCTGTCTATTACAGGTCAGCCATCTTGGAACGCGTTTGACAGATGTGACATATGACAGGTTAGGTGACATTTGACATCTGTCAACACTGTCAGGTCAGGTGACAATGACACCTGTCAAAACTGACAGGTCAGCTGTCAACTGTCACAGGTCAGCGCATGCGCATGACGTCATCGCGCATGCGCAGAAAAAAGTGGAGGGGATGGTCCCAGGTGTCGCACTATCTACTCATAATGCAGTGGTTATGATGGTAAATTAGGCCAGGTAATCTATCCAGGATTAGTCACTCCGTGACAATATATATATATATATATATATATATATATATATATATATATATATATATATATATATATATATATATATATATATCACACCGATTACTCAAAAATAATGGACCGATTTTGATGAAATTTGGTACGTACCTTCCTTTTGCAAGTGGCTTGGATAAGTCCGTTAGACAGGAAAATCGGACCTGTTTTTCCAAGAAAATTTTTGGTTTTCTTTCGGAAAATCTTTGTATCTCCGAAAATAACAGAGTTATGACAACCGGATTTGACATATACGTTTGTACTATCAAACTTACCCTACACACCAAAATTCAGATCTTTAAGTTAAAACAAGAAAAAGTTATAGGCATTTAGCCAAAAAAAAAAAATTGGGTACCCCCGATGATCAGAGGAAAGCACAAGAACAAAATATTACACATATAAAGTCTGAACCGAAGCCGGATTTGGATTCCAGCGGTCCTAAATGGGCTCATTTGAAGAAATTTTTTCAAAATTCAAAAGTCGTGATCTACAGGATTTTTTTTTTAAAGAAAATTCACTAAAATGATAGAGCCACAACTTCTTTTATCTATGCTCAATGATCAGATGTCAGATTGTCAGATGTCAGCTGAGAGATGGGTTTATGATTCCTTGTTGCCGATTGGCTGATAATTGACAGATTTTCCGATAATTTGAGGTGCTGGTAACTGGTAATAGTGTATATGTTGAAGGTTGAAAATGTTAACACAACACCAATACACCTAGCGTGTAGTGTCCTAAAATAGTTGTACCAATACCAACCAATGGTTTTGTAATTAATCGCAGGGTTGTAATTAAATTTAACCATGAGTGTGGACAAACAAAGCAAGGTTTGTGATTACAACCCTATTGATATTTTCCTAGATGGGTTTGATGCTAAAGAGGAAGATTTAGTGCTTAAACCCGAACAAAACTGTGAGCACCAAAGGAGAGGAACAGAGAAAATTGAACACAACACCGAATACAAGCCTATCACTGTTAAACTGGAGAAGATGGAAGATCAGTGTTTAGATGAACCAAAACATAACATTATAGGTGAAATGAGCCAGGAGGGAACTGAAGGTTTTGAAGCTGCTACAGGTGGACAGGTAATTGATGAAAATGTTTTTATTAAAAGTGAAATGATTATAGAAGATTTTAAAATTGAAACATTGGACCATGGATGTGCAGGTCTCGGTAATCATGACTTGGATTATCTCAAGTATGTACCAGTGAAAAATGAAGTAGGTACAAAACCAAAACACAATGCAAAAAGTTTTTACATTTGCAATACATGCAATTACAGAACTATTTGGAAAAGCTGCTTAATACCCCACATAAAGGCAAAACACACCGGAGAAAAACCTTTTAAATGTAATAAATGTAACTTTAGCAGTGTGCAGAAGCATTCTTTAGCAGTTCATATAATGGCAAAACACACCAGAAAAAGACCTTTTAAATGTGATCAGTGTGGTTATAGTACTGTTAAAAAGTGTGACTTAACACAACACATAACAGCAAGACACACTGCAGAAAGGCCCTACAAATGTAATAAATGTGACTTTCATACTGCCCATAAGCAATATTTAGCACTTCATATATTGGGAAAGCATACTGGAAACAGGCCATTTAAATGTGGTCAGTGTGATTATAGCGCTGTTAGAAAGTCTCTGTTAACACGACATGTAACAGCAAGACATACCGAAGAAAGGCCTTATAAATGTGATAAATGTAACTTTAGTGCGGCTGTTAGGGATTATTTATCAAGGCATCTAATGGCAAACCATACTGGAGAAAGACCATTTAAATGTGGCCAGTGTGATTATAGTAGTATTGATAAGTATCAGCTAAGGAGGCACATAACAGTAATACATACTGAAGAAAGGCCTTTTAAATGTGATAAATGTGACTATAGTGCTGCTGATATGAGATATTTATCAAAACATATAATAGCAAAACACACTCGAGAAAGACCATTTAAATGTCTTCAATGTGACTATAGTGCCGTTACGAACTCTCTATTAACACGACACATAACAGCAAGACATATTGAAGAAAGGCCTTATAAATGCGATCAGTGTGATTACAGTACTGTTAGAAACTATCAGTTGACAAAACACATAATAATAAGACACAGTGAATAGAAGACTTATAAATGTGATCAATGTGATTATTCTAGTGATGGGAAAAACGGTTATTTTCTATTAACAGTTGAAGCCGTTAAGGTTATTTAATAATAACCATTGAAAATAACAGCTTCAGTTATTTATCTGTTATTTTAAACTGGATAGTCGATCGATAGTATCCTACATTCCCAAATCTGTGAGCGAGAGCGAGCACACTAGTATAAATGCATTGTATTTTTACCCCGTTATTTCACGTAGTGTATAAATCTCAAATTTTGTCGGTATGAAAAGGAAACAAAGAGTTAAGAAATTATAATAAGCGTGTCGTAAATCTTTTGCCACTCTGAAGTGAAACTTTTAGAAATCAGAAAGGAGTCTTATATTAGTATTTACTTAGATGTTTTGGGAATTATAAAGTAGTCATTTCTAACAAATTTATTTTATGAGGGGTCTTTACGTAAATGTCAATGCCACAGCAAGAATCAATAAATATCATTATTTATCACGTCTTGGGACGTTAGACGTTAGAACTTTTATTGCTACACAGGGAGTGATTCTAAGAACTCCATAACATAACGCAGCTAATAAAATTTCGGTAAAGAAATTTGCCTTTATTCTGTACATATGGTTTGTTATTACATTATGCATTTATTCTTTCTTAGAAAGATCTCTATCTCTAGTTACATTTTCGGTTCACTGGTCATCTTTATCATTCCACTTTTAAAAACTGTGCAAACAACAGCCAACAGTATAAAAATTGAGTTTGAGTTTGTGTTTAAAAAAAAATTGGAAGATATATAGTATTAATTTTTTATTACCACGTACTTGATTTTTCAGCAAATAACAACCACTTTGTAAATTCATGTGACATCGATCTGAGTAATATTTTATTTTTTTGTGATGAAACTAACAATTTTATGAGAAAATCTCAAGACATCAAAAAGTTCCTAAATGAATCTTTCTTTTTAAATCATTTTTTTTTAAATAGAAAACGGTACACACAATAAAAAGTAGTGATAAAAAATAATGTATGGGTAGGTTTTTTCACCCTCTTGTGATAACATTATAGGGTTATAAAATCCTTTTAAAACTGCTATTTTGTTAGCCTTGTGCATCTGCAAAATTTCGTTGTTTTTAATTATTCCATAACGGAGAAATTTAATGAAAACTTTTTTTGCCAAAATTTCAAAGGGCTGTAACTTGGAGGAGAAGGGGTTTCAAGAAAAACTTAATAAAAAGACACCCCTTATTTTTCGCCAAAGAATTACCCTAGAATTACCCTGTAAAAATTTTCGCATCAATTTAGAAACACCCTGTATATATATATATATATATATATATATATATATATATATATATATATATATATATATATATATATATTTATTATATTTAAATGTATATAGATATTAAAAAATGTATCAATATATTTTGTTTATCAATTTGATAACTATTATCAGACAAACGAAAATGACGTGCTAACTGTTTTCTTAGGTAATGTATATCAATTTAAATAAATAAGTACTTTAATTTCATGTGAAATAACCCTATTTTGCGTTGTCTATATAGTGAAAGTAATAACACGTTTTTACAGAAATTCATCTTTTCACCCATACTCATACTGGTGGGAAACTCAACTGTTTCAAAAATAACAGCTTCTCAGTTTAACAGAATAACTCTGTGTAGTAGTGTCCGTATGCCGTATCCCCATCGACAACCGGTTAAAGTTAAAATTAAAATTAAACCGTTTTATTGTACCGAAGATCCTACGTTCCTAAAGCTGTGAGCGAGAGCGAGCACACCAGTATAAATAACGTGTTAAGTATAATGTTATGAAGTACAGTCCGCTCTATACTGTATACCCATACATATTTAGCTTCCCAGTCTCAAGGCTATTCATCCCGTTAAATGGTTAAATAACAGTTGCCGTGAAAACCGATGTTTATTCATCGAACCTAGTTGCAGTGGAACTGAAACAGATACGACTCAGAATTCTAGTTTAGTGTAAAAAGCGTTATTTTTATAAGTCCATATCTGGTGGTTACCGTTGCGGCTAGCTCACTCTAAGGCCTTCATAAATGGCCTGTCTGAGTCAAGGGCTAAGAAACTACTAGAGCTGAACAGACAACTGAGAACTCTAGTCGGCCTATATACAGGACACTGCCGCTTGCGGCATCACATGCACCGTATTGGGATCGGTCAGGAGACCGAGTGCCCGCTGTGTATGGAGAGTGACGAAACAGCAGAGCACGTGCTGTGTTCCTGTCCGGCAGTGGATAGGACTAGACACCTGCTCTTTGGCAAGGTAAAGCTTGCTCCAGAGGATCTGGATCGACTTTCGCCCACAAAGGTTATCGACCTCTGTAGGAGGCTGGATTTGTTGGGCGAAATATAAACATTAGGCGTGAGCCACAATAGACCTTTGGTCGCGGTGGAAGGTCCGATATGGACCACTCACAAACTAACCTAACCTAACCTACCGTTGCGGCTCGGCAACCGTTTAAAAATAACCGACAGTTAAATGACCCATCACTAGATTATTGTGCTGCCAGAAAACACAAGACACCAGTGGCGGCTCGTGAGTATCGCTGTAGAGGAGGCGGTAATTTTTTAAATTTTCAGTCACACGTCTTCCTGGCACTTCAGAATTTCAGTGAAAATCCATTTATACAAAAATATAGACTTGCAAGAATAATTTTTGAAATTTGATACCTTTTTGAAATAATTCATTCACGAATTACTGAGGGTATAAATAAACAGGAATAAACACATAAGGTTTATTAAATTGTTATATATTGTTTATAGACCAAAAAATAAATTTCGATAGAAAGCCTATATACATTATACATAGTTCAGTAAATAAATAAATTTTAATGAGTGATCCAATCCAATCAGGGGTTTATGACGAGCTGCAAAACGCAGAGGCTGTGTTGCCAATTGCAGTCGTTTGGGAAATTTACGATCAACGATTCAATGAATGTTAATGTACTCGCTGTATTTTGATCTTTTTTATATATTTCGGGATTTATACGTTCAAGTCCGGGATCAGGGGCAGGACATCTAATTCACAGTACAGAGACAGTCAATAAGTACACGTTCTTTTGCATACCTAACTATTTAGCCAGCGAAACGCATTGTCTTATTGTTAATAAGAAACAAGAACAAATGTAAGCATAATAATATTATGTATTATATTTCACTTGTCGCCACCATGTAATGCGTGTCGCTGTAGCCCATGCCAAGGGGTGGGGTGTGGTCGAATCAGGGAAAATGGGAATCGGAGATTATTTACATATTTACAAAAGTAACTAAACAATAAATTTTAAGTAACAATAACGAAAATAAAAATAAACAGTGGAAGCAGGCATATATCATTCCTTTTCCTAAGATTCCAAACCCGGAGACTCCCAGGGATCTACGTCCCATTAGTATATTATCTATTCTTTCAAAGATTTTCGAACATGTAATCTATCAACAACTAAATACGCACTTAGATCGTTATTCCATTTTGCCGTCGGATCAGTCTGGCTTCAGACAATTGCACAGTTGTACGTCGGTCTTGGTAAAGGTTTCAGATGATATCTTGGAGTCTTCAGACAGTAACAAAGTAACGGCTCTAGTACCGTTGGATTTTACTAAGGCATTCAATACTATTAACCATAATTTACTTGTTTCTATTTTAGATTTCATTGGTCTGAAAACGACTGCACTGGACCTTATTTCTAATTACCTGGAGGGTCGAACCCAGTCTGTGAAAATAGATGACAATTACTCACAGACACGTTTAATTAGTGTCAGTGTTCCACAAGGGTCAATTCTTGGTCCCCTATTATTTAGTATCTATACGAGCAACACGTTTCGTAAGCTTCAACATTGTCAGTTTCATATGTATGCAGATGACACCCATCTATGTTTGTCGTTTGAAAGGGCAAAGGTTCGTGAGGCGGAGACCAAGATCAATTGTGATCTGGCGAACTTGACGCAGTTTTCGAGGGAACATTCTTTGTTTCTGAATCCGTCCAAATCTAAAGTGCTACTATTTGGAAATAAAGCATCTGTAGCTGAAATAGCTGAAACTTTTGTTGTGGAAATAAATAACGTCGTAATACCTATCGTTGAGAGTGCTAGCAATTTGGGAGTTACTTTTGAAAATAACTTTAGGTTTACTAGTCAGATTTCAAAATACTTAACAAGATCATATGCTGCCTTAAAACTACTGTATCCCCATAGAAATTATTTATCTGTTGAAACGAAAGCGATGCTATGTGACATGTTGGTCTTGTCGCACTTTTTGTATGCTGCACCACTGTACTATCCCTGTCTTGATGTAGTCACCAGGAACAGAGTACAGAAAATACAAAACTCGTGTCTCAGATATATTTTTGGATTGCGACGTAGGCAACATGTATCGCATAAATTAAGTGAATTAAAGTGGCTTAATATGGGTAACAGACTGAGGTTAAATACCCTGTGCTTCTACAATCAGGTTGTTTTTAATAAAAAACCTGCCTATTTGTACGATAAAATCCGCTTCAGGACTAACATTCGCAACATAAATATCCGCAACCGTGATTACATAACTCCTCCTCACCATAAAACCTATCTTTTTGAAAGATCGTATAGTTACAATGTTCCAAAGCTTTATAATGCGGTACAAAATGAACTTAACAGGCTAAAAATTGAACAGTTTAAGAAGCATTTGTTTGACTACCTGTATAGTACACAGTAAATTGTACTTGATCATTTTCTTTTTTTTTTTTGTAATCGGGAATAACTTGGGAGATATTATGACTTTCCGGTTAAGATATTAGTCTAGTTAAGTGTTTAGGCTAGGTTAAAGAATCGCTAAAATATTAAATGTAAAATACCTAAGTAAGCGAATTAGTCCGGGGGGCAGAAGTATCTTCTGCTTGCTTGATCGCAACCTAGTGGTTTTCCTCTGTTTATGTACCTAATTAATTGCATTGAATGAACTGTTTATTTTTTGTAATGAAGGAAAATAAATTTATATTGGTGAATTTTCGTAGAAAAAATTCACTAATGGGGAGATCCCGACTTTTGAATTTTGAAAAAAATTTTTGCAAATGAGCGCGAACTAGGACCCCTAGAACCCATATTCGGGGTCAGTTTCAATTTTTATATGTTTATATATATATATATATATATATATATATATATATATATATATATATATATATATATATATATATATATATATATATATATGTATGTATCACACCGATAACTCAAAAAATAATGGGCTGATTTTGATAAAATTTGGCACGTACGTTTCTTTTGTAAATAGCTTGGATAAGTTCGTTAGCCAGGAAAATCTGGCCAGGTTTTCCCGGAATTTTTTTTTTTTCGAAAAAAATTTATATCCGAAATTAAAAAAGTAAGGGCAACAAAATTTGGTACGTGGGTTTACATCCTTATAGGTAAGTTACCTACTAACATTTAGCTATGTAGGTCAAAAGACAAAAAAGTTATAGGCATTTAAAGAAAAATAAATTGGGGTTTTCCTCAAAACGTCAAAGTGGCGATTTAAAATGTCAAAATTGGCAACATTTAGGCAAATAACTTGAATCTAATACGGATTATAGAAATAAAATGCCTCAAGAAGGATGTTTTACAAACCCCGAAGTCTTAGTTTCAACCGTCATTGTCCTTCATTTTAATAAAGTGTTTCCAGAAAATTCATTTCAAATAGACCCTTTCTCTGATGCTTGGCAGTAGTCTTAGCTATAGAGTTTGTCGTTTAATGGTATATAATTTTCGTAAAAAATCAATAAAGCTTAATATATCCGTTATTATATAAGATATGAAAAAAATATATATTACACTGTTACTTCTGGTCTATTCTGGAAATGTCATTCCAGAGTGTTCGCTGTAACAATATCGTGTTTTGGCCGATAAAGATTTGTGTTTTTGGAAACCAAACGTTGCCATATTAATTTACTGGCCAGTTTCACGTATATCTGGAAAACGTCTAAGGTCCCCCTTCATAGTTTTGTTCCATTTGAGACTGCCTTTTGTTCCTGCTATGCACGATATCTACGTCGAAGAATAACGGAGTTATACAGGTTTTTCTGTATATGTAAACTAGACTATTTTCTTAGCTGACCACAAACCTTCTCGAATATATGTGGCCTAAATTCTAACCTGAACTCCGTCCACCATTTCCTCCAGGCTAATAGGCCCCAACTCCTCTTCCTCACCGAAACCCAAATCAGTGCCAAAACAGCCACTAATCACTTTAATTTCCCGGGGTATGAGCTCCTTACTTCCTTTAGATTGCATGGAGGTGTGTGCGCATACGTCCGTAGCAATCTACCCTGCACCAGACTCCCCAATTTAGAAACTGGAAGAAAAGACATACTATGGATGAAACTCTCTCTCGGGGCTGCAACTAAATTTATCTGTTGCATTTACCGGTCACTTTCTGACAACAACTTTGCCCAGCTCTGACTACCTTTCCGAAAAAACCGACCATCTGATTTCTGAATATCCTTCCTCCTAGGTCACTATTCTTGGTGACTTCAATGTCCATAATAAGGAATGGCTAGGATATTCAAAAACCGATCCACAAGGGAGAGCAGCGGAGGCCTTTGCAGTCAGCAAATCTTTAGCCAATATGGTTCAGCAACCTACTTACTTTCCTCGCATCCCAACACACAGCTCAAATCCATTGGATCTCCTTCTTACTATAAATCCAGAATGCTATAAGATATCAGTCACCGCCCCCCGTGGTTGTTCAGACCATGGCATGGTCACTGCTTCCTGCGCAATGCAACCCGAGGTCACACAGTCATCACACCCACGTATCGTTTGGCACTACAACTACGCGATCTGAGACGAAATGCGGGATTACTTTTCCTCATTTACATGGGCGTCTGTCTGCTTTTCTCATCCTGACCCCTCTGATATCTCACAAAACGTCACCGAAATTATCCAAGCTGGCATGGAATTATTTATTCCACGTACACAGAAAACCTCTGCAGCCACTCAAAGGCCCCGGTTCTCTAAATTCTGTGACAAGGCCAGACTTGGAAAGGTCAAAGCTCACAAAAAGCTTCTACACAATCCCAGTCAAGAAAACCGTCAAGTATTTAACGACGCAAGAAACCGCTACGTCCGCGTTCTTTCTGAGGCAAAAAACTCGTTTAATAACCACATCAAAAACAAAGTCCTCTTAAGCTCCAAGGGCAGCAAACCCTTCTGGACTCTTGCTAAATCTATTGGGAATAATTTCTGCAAGAGCACGTTCCCACCTCTTGTCTCAGAAGATTAAATTGTTTCTACCGCCCTGGGCAAGGCTGAACTGTTTGCCTCGTTGTACGCCGGCAATTCTACTCTCAACCCACCTCCAAAGGTTCAACCACCAACAGTCCCCAATGTCGCACAAAACTAAAAAGGTACGAAAGATACTCTCTTCTCTTAATATCAGGTAGGCCTCTGGCCTTGACGAGATCCCAGCAATTGTTCTCAAAAAATGCGCACCAGAACTGACTCCTGTGCTAACTCGTCTGTTTCAGATATCTTACAATAGAGGCATATTCCCTAGTAACTGGAAAACTGCTCGAGTACAACCCGTCCCCAACGAAGGATCCAAAGCGCTTCCTAGCAACTACAGGCCTATTTCTCTCCTTTCAGTCATCTCTAAAGTGATGGAAAAGTATATAAACACCGAATTACGAAAATGTCTTGAAAAACACAGTCTAATCCACGACAGGCAGTATGGATTCCGTCAGCGCAGATCAACTGCCGACAGTCCTTCCGGCCTATGGCCTACCACCAAAACTCTGTCTCTGGAGAGTAAATTTCCTCTCCAACCGGAGCATTACTGTTGTCGTGGATGGCCATTTCTCTAAACTGTATCCAATTAATGCAGGAGTCCCTCAAGGTTCAGCTTTAGCCCCTACTTTGTTTCTTCTCCACATCAATGACCTCCTCTCTAGCACATCCAACCCAATTCACAGTTACGCGGATGACAGCACCCTCCACTCAAATATACAATATTCTAAGCCTGTCTCTTTAGCCCAAATAGGTGAGGATCGCAGACTCATGGAGGGTGCTGTCTCCGTGGATCTCAAAAAAATATTAGACTGGGGAAGTAGAAATCTTGTACCATTTAACCCCACCAAATCCCAGTCTTGCTTTCTTTCTCATAAAAGATACACCAGCCCTAGATCCATCACAATGCACAACCAAGTTATTCAAAGTAATGAGTCCTCTTCACTTGTTGGTATTTCTGTGGATGGAAATCTCAATTGGCACCAACATGTCACATCAATTGCAGAAGTGTTTGCTAAGAAATTAGGTTTCCTCTTCCGGGCTCGCAAATATTTTTCACGAGCTAATCTCTCTACCTTATATACTTCCCAAATAAGGCCAAACCTCGAATACTGCTCCCACATCTGGGGTGCCGCTGCCGCTTCTACAGTCGCTCTCCTGGACTCCCTACCCTCACCCAAAAGCTGCCATCACTTGCCCACCGACGTGCCGTTGGTGACCTCTCTCCCTCTCTTTTATAGATATCTGCACGGGCACTGCTCAGAGGAGCTTTCTTTCATAGTTCCTCTACCTGCTGCCCCCAACAGATCTAACAGGGTTACAGAGCGAATGCACCCTTTTACTGTCCAGGTTATCAGACATAGATCATCTTGTTATGCCCGTTCTTTTGTCCCGAAGACTTCCAAGTTGTGCAATTCCTTCCCGGCACATGTTTTTCCTTCCAACCTCCAAAACTTCAAGTCCAGAATTAACAGGTTGCCTCTTTCCTCCTTGTCGACACCCACGGTACGATAGTATTTAGGCTGTAAGCCCTCGTGGTGTGTTGTTGATATATATATATATATATATATATATATATATATATATATATATATATATATATATATATATATACGCACAAGACAAGTATAATAATTAAGGGGAGCCCTGAATTAGCATTGTGGATACATAAGGGAATACACAAATTTAAAAAGTAGAGAAGAGGTTCGCAGACATTTAGAGGGCGTTAACATTCATAAACTTGATTTGATCATCATGTCACATAATCACAGTATAGTATTCTGTTCTTAAAAAAATTACTTCCTTTAATATTAAGTCTGAAACCGAAGCCGGATTTGGGTTCCAGGGGTCCTAAATGGGCTCATTTGAAGATATTTTTTCAAAATTCAAAAGTCGTGATCTCAAACCTAATTATTTTAAAAGAAAATTCACTAAAATGATAGAGCCACAACTTATTTTTTCTATGCTCAGTGCTCCACTGCTCCATGGACAGATGTCAGATGAGAGATGGGTTTGTGCCTCTTTGTTGCCGATTGGCTGATAATTGAGTGATTTTCCGATAATTTGAGGTGCTGATAATAGTTTATATGTTGAAAGTTGAAAATGTTAACACAACACCAACACACCTAGCGTGTAGTGTCCTAAAATAATTATACCAATACCAACCAATGGTTTTGTAATTAATCGCAGGGTTGTAATTAAATTTAACCATGAGTGTGGACCACAGAACACTCCCTATAGAAGTTTCACCTAAATGGAGCTAACCTGGACTTTATTAGGGCTCTAGTTCGGACATCGCATATAGTAGATGTCGCTAGTAGTGCCACAATTCTACTGAACAAGCTGTTCAGTGCGCCATTTTATCATACATTCAAAATTCAAATGTTTTGAATGCAAAAAAGTTTTTTTTCGCTTCTAATTCTTTCATTGTATAATTATAGTACAAGTTTGTTGCTAAACGTTTCTTTTAATTAAGTTTTACCTATATTAACTTTTAGTGGATACTTTACAGTGTTTTCATTGTTCGTCGCTTTTGTGTTTTAGAGGTGCGTATTTTTGTGAATTAAAAAATCATCGTTATCATAATATGTGTTTAAACAATCATGTAATTTCAATTCTATTTTCAGTTTTCTTATCAAAAAAGCAAGGCGCTTTCATAGTTCAAGGTGTTTTGGTGAAGCATAATTACAACTGTTTTAGTTTTCAGGTAAGTTTAGAACGTTTTAGTAGTTCATACGTTATAAGTAAATAACGTTTACTTACAGAAGCTTTGTGGATATAAATATACCAACCAAGAAAACGATTTATTGTTAATTGTGTTCCGGGGTGCCTGGAATTATTTAGCAAAATATATCGTTTTTCGTTGATATCATCTGAAGACCATTTTGATGACTGGGTGAAAGCTGTACAAAACCCTAAGATGCTTGGATTAAGACTAGATGCATTCTCGCAACAATTGTTGCGAGAATGCATCTAGTCTTACACACTTTGTCCCTATATTGGGGTAGAAATGGGCCAGGGCTAACAATTTTTAAATTGTTAGTTAGTTGTATACCGTCTCTATTTTTAATACTCTGTATTATTTGGAGCAGGCGTGACAACATAGTACTTGGTTCCGAACTAGGTGGCGACACGTTCGCCACTCACTTAGTGCTTGGATTATATCCACAAGCCATTTACGATAGATTTTATATTTGTAATCGTCATTTCGTTGATGAGGATAAAGTACCTGAAATGAGAAGAGGCCTGAAAAGAACTGCTGTTCCCATATTACATCTTCCTTTGAGTAAGTATTCATATATTTATAAAAGTGCAAATAAAAATTTCTATTTACACATCTCAGAAGTAAACAATGGATCGGGTGGATTCGGAAGGCGACCAGAAAGCCTGATAGTGTACACTGTTGTCAGATGAATATTACCAAGTGTCATTTTAAATAAATAAGGAAATTAAAGGGTGCACAAATGTTTTTATAATAAATGACAATATGTTGTCATTTATACATTCCCTAAAAGAAAACCAACCTTGCCATACATTGTGGTTATGTGAGCATATAAATGTAATAGTGTACAAGCACCAGACTGTTGTAATAGACTTACCTATCGATAAGAAATAGCAATATAGACTTCACCTTACTTTCAGAATTGAAATGGTTTTTAAATAAATGTAATAGGAATACTGTTCTAGGTTTTTAAATAAATGTAATAGTAGTACTGTTCTAATAAAACACAATTGTATTTTATCTTGTTTGAATTTCCATTAATCATATCGATAGTAAAAACTGAAGCTGCAAGTGTTAGAAGGTTCAAATTGCTAATTAATTTTTCCTATGATTGCAAAGCTTAAAACAGGCTTATGTGTGTTATTAAAACATAACTTGTTTTGCTTTAACTATAAAAATCATTAAAAAATAATTTGACTAATTTAACCTCTTTACTGGCAGTGGTATAAAATTAAATAGAATTCATTTGGATTTGCTAAATGAAAATGAAATCAAATTTCCCGCGTGTGACTAAAATTCATCGCATCCGCCAGAGGCGCTGCAATATTGTTCAAAACGTCAGCATTGGCGTTTCCCTTCTATAGGGAGTGTTCTGTGGTGTGGACAAACAGAGCAAGGTTTGTGATTACGACCCTATTGATATTTTCCTAGATGGGTTTGATGCTAAAGAGGAAGATTTAGTGCTGAAACCCAAACAAAACTGTGAGCAACAAAGGAGAGGAACAGTGAAAATTAAACACAACAGGGAATACAAGCCTATTATTGTTAAACTGGAGAAGATGGAAGATCAGTGTTTAGATGAACCAAAACATAACATTATAGATGAAATGAGCCACCAGGGAACTGAGGGTTTTAAAGCTGCTACAGGTGGACAGGTAATTGATGAAAATGTTTTTATTAAAAGTGAAATGATTATAGAAGATTTTAAAATTGAAATATTGGACCATGGATGTGCAGGTCTCGGTAATCATGACTTGGATGATCTCAAGTATGTACCAGTGAAAAATGAAGTAGGTACAAAACCAAAACACAATGCAAAAAGTTTTTACATTTGCAATACATGCAATTACAGAACTATTTGGAAAAGCTGCTTAATACCCCACATAAAGGCAAAACACACTGGAGAAAAACCTTTTAAATGTAATAAATGTAACTTTAGCAGTGTGCAGAAGCATTCTTTAGCAGTTCATATAATGGCAAAACACACCAGAAAAAGACCTTTTAAATGTGATCAGTGTGGTTATAGTACTATTAAAAAGTCTTCCTTGACACAACACATAACAGCAAGACACACTGCAGAAAGGCCCTACAAATGTAATAAATGTGACTTTCGTACTGCCCATAAGCAATATTTAGCACTTCATATATTGGGAAAGCATACTGGAAACAGGCCATTTAAATGTGGTCAGTGTGATTATAGCGCTGTTAGAAAGTCTCTGTTAACAAGACACATAACAGTAAGACATACCGAAGAAAGACCTTATAAATGTGATAAATGTGACTTTAGTGCCGCTGTTAGAAATTATTTATCACAACATATAATGGTGAAACATACTGGAGGAAGACCATTTAAATGTGGTCAGTGTGATTATTGTGCTGCTACAAAAGGTCACTTGACACGACATGTAACAGCAAGACATACCGAAGAAAGGCCTTATAAATGTGATAAATGTAACTTTAGTGCGGCTGTTAGGGATTATTTATCAAGGCATCTAATGGCAAACCATACTGGAGAAAGACCATTTAAATGTGGCCAGTGTGATTATAGTAGTATTGATAAGTATCAGCTAAGGAGGCACATAACAGTAATACATACTGAAGAAAGGCCTTTTAAATGTGATAAATGTGACTATAGTGCATCTGATATGAGATATTTATCAAAACATATAATAGCAAAACACACTCGAGAAAGACCATTTAAATGTCTCCAATGTAAGTATAGTGCCATTACAAACTCTCTATTAACACGACACATAACAGCAAGACATATTGAAGAAAGGCCTTATAAATGCGATCAGTGTGATTACAGTACTGTTAGAAACTATCAGTTGACAAAACACATAATAATAAGACACAGTGAATAGAAGACTTATAAATGTGATCAATGTGATTATTCTAATGATGGGAAAAACGGTTATTTTCTATTAACAGTTGAAGCCGTTAAGGTTATTTAATAATAACCATTGAAAATAACAGCTTCAGTTATTTATCTGTTATTTTAAACTGGAT
The DNA here is from genome assembly GCA_964006375.1 of Tillus elongatus. Lineage (NCBI taxonomy): Eukaryota > Metazoa > Arthropoda > Insecta > Coleoptera > Cleridae > Tillus > Tillus elongatus. Next base: position 5,972,156 of record OZ023262.1, on the reverse strand, counting down.
AGTCGATCGATAGTATCCTACATTCCCAAATCTGTGAGCGAGAGCGAGCACACTAGTATAAATGCATTGTATTTTTACCCCGTTATTTCACGTAGTGTATAAATCTCAAATTTTGTCCATATGAAAATGAAACAAAGGGTTAAGAAATTATAATAAGCGTGTCTTAAATCTTTTGCCACTCTGAAGTGAAACTTTTAGAAATCAGAAAGGAGTCTTATATTAGTATTTACTTAGATGTTTTAGAAATTATAAAGTAGTCATTTCTAACAAATTTATTGTATGAGGGGTCTTTACGTAAATGTCAATGCCACAGCAAGAATCAATAAATATCATTATTTATCACGTCTTGGGACGTTAGAACTTTTATTGCAAGGCAGCACTAGCTTCAAGAAATAAATGCTTTATACACTACACAGGGAGAGGGAGTGATTCTAAGAACTGCATAACATAATGCAGCTCATAAAATTTCGGTAAAGAAATTTGCCTTTATTCTGTACATATGGTTTGTTATTACATTATGCATTTATTCTTTCTTAGAAAGATCTCTATCTCTAGTTACATTTTCGGTTCACTGGTCATCTTTATCATTCCACTTTTAAAAACTGTGCAAACAACAGCCAACAGTATAAAAATTGAGTTTGAGTTTGTGTTTAAAAAAAAATTGGAAGATATATAGTATTAATTGTTTATTACCACGTACTTGATTTTTCAGCAAATAACAACCACTCTGTAAATTCATGTGACATCGATCTGAGTAATAATTTATTTTTTTGTGATGAAACTAACAATTTTATGAGAAAATCTCAAGACATCAAAAAGTTGCTAAATGAATCTTTCCTGGGTAGGTTTTTTCACCCTCTTGTGATAACATTATAGGGTTATAAAATCCTTTTAAAACTGCAATTTTGTTAGCCTTGTGCATCTGCAAAATTTCGTTGTTTTTAATGATTCCATAACGGAGAAATTTAATGAAAACTTTTTTGCCAAAATTTCAAAGGGCTGTAACTTGGAGGAGAAGAGGTTTTAAGAAAAACTTAATAAAAAGACACCCCTTATTTTTCGCCAAAGAATCACCCTGTATATATATATATGTATATATATATATATATATATATATATATATATATATATATATATATATATATATATATATATATATATATATATATATATATTATTTACATTTAATTTATTATATTTAAATGTATATAGATATTAAAAAATGTATCAATATATTTTGTTTATCAATTTGATAACTATTATCAGACAAACGAAAATGACGTGTTAACTGTTTTCTTAGGTAATGTATATATAAATTTAAATAAATAAGTAGTTTAATTTCACGTGAAATAACCCTATTTTGCGTTGTCTATAGTGAAAGTAATAACACGTTTTTACAGAAATTCATCTTTTCACCCAACATTTTTTATTATTAAATATTTGGCTTTACATACTATTGGGGAACTCAACTGTTTAAAAAACAACAGCTTCTCAGTTTAACAGAATAACTCTGTGTAGTAGTGTCCGTATGCCCTATCCCCATCCAACAACCCGTTAAAGTTAAAATTAAAATTAAACCGTTTTATTGTACCGAAGATCGCACGTCCCTAAAGCTGTGAGCGAGAGTGAGCACACTAGTATAAATAATAATGTTATGAAGTACAGTCTGCTCTATACTGTATAACCATACATATTTAGCTTTCCCAATCTCAAGGCTATTCATCCCGTTAAATGGTTAAATAACAGTTGCCGATGAAAACCGAATTTTATTCATCGAACCTAGTTGCAGTAGAACTGAAACATACACGACTCCGAATTCTAGTTTAGTGTAAAAAGCGTTATTTTTTAAGCTGTTATTTTTATAAATCCATAACTGGTGGTTACCGTTACGGCTCGGTAACCGTTTAAAAATAGCTGACAGTTAAATAACGACCCATCACTACAAATTTTAGTCTTTTAATTTCGTCAGGTGAGAGTGACACTACTATTGGGTGGCGGAAAATGAGTAATTTTTTTAATGTCAATAAATGTTTTTCCAATATATTTTGATATAGTATGTTTTCATGTATATATTTACTTACATGATTACGTTTGAAAAAACATTATACCAGCTGAATAAAACATGTATGTTGAACATTCTGGTACAAACTGGTAATGGGGTAGTATACATTTATCACTGTGTTAACTTATTTAGGCCTAGAATGAAACAGTTATCGTGAATTGAGTATGTGGACTAAATAAAAGGCGATGTTATGTATTACTTAAGTGTAAAGTAACAATAATAAAATTAGTTTTGTATAAAATTTTTCGGTGGGCCGTTGGAATTCAAATAGCGTGCGTATAGTCACCCATATATATATATATATATATATATATATATATATATATATATATATATATATATATATATATATATATATATATATATATATATATATATATATACGCTATTTGAATTCCAACGGCCCACCCAAAAATTTTATACAAAACTAATTTTATTATTGTTACTTTACACTTAAGTAATACATAATATCCCCTTTTATTTAGTCCACATACTATATATATATATATATATATATATATATATATATATATATATATATATATATATATATATATATATATATATATATATATATATATATAAACATATAAAAATTTTAACGGACCTTGGTTTTGGGTTCTACGGACCCAAATTCGCGCTCACCTGAAGACATTTTTTTAAATGCTTTTCATCCTAACCTGTAGCGAATTATTCTTGATGAAATTTCGCTAAAAAAAGATGATAAAATTTTGTAATTGCTTGTATTACCTAGTATAAATAAACAGTAGAGAAAAAAATATCTGTTATGATGGGATTTATGACGCTGATCCCATATTTGGGGTTTTAGTGAATTTTCTTTAAAAAAAATCACTAATGAGGAGATCCCGACTATTGAATTTTGAAAAAATTTCTTCAAATGACCGCTAATTAAGCTCCCTAGAACACGTATCCAGGGTCAGTTTAGATTTTTATATGTTTATATATATATATATATATATATATATATATATATATATATATATATATATATATATATATATATATATATATATATATATATATATATATAGGTTTTAATAATATGCGGCTTGGTTTTGTTTTTTTCAGTTGAATTGCTTCACAATTGTTTTGGATTGTGTGCACCAGGTATTTTTGGGAGGGAAATTATATTGGTAGTATCACCAACAAGTCTCTGTGACTTTTCATCTTATTAAACAATAAGCTCTAATGGATTTTATAAGTTATTTGTAGTAAAAAAATGTGTATATTGTTCAATAAACTATTATTATTAACTATTTAATATATATATATATATATATATATATATATATATATATATATATATATATATATATATATATATATATTTGTGTGTGTGTGTGTATCACACCGATAACTCAAAAAGTAATGGGCAGATTTTGACAAAATTTGGTGAATACCTTCCTTTTGTAAGTGCCTTGGATATGTTCTTTAGCCAGGAAAATCGGCCAAGGTTTTCCCGGAAAATTTTGGGTTTTCTTTAGAAAAAAATATCTGGAAATAACAAAGTACATCCTAACAACCCATCCCCAAGAAAGGATCCAAAGCGCTTCCCAGCAACTACAGGCCTAGGTCTCTCCTTTCAGTCGTCTATAAAGTAATGGAGAAGTATATAAACACCGAATTACTAAAATTTCTTGAAAAACAGTCTAATCCACGACAGGCAGTATGGATTCCGTCAGCGCAGATCAACTGCCGACCTCCTTTCCTTTGTCATCCATTCTTGGAGCAAGTGTATGGAACTACACGGTGAATCTCAGATTGTCGCTCTAGGCATATCCAAAGCATTCGACCAGGTCTGGCACGCAGCGCTGCTTAATAAACTTCCGGCCTATGGCCTACCACCAAAACTCTGTACCTGGACAGCAAATTTCCTTTCCAACTGGAGCATTTCTGTTGTCGTGGATGGCCATTCCACTAAATTCTATCCAATTAATGCAGGAGTCCCTCAAGGTTCAGCTTTAGCCCCTACTTTGTTCCTTCTCCACATCAATGACCTCCTCTCTAGCACATCCAACCCAGTTCACAGTTACGCGGATGACAGCACCCCCCACTCAAATATATAATATTCTAAGCCTGTCTCTTTAGCCCAATTAGATGAGAATCGCAGACTCATGAAGGGGTCTGTTTCTGTGGATCTCCAAAAAATATTAGACTGGGGAAGTTGAAATCTTGTACAATTCAACTCTCATCTCATAATAGATACAGCAGCTCTAGATCCATCTCGATGAACAACCAAGTGATTCAAAGTAATGAGCCCTTTTCACTTGTTGGCATTTCTGTGGATGGAAATGTCAATTGGCCCCAACATGTCACATCAATTGCAGAAGCGGCTGCTAAGAAATTAGGTTTCCTCTTCCTGGCTCGCAAATACTTTTCACCAGCTAATCTCTATACCTTATATACTTCACAAACAAGGACAAACCTCGAATACTGCTCCCACATCTGGACTCCATTCAGAAGAGGCGTAAATGTCTCATCGGTGACGCTACCCTCACCCAAAAGCTACCATCCCCTGTCCGCCGACGTGCCGTTGGTAACCTCTGTCTCTCTTATAGATATGTGCACGGGCACTGCTCAGAAGAGCTTTTTTCCGTAGTTCCTCCACCTGCTACCCCCAACAATTCTACCAGGGGAACAGAGCGAATGCACCCTTTTACTGTCCAAGTCACCAGACATAGAACATCTTGTTATGCCCGCTCTTTTGTCTCGCGGACTTCCAAGTTGTGGAACTCCTTGCCGACACATGTTTTACCTTCTCCTCCGAACCTCCAAACCTTTAAGTCCAGAAATAACAAGTTGCCTCTATCCTCCTAGTCGACACCCACGGTACGATAGTATTTAGGTTGTGAGCCCTCGTGGTGTGTTGTTGAAATTAAAAAAAGTTGGGAGTATTGTGTGTAAACAGCACGTTAGGGAGGCTTTTTATTTCGTTACTTAAAATATTCTGCGAAGTGCCCTGATCAATGCAGCCGGATAATTACTGTGGCGAGACGCTCGTATCTTGGCAGTGACCTACATTTTTGTTCATTGTCATTTGTCAACATTTCTTGACATAACAATAATGCTGGTGCTGGCGATTTCGTTTAATGTTAATGTAAAATTGAACTTTTGAACACAAACGACGAACACCATGTCTAAAAAAACCTTGAAAATAGTTGTACTATTCGTTTGCTAATTAATCGCAGGGTTTAATTTAATTTAACGATGAGTGTGGACAAAGTGGGTGAGTGTGGCATCTGGAAAACAGTTCACAAAAGCGAGTGTGAGTATAGCAACAGTTTCCTAGATGGGTTTGATACTAAAGAGGAAGATTTAGTGCTTAAACCCGAACAAAACTGTGAGCACCAGTGGAGAGGAACAGTGAAAATTGAACACAACACAGAATACAAGCCTATCATTGTTAAACTGGAGAAGATGGAAGATCAGTGTTTAGATGAACCAAAACATAATCTTATAGGTGGGCTGAATATTGGTGAAATGAACCACGAGGGAACTGAGGGTTTCGAAGATGCTAAAGGTGGACAGGTAATTGATGAAAAGGTTTTTATTAAAAGTGAAATAATTATAGAAGATTTTAAAATGGAAACGTTGGATCATGCCTACACAGCTCCCAGTAATCATGACCATGTCGATCTGAATGATGCACTAGTAGGTACAAAATCAAAATACGATGCAAAAAGTTTTCACATTTGCAACATGTGCAATTACAGAACTTTTTGGAAAAGTAACTTAAAAAACCACATAAAATCAAAACACACTGGAGAAAAATCTTTTAAATGCTATAAGTGTCACTTTAGTTGCGTCCAGAAGCATACTTTAGCAAATCACATAATGGCAATACATACTGGAGAAAGACCCTTTAAATGTGGCCAGTGCGATTATAGTACTGTTGGGAACTCTCAACTAACACAACACATATCAGCAAGGCATACCGAAGAAAAGCATTTTAAATGCGATAAATGTGATTTTAGCACTGCTTATAAAAATAATTTATCAAAACACATAGTAGCGAAACACTTAAGAGAAAAACTTTTTAAATGTGACCAGTGTGATTATTGTGCTGCTGTAAAAGGCCAGCTAACACGACATGTAACGGCAAAACATACTGAAGGAAAACCTTATAAATGTGATAAATGTGAGTATAGTGCCGCTGTTAGGGACTATTTATCAAAACATATGATGGTAAAACACACGGGAGAAAGTGCATTTAAATGTGGCCAGTGTGATTATAGTAGTGTGAAAAAGTTTCAGTTAACACAACACATAACAGCAAGACACACCGAAGAAAGACCTTATAAATGTGATAAATGTGACTTTAGTGCTGCTGTTAGAGGTTATTTATCAAAACATATAATGGTAAAACACACTGTATTCAAATGTGGCCAGTGCGATTATAATAGTCTTAAAAAGTATGAGTTAACACGGCACATAAAAATAAGACACCCTGAAGAAAGGCCTTATAAATGTGATCAATGTGACTTTAGTACTGCTGTTAGATATTATTTATCACAACATGTAATGGTAAAACATACTGGAGAAAGACCATTTAAATGTCTTCAATGTGATTATAGTACTGTTGCAAAGTCTCAGTTAACACGACACATAACAGCAAGACACACTGAAGAAAGGCCTTACAAATGTGATCAGTGTGATCATAGTACTGTTAGAAATGATCAGTTAATACGACACATACAAGCAAGACACACCGTAGAAAGGCCTTATAAATGTGATCAGTGTAATTATAGTACTGTTAGAAAGTATCAGTTAACACAACACTCAAGGGCAAGACACAGTGAAGAAAAGCCTTACAAATGTGGTCGATGTGATTATTCTGCTGTTAGAAAATCTTCGTTAACACAACACAAAGACGAGACACATTGAAGAATGGCCGTATCCTCAAGATTGATATTCTAAGGATGTGTGAATATTTGTATGCATTTCGAAGCATCACAAGTTGAACACACATCAACTTGTGGCCTTCCAAAACAGTAGGCAAAGTTCTCTTTGTAGTATTTGTTGTAGAAACTATACTTTACTTTATTAGTGAATTTTCTTAAAAAAAAATCACTAATGAGGAGATCTCGACTTTCGAATTTTGAAAAAATTTCTTCAAATGAGCGCTATTTAGGACCCCCGGAACCCAAATCCGAGGTCAGTTTCAGACTTTATATGTTTATATATATATATATATATATATATATATATATATATATATATATATATATATATATATATATATATATATATATATATATATATATATTTATGTGTCACACCTATAACTTAAAAAATAATGGACGGATTTTGATAAAATTTGGCACATACCTTCCTTTCGCAAGTCGCTTGGATAAGTTCGTTAGCCAGGAAAATCCGCCGAGGTTTTCCCGGAAAATTTTGTGTTTTCTTTCGAAAAAAATCGAAAAAAAATTATATCTCCAAAATTAACAAAGTAATGGCAACCAAATTTCATACGCGGGTTTATATCATTAGAGGCAAGTTACCTACCAAAATTTAGCTCTGTAGGTCAAAAGACAAAAAAGTTATAGGCATTTAAACAAAAATAAATTGGGGTTTTTCACAAAACGTCAAAGTTGCGATTTAAACGTCAAAATTGGCAACATTTAGGAAAAGAACTTGAATCTAATACGGGCTATGGAAATAAAATGTCTCAAGAAGAATGTCTTACAAACCCTGAAGTCTTAGTTTCAACCGTCATTGTCCTTCATTTTAATAAAATATTTCCAGAAAATTCATTTCAAATAGACCCTTTCTCTGACGCTTGGCAGTAGTCTTAGCTATAGAGTTTATCCGTTAATAGTATATAATTTTTGTAGAATTTTCGTAAAAAAAATCAATAAAGCTCAATATATCTGTTATTATACCACATATGAAAAAAAATTGTATATATTAATTATAGGGTGTCTTAAACTACATCTTAAAAAATTATTTCTACAATCACAGGATGGCCCATAAGTCGTTGGTGATACAAATTTTCTTTTTTTTTTTAATCAAACGCCTTATGTTTTTGCATTTTCCATCAAAATATAATGCATGTTTGTAAGAACAAAAATTCTGGATGCAGTAAGTGCGTTATGGTAGCGAATTTTGATCAAATGCTTAATATTTGAATAGCTCAATTTGCTATTAACCTATAAGGTTGACCAAAAAACGAGTTTTTTCGGGAACACTTTAGGTTTACTTTCGGAAATTTTTATACATTTTCAAACAATAAAGTTATTTTGATGAAACATGGCACATTGTTTTTACTATATAGATTATACTGGTAACCAAATTTGATGCCTGCTTTCTTAAAAAACACACATTATTGCTATTAATAAATAGTTTTATGAAAATTCACTACCATAACGCACTTGCTGCGTCTCGAGATTTTTGTGTTTTCTTTCGAAAAAAATTATATCTCCGAAATTAACAAAGTAAGGGCAACCAAATTTGGTACGTGGGTTTATATCCTTATAGGTAAAATACCTACCAACATTTAGCTCTGTAGGTCAAAAGACAAAAAAGTTATAGGCATTTAAAGAAAAATAAATTGGGGTTTTCCTGAAAACGTCAAAGTTGCAATTTAAAACGTCAAAATTGGCAACATTTAGGCAAAGAACTTGAATCTAATACGGGCTATGGAAATAAAACGTCATTGTCCTTAACTTTACTAAAATATTTCCAGAAAATTCATTTCAAATAGACCCTTTCTCTGATGCTTGGCAGTAGCCTTAGCTATAGAGTTTATCGTTTAATGATATATAATTTTTGTCGCATTTTCGTAAAAAATTAATAAAGCTCAATATATCCGTTATTATATAAGATATGAAAAAAATTGTATATATTAATTATAGGGTGTCTTAAGATACATCTTAAAAAAATATTTCTACATTCACAGGACGGCCCATAAGTCCTTGGTGATACAAATTTTCTTTTTTTTTTAATCAAACACGCCTTATGTTATTGCATTTTTGCATTTTCCATTGAAATATAATGTATGTTTGTAAGAAAAGAAATTCTGGACGCAGCAAGTGCGTTATGGTAGCGCGTTTTGGTCAAATGCTTCATATTTGGATAGCTCAATTTGCTATTAACCTATAAGGTTGACCAAGAAACGAGTTTTACACTTTAACACTTTAAGTTTACTTTCGGAAATTTTTGTACATTTTCAAACAATAAAGTTATTTTGATGAAACATGGCACATTATTTTTACTATATATGTTATACTGGTAACCAAATTTGATGCCTGCTTTCTTTAAAAAAACACACATATTTGCTATTAAAAACATTTTAATGAAAATTCACTACCATAACGCACTTGCTGCGTCCAGAATTTTTTTTTAGATCAGGGTTGTCTAAAATAAACATTGCATGGATTTTTGCGACATCAAGCCTAGCGTCAAGATATTTTTTAGGTTTTCCCCCATAATGGGTTTCCTTGTCATCAAATTTCTCAATGTGCTGCTGTATTCTCACACAAACGTTACCTGGAAGTGCGTTTCCACTTCTAGATTTTCCCCTCATATCTAAAGGGCTTTTGTGAAGGACAGAACATTTATTTATTCTTTTGACTCTATTGTCAGAAATTTGAAACACTTTCAAGAAAACACCTCTACAAACTTGAGTAAGAACACCATTTACTTTCAAGTTATACTTGTATGAATGGGATTTTCGGTTTGCCAAGCCACCAGGAGGCATGTCAGGGTTTTCTTGAGCTTGCTCATTATTTTCATTAGGGCTGCGGTTTTTGCGTCTACGTTTCACAGGCATAACCTCCATTAAAGCTTGGAGGTACGTGTCTTGGGTGTTTTTACTTTCCAAAGAGTAAAATGTTTTCGACACATTACAGCAAGACACACTGAAGAAAGGCCTTACAAATGTGATCAGTGTGATCATAGTACTGTTAGAAATGATCAGTTAATACGACACATACAAGCAAGACACACCGTAGAAAGACCCTATAAATGTGATCAGTGTAATTATAGTACTGTTAGAAAGTCTTCGTTAACAGAACACAAAGACGAGACACATTGAAGAATGGCCGTATCCTCAAGATTGATATTCTAAGGATGTGCGAATATTTGCGCACATTTCGGAGCATCACTTGGCTGTTTACATTTCACACGGCTTTGCCACGTCTTATTCCAGAATCAATAGTTAGGGACAACACGGGACCAACAGCGTTCCTACAAAATTCCCGTTAATATACTGATGTTCTAATTAATACGAATGTGTTTTAAATGTAGTATTTATAAAGCAGGACAGTAAAAATATTTACTAACAGTTTAAAAAAACCTATTACAAAGAGAGTGTTATCAGTTAATAAAAAAGTGCATATATATATATAATATATATATATATATATATATATATATATATATATATATATATATATATATATATATATATATATATATATATATATATACAGGTTGATTCATAAGTGGTGCCCAAAAATGAAACCCCATGTTCTTTGAACAATTTTAGAGAGGGTATGTCCTATAAAAATGTTTCCTATATTGCTTCATTAAAAAGATACAGGTTGTTGAAGTTGAATTTCAAAAAATTAAATTTTCCAATTTTTTAAAAAGTAGCACATATTTTGCTGAAACTTCGCATGTGTAGGCTGTTATGGAAGGCGCGTATTCTACCATAACAATTGAATCGGCTAATCCAGCAGTGGCACACATACCCACATGTCATTGGTTATCCCTCAAGAAAAAAACGGGTACGCGAATGATATTTTTTTAAATTTTTTGAATCTTACTTTCATTCGTGAACAAAATCTCTCTTGATAATTTTCTGTACGACGCTTATTTGTCGAGTAAGCTATGAATCAGGTAAGTGTTTTAGAGCACAGTTCATGATTTTTAACCAGTCGTTGTTTGGTAGTAAATCGCAATGATACACTTTTATCAGGCTTATAGTAATTTATTTATTACAATAAATGTTCAAAAATGCTTCCATTGGTCTGAATACCGGCACGACATCTTTTTAATATGGAAAATTTATTGTCTTGAGGATTCATTGTTGCTTGAATATGACAAAAAGCATTATTTATCAGTTATTATAGCTGCTCTGGTGTATTTATTTGTTCACTGTAGACCAGTCGCTTAAAATCACCCCAAAGATAGAAGTCAAATGAGTTTAAGTCCGGTGATCTTGCAGGCCAATGTATTGGTCCAGTTCTGCCAATCCATCTTTCATTATAATGTTCATGTAGCCATGTAACAACGTTTCGACTATGATGCGCTGGTGCACCGTCATGCTGGTACCACATTATACATCTTGTTGCTAGTGGAATGTCATCTAGAATGTTTTCTACACGGTTTTCTAGGAGCGCTAAGTACGAAGATCCATTTAAACGTTGTGGCAGGACTTCCATGAACAGTGAGCCGTTAAAAATACCACACCATAAATTAATGGAAAATCTATGTTGAAATGTGCGAGTCCTTGTTGCATGTGGATTTTCCAATGGCTAGACATGATCATTATGAGAATTATAAATACAATTTCTTGTAAATGTTGATTCGTTTCGACCAGAATATTAGATTAGGGAATAAGATATTTTGATTGTTCATTTCCAACATCCATTCACAAAAGAGTCGTCGATGCACATTATCTCCAGGTAGAAGGCAATGAACATTCTGTCGATGATATGGATGTAAGGCTTCTCGATGTAAAGTTCTCCAAACAGTACTACAGTACGAGTACTAGTAGAGTACTAGTAGAAGGTTGATCCATCACTGCATCCACCACTCTCTCTTCGTCTTCAAGTTGATGTTGTCTTCTACCATTAGCTCTAGCGTCAGGACGTTGTCCAATACCGCACTGCCGAAGTCTTGAAAACGATCGAGAAAAAACCCTTGGTGTAGGTCAGCGGGTGGGAAACCTACGTTGATATTCCCGACAAGCAGCTAGAGCATTTCCATCAGCATATCCGTAGATAAAAATTATATCTGCATACTCTTCTGAGGTGTACTCCATTATAAGAAGTAAAAGAGTAGAAAATTTTGCAATTTTATAAAGTTTACCACTTACACCTATTTAAAATAATAACTTGTTAACCTAAACGTCAAGTGACACTTAATGACAACTTTGGCACACCAGACTACTACTTACTAAAATACAACAAATCGTCGTACAAAAAATTATCAAGACATTAAATTTTCCATATTAAAAAGATGTCGTGCGTGTATTCAGGCCAATGGAGGCATAAAAGTGTATCATTGCGATTTTCTACCAAACGACTGATTAAAAATCATGAACTGTGCTCTAAAACACTTACCTGATTAATTGCTTACTCGACAAATAAGCTTCGTACAGAAAATTATCAAGAGAGTCATTTTGTTCACGAATGAAAGTAAGATTAAAAAAATATATATATATCATTGGCCTACCCGTTTTTTTCTTGAGGGATAACCAATGACATGTGGGTACGCGCGCCACTGCTGGATTAGCCGATTTAATTGTTATGGTAGAATATACGCCTTCCATAGCAGCCTACACATGCGAAGTTTCAGCAAAATATATGTACTACTTTTTTAAAAATTGGGAAATTTTATTTTTTGAAACTCAATTTCAACACCCTGTATCTTTTTAATGAAGCATTATAGGAAATTTTTTTATAGGACATACCCTCTCTAAAATTGTTCAAAGAACATGGGGTTTCATTTTTGGTCACCACTTATGAATCACCCTGTATATATATAATTACTATTTTATGGCAGTGAAATATTTTTAAAACCTTTCGCTCTCGATAATAAATTTTGAAAAATATATTTGCAGCAAATAAGCATTAAAAAATAATATAAAAGACAGCTTCTTCCTTGTTTATTTTCTTCATTATTAAAAGAAGTCATAATAAACTTTGAAAAATAAATTTTCCGCCAATAAAGGCATTAAAAAATAATGTAAGAGAGCTTTCTTAAAATTATTTGGCAATAAAAGAAGAAAATAGAAAGTTTATGAAATTCTGGTTTTTCTTTAAATCAAATTGTTTTAATGAAAACATTTAATAAAACATATTATCATTCGATTTTTTTATGACAATAACAGAACTGCCTGTCATTCTTCATAGTTTCTTTGACTGTGGACATTGTAATTCAGGCTTACAACTATTTATATCTTCTTCACAAACAACGATTTATCCATAAGTATATTTATTTATATCTAACTCACCATTTTTTTTACACAAATTACTTTAAAGGCATGACCACATATTCAATCTCCAATGATTTTTTCCTCATTGCCTATATACATTTATAAAAGAAGAAGTACTTAACCTTCTGCCCTCGCAACCATAAGTTTTCAAACAATTCCGCAGCTATGCATTAAAAATGTGAAAAAGTAGATGCCATCAAAGATAACTTACTTGAAAATAAATGCTTAATAATATGTAGCTTCACTTTAAATCACATTTTTGTAATTAAATTATAGAACAAATCTTATATCAATCGATTTTTTTTAAATTAGAAAATGACCTTTTCATTAAGGTGAGTCAAGATTGAGTTTCATACATATTTACATTTTTTTTTTTAATTTCAACAACACACCACGAGGGCTTACAGCCTAAATACTATCATACCGTAGGTGTCGACAAGGAGGAAAGAGGCAACTTGTTAATTCTGGACTTGACGGTTTGGAGGTTCGGGGGAGAAGGAAAAACATGTGCCGGCAAGGAATTCCACAACTTTGAAGTCCTCGGAACAAAAGAGCGGGCATAACAAGATGTTCTATGTCTGGTGACCTGGACAGTAAAAGGATGCATTCGCTCTGTTCCCCTGGTAGATCTGTTGGGGGCAGCAGGTGGGGGAACTATGGAGGAAAGCTCCTCTGAGCAGTGCCCGTGCAGATATCTATAAAAGAGAGAGAGGTCACCAACTGCACGTCGGTGGGCAAGGGATGACAGCCTTTGGGTGAGGATAGGGTCACCGATGAGACGTATAGCTCTCTTTTGAATTGAGTCCAGGATAGCGAGTGTAGAAGCGGCAGCGGCACCCCAGATGTGGGAGCAGTATTCGAGGTTTGGCCTTATTTGTGAAGTATATAAGGTATAGAGATTATCTGGTGAAAAGTATTTGCGAGCCCGGAAGAGGAAACCTCATTTCTTAGCAGTCGCTTCTGCAATTGATGTGACATGTTGGTGCCAGTTAAGATTTATATAACAATCAATTACCCATAAGTATGTTTATTTGTATCTAATAACTCAACATGTTTTTTTACACAAATAACTTTATTATGTAAGCCATTTTGAACATATAAAGAGTGCGCATTGCCCCACGCGCCTATAAATTGGCATTTTTATTTCAATTTCGCTTATGTCACGTTTTGCAACTAAATATGAAGCAGAGATCAATATTAGGCTTAAGCCAGTCGGCCAGACAAATACTGAAAAGAAGCGATATTCTCGGTCGAATCGGCGCTCTATTGTAGTGTCGACTTTACGATGTGTCGGCCGAACGATACGCCACGTACTTAAAACGGGTACTAAATTTGGTTTTTCTAAGTTAAAGTATTACAGAGATTGATTTTTTTTCGAAATTTGAAAGCCTATAACTTCTCAGGGCTGTAACTTAATATAGGGGTAAGTTGCGTTAAATCACCATATCTTACGTTTACCTACACCAGAGAAATAGTCTCTACATCTGTATTTAACTATTCGAAATTTGTAAACATAATTTAGATGACTAGGAAATGAAAACAACGTATATTTCGTGTGCAAAAATATAATAATTAGTGAGGAAAAACAAGTAGTGTCTTTCAAGGTGCGTTGGCTAAATTGGCTGAGGCACCAGAAGTTGCTAGTCCCTTTATTTCCAGAATACTACCGGCCCAGGGATGGTCATCCGTTTCATATCCCTCGAACTCCTTCACTGTTGTCACATAGAGACAATCCAAGTCAGCCCCACCCCATTCCAGAAACAGTGGATACTTCACTGGCAAATCAATCTTCCTGAGAACTTGCCCGGCGGGATCCATCTGGACTATTTTGTTACTTTTGAAAAATGGTATCCATACATTACCATCTTTATCAGAGGTTATACCCGTTGGGATCTCTTTATCGAAATAAGCGACCTTATTATAAGCTAATTTGCCAGCAGATTGCGTATCAGCTTCGTATATGGTTTCTTCTCCCCAATCGGAAAAATAAAGTTTTGAATAGTCATTGGTAAAAGTAATTCCAACAATTGTTCTAAGTCCTTTAATGATCTCTGTTGCCTCATCGTGTCCAGAGGGGTCGCATCTATATATACCACCATGATCTGGTGGTTGGTTTTCTCCAGGCGGAACAAACGTACCTAAAATAAGGTGAATAAGTATTCTGGAATAAAATTTCAGCAAAAGAAATATGATGTAACGGTTCAAAATGACACCTTAAACTTTTTGTTACGGTCAGCTTCTTTTTACTTTGCTACCGTACCATTTTTACTAGGGCGACATAACGTCAAAGGAAGTTTTAATAGTTTTAACATCGCCTTAATAATAATACACAGCAAAGACCTGGTGGATTAAAAATATTTTATGAAGTTTCATTTTTATCCTCACTACCGTAATACCTTAGTAGCCTTTCTCGAATGTTCCTCTTAAATATTAAATATTTTATAAAGGAAAATATATTAAATATTTTATGAAGGTAAGGGATATATGAGACAAATTTTTCCTGAAAAATAAAATTTTAAAGACGCAATAGGTCCATTGTAAAATACCAGAGAATGACCTCATTGTCCAATGGCCTCGCTGTGGAATATACCTGCGTTTAAAATAGTTTTTTTTTTCATTTCAACAACACACCACGAGGGCTCACAGCCTAAATACTATCGTAGCATGGGTGTCGACAAGGAGGAAAGAGGCAACTTGTTAATTATGAACTTGAAGGTTCGGAGGAGAGGGAAAAACATGTGCCGGCAAAGAATTCCACAACTTAGAAGTCCTCGGGACAAAAGAGCGGGCGTAACAAGATGTTCTATGTCTGGTGACGTAGACAGTAAAAGGGTGCATTCGCTCTGTTCTCCTGGTAGATCTGTTGGGGCCAGCAGGTGGAGGAACTATGGAAGAAAGCTCCTCTAAGAAGTGCCTGTGCAGATACATATAAAAGAGAGATAGGTCACCAACGGCACGTCGGTGGGCAAGGGATTGCAGCCTTTGGGTGAGGGTAGGGTCACCGATGAGACGTATAGCTCTCTCCTGAATGGAGTCCAGGATAGCGAGTGTAGAAGCGGCAGCGGCACCCTAGATGTGGGAGCAGTATTCGAGGTTTGGCCTTATTTGTGAAGTATATAAGGTATAGAGATTAGCTGGTGAAAAGTATTTGCGAGCCCGGAAGAGGAAACCTAACTTCTTAGCAGCCGCTTCTGCAATTGATGTGACATGTTGGTGCCAATTGAGATTTCGATCCACAGAAATGCCAACAAGTGAGAAGGACTAATTACTTTGAATAACTTGATGTTCGTTGTGATGGGTCTAGGGCTGGTGTATCTCTTATGGGATAAAAAGCAAGACTGAGATTTGGTGGAGTTGAATTTTACAAGATTTCTACTTCCCCAGTCTAATATTTTTTGGAGATCCACAGAGACAGAACCCTCCATGAGTCTGCGATCTTCATCTAATTGGGCTGAAGAGACAGGCTTAAAATATTGTATATATTTGAGTGGGGGGTGCGGTCGTCCGCGTAACTGTGAACTGGGTTGGATGTGCTAGAGAGGAGGTCATTGATGTGGAGAAGAAACAAAGTAGGGGCTAAAGCTGAACGTTGAGGGACTCCTGCATTAATTGGATACAGTTTAAAGGAATGGCCATCTACAACAACAGAAATGCTCCGGTTGGAGAGGAAATTTGCTGTCCAGGTACAGAGTATTGGTGGTAGGCCATATGGCGCAAGTTTATTAAGCAGCACTGCGTGCCAGACCTGGTTGAATGCTTTGGATATGTCTAGGGCGACAATCTGGGATTTACCGTGTAGTTCCATAGACTTGCTCCAAGAATGGGTGTCAAAGGAAATGAGGTCGGCTGTTGATCTGCGCTGACGGAATCCATACTGCCTGTCGTGGATTAGACTCTGTTTTTCAAGAAATTTTTGTAATCCGGTGTTTATATACTTTTCCATCACTTTAGAGACGACTAAAAGGAGATAAATGTAGTTGCTAGGAAGCGCTTTAGATCCTTTCTTGGGGAAGGGTTGTACTCGAGCAGTTTTCCAGTTACTATGGAATATGCCTCTATTGTAAGATGTCTGAAACAGACGAGTCAGGACATGAGCAGGTTCTGGTGCGCATTTTTTGAGCACAGTTCCTGGGATCTCGTCAAGGCCAGAGGCTTTCCTGGTATGAAGAGAAGAGAGTATATTTCGTAACTTTTAAGTTTTGAAAATTATATCCGTCATTTTATGCGCGACATTGGAGACTGTTGGTGGTTCAACATTTGGAGGTGGGTTGAGAGTAGAATTGCCGGCGAACAATGAGGCAAAAAATTTAGCCTTGCCCAAGGCGGTAGAAACAAGAGGTGGGAACGTGCCCTTGCTGAAATTATTCCCAATAGATTTAGCAAGAGTCCAGAAGGGTTTGCTGCCGCTGGAGCTTGAGGGGACTTTGTTTTTGATGTGGTTATTAAACGAGTTTTTTGCCTCAGAAAGAATGCGGGGATAGCGGTTTCTTACGTCGTTAAATGCTTGACGGTTTTCTTGACTGGGATTGTGTAGAAGCGTTTTGTGAGCTTTGACCTTTTCAAGTCTGGCCTTGTCATATGATTTAGAGAACCAGGGCTTTTGAGTGGGTGAAGAGGTTTTATGTGTACGAGGAATAAATAATTCCGTACCAGCTTTGATAATTTCGGTGACGTTTTGTGTGGTATCAGAGGGGTCAGGATGAGAGAAGCAGACAGACGCCCATGGAAATGAGGAAAAGTAATCCCGCATTTCGTTCCAGTTCGCGGAGTTGTAGTGCCAAACGATACGTGGGTGTGATGACTGTGTGACCTCGGGTTGCATTGCGCAGGAAGCAGGGACCATGCCGTGGTCTGAGCGCCCAAGTGGGGCGGTGACTGATGTTTTATAGCATTCAGGTTTTGTAGTAAGAAGGAGATCCAAGGGATTTGAGCTGTGTGTTTGGATGCGAGGAAAGTAAGTAGGGTGCTGAACCATATTGGCTAAAGAATTGCTGACTGCGAAGGCCTCCGCTGCTCTCCCTTGTAGATCGGGTTTTGAAGATCCTAGCTATTACTTATTATAAACATTGAAGTCACCTCGGAGGAAGGATATTCAGAAATCAGATAGTCGGTTTTTTCAGAAAGGTAGTCAAAGAGCTGGACAAAGTTGTTGTCAGAAGGTGACCGGTAAATGCAACAGATGAATTTAGTTGCAGCCCTGAGAGAGAGTTTTATCCATAGTATGTTTTTTCTTCCAGCTTCTAAATTGGGGAGTCTGGTGCAGGGTAGATTGCTACGGACGTATGCGCACACGCCTCCATGCAATCTAAAGGAAGTAAGGAGCTCATACCCCGGGAAATTAAGGTTATTAGTGGCTGTTTTGGCACTGATTTGGGTTTCGGTGAGGAAGATTAGTTGGGGGCTATTATCCTGGAGGAAATGGTGGACGGAGTTCAGGTTAGAATTTAGGCCACATATATTCGAGAAGAATATGTTCAATCTTGATATTGGCGCCCCCTGTACACCCCTCTGCCGGATATCCGAATGGAGTGGTATTTTATCCGGAATCTTTTGTACAAGGAGGAGCCATTATTATTTTTTATAATGGAAACCGACTCATAGACCAGAACTGGAAAGGTTCGTTGGGACTTCACCGGCCCCTTGATGTAACGGGTAGTGCTACCTCCTCGGGCGTGAAAAAAATTCTTTACTATCACGTAAAGGAAAAGTCCACTACCACAGTTGGTAAAAATCAATAAGTCTCTCAATAAGATCTAACGGCAAAAAGGGGTGACATAATATTCTGGTATTTTAATTTTCGTTAAAGCGAATTATTCGATAAATAAGGATTTCGCTACGCATAAAGTCGAAAATTGATGGGACAGGTTGACAAGTAAAGAGACGCCGACAATCGAACCGATACTGTTAAGCAATAAAATATAATTGACAGATACTGGTCGAACAAAACCGTTGGGAGTACAGAGGTTCGACTGGAGTCTCTGCAGAAACCGTCGCGAAAAAGATGCATCTCTGCATCTCTCTCATACACGTAGGTAACTAAAAGGACAGAAGACATCTAGCGGCAACGTTGACGCCCATTATTTATTGTCGTCGTTCTCTCGGTTATCGGGATGGCGGAATATGTTGCAGCCTCCGCTAGGTGGCAGTGCTTGTAAAATTTGATAATTACTTGTATTCTCTCCGGAAACGTTGGGCGCACATTTACCCACGGCCCATCATTCCCCAGTCTTTTTAGTGAATTTTCGTAGAAAAAAATTCACTAATGGGGAGATCCCGACTTTTGAATTTTAAAAAAATTTTTGCAAATGAGCGCGATTTAGGGCCCCTAGAACCCATATTCGAGGTCAGTTTCAATTTTTATATGTTTATATATATATATATATATATATATATATATATATATATATATATATATATATATATATATATATTATATATATATATATATATATATATATATATATATATATATATATATATATATATATATATATATATATATATGTATCACACCGATAACTCAAAAAGTTTTCATTCGAAAAAAATTCTTATCTCAAAAAATAATGGGCCGATCTTAACAAAATTTGGCATGTGCCTTCCCTTTGTAAGTGGCTTTAACAGGTTTGTTAGTCAGGAAAATTGGACGAGGCTTTCCGGGAAAATTTTGAGTTTTTATTCGAAAAAAATTTTTATCTCAAAGAATAATGGGCCGATGTTGATAAAATTTGGCATGTACCTTCCCTTTGTAAATGGATTTAATAAGTTCGTTAATCGAAAAAATTGGACGAGGTTTTCCGGAAAAGTTTTGAGTTTTCATTTGAAAAAAAATCTTATCTTAAAAAATTAAGAATCTATGATAACCAAATTTGGTAGGTGGGTTTACTATACACCAAAATTTAGATTTCTATGTTACAAGAAAAAAAAGTTATAATAAAATATATTGTGACAGATCATTTCTATGAAAATTCACTACCATAACGCACTTGCTGCGTCCAAGCTTTTATACTTATAGGGCCAGAGGTTGTAAGGTAAGGTCTTAGTTAATTTGAAAGATTTAAAAGATAAATACTAGAAATCACAATTGAAGAATCTTACCCAAATATATAGCGCCTGTTTCGTCTGCTCTTATTACTCCAATTTGGGCATCTTCTGGTGCGTTAAGTGTACTCACAACTGTCTTTTCATCAGGAGTTGAGCTTTTTCCGTCCCATTTTATAGTAAGCACGTCGAGTCCGTCACTGGCGATATAAGTTTCATCATCTGTTGTGGGAATTATGTTTAAAACAGATTTATCTAAATTGACTTCGTTGGTTTCTTGGTTTTCTGGTTTGTAACTAATTATTTTCTTCTCTGTCGGGTCCACAAAAAGTAGGGTTTGCGTATTTTTATTCCATGCTGCGGACCGTAATCTTGTAAAAGATTTTGTTACGGAATTGACTTCTCTGAAAAAATAGTTATTTTGATAAATATTAAAAATTCAACTACCACTACTACTTCTACTACTAATACCACCTCTCACGTCAGTCCCATAGAGGGGCGGGTACAATACAAAATTAAACTCTACAATTACTTTTTTTTAAATTTATTTCAACAACACACCACGAGTGCTCACAGACTAAATACTGTCGTACCGTGGGTGTCGACAAGGAGGAAAGAAGCAACTTGTTAATTCTGGACTTAAAGATTTGGAGGTTCGGACGAGAAGGAAAAACATGTGCCGGTAAGGAGTTTCACAACTTGGAAGTCCTCGGGACAAAAGAGCGGGCATAACAAGATGTTCTATGTCTGGTGACCTGGACAGTAAAAGGGTGCATTCGCTCTGTTCCCCTGGTAGATCTGTTGGAGGCAGCAAGTGGGAGAACTATGGAAGAAAGCTCCTCTGAGTAGTGCCCGTGAAGATATATATATATATATATATATATATATATATATATATATATATATATATATATATATATATATATATAAGAGGGAGAGTTTACCAACGGCACGTCGGCGGGCAAGGGATGACAGCCTTTAGGTGAGGGTAGGGTCACCAATGAGACGAATAGCTCTCTTCTGAATGGAGTCCAGGATAGCGAGTGTAGAAGTGACAGCGGCACCCCAGATGTGAAAGAGATATCGAGGTTTGGCCTTATTTGTGAAGTATATAAGGTATAGAGATTAGCTGGTGAAAAGTATTTGCGAGCCCGGAAGAGGAAACCTAATTTCTTAGCAACCGCTACTGCAATTGACATGACATGTTGGTGGCAATTGAGAAATGCCAACAAGTGAAAAGGACTCATTGCTTTGAATAACTTGGTTCTTCATTGTGATGGGTCTAGGGTTGGTGTATATCTTATGAGATAGAAAGCAAGACTGAGATTTGGTGGAGTTGAATTGTACAATATTTCTACTTCTCCAGTCTAATATTTTTTGGAGATCCACAGAGACAGAACCCTCCATGAGTCTGCGATCCTCATCTAATTGGGCTAAAGAGACAGGCTTAGAATATTGTATATTGGAGTGGAGGGTGCTGTCGTCCGCGTAACTGTGAACTGGGTTGGATGTGCTAGAGAGGAGGTTATTGATGTGGAGAAGAAATAAAGTAGGTGCTAAAGCTGAACCTTGAGGAACTCCTGCATTAATTGGATACAGTTTAGAGGAATGGCCATCCACGACAACAGAAATGCTCCGGTAGGAGAGGAAATTTGCTTTCCAGGTAGAGAGTTTTGGTGGTAGGCCATAGGCCGCAAGTTTATTAAGCAGCGCTGCGTGCCAGACCTGGTTGGTGCGATATATTTTGCTTTTAGCACTCAAAAAATAAATTTAATTAAAACTGTGCCTTATAGTATTTCGAGGTAAGTAATTGGCCACTCACTACGCATATTAGATTTATTCATAGGTACATGTTGTTTGCTAATTATGCTGTTTATATTTTTTTATGCAAGACAGATCAACTGAACACAAACACATCAGGTTATTTGAACAGGTGTCCAGTTAACTTGCCATTATTTTTTTAAATAATTTCTTAAAAAAACATTCTTTTTCAGAGATATGCCACGTATTAGAACACGCACGGCCAATAATAAGTCATGCGCAGTAGAAGTGATAAAACAAGCAGTCCAGGAAGTCCTGGAAAAAGATCATTCTGTGAGAAGTGTTGCCATGGAACTGAACATATACCTAGAATAACTTTGAAAAGATATGTTGACAAAGGCCGTGGTAAAGACTTAAATACTGTCAATTTACGACCAATCAATGAACACCTGCTGGTTTTATCTCAAGAGGAAGAACTTCTTCTAAAGAAATATCTATAACATGCGTGTAACATTCATTACGGTTTATCGAGTAAGCAAGCCCGTATCCTGGCTTATGAATACGCAGCAGCCAATGGTAAAATGTCAGTTAGTCTAGAGATAGTATGGCCAGCAAAGAATTTTATGAAGCGACACAAGTTTTCATTACGAACCCCATAAAAGACAAATATGAGTAGAGCAACAAGCTTCAACAAATCAAACGTTGATGCTTTTTTCAAAAATGTTCTTAAAGTAAAAACTAAATATAGATTACAAGCCGAAGACATCTATAACTTGGATGAAATTGCGGCTAACACTGTGCACAAACCTCCCAAGATACTAGCCACAACCGGTCAAAAGAGTTTGGCTCAAATAACGTCTGCTGAACGAGGGACATTGGTCACCCTAGTCGGTATTATTGGCGCAACAGGACGTTATTTGCCACCTTTCTTAATATTCCCACGCGTCCATTTTAAAGACAATATGCCGCATGGGGTTTCAGCTGGCACGAAAGGCGCCACTACAAATGATCTGGATGGATGAATAGCAATTTGTTTCTACCTGTTTTGCAGCATTTTTCCCAGCAAGAAAGACCATCTAACGAACATCCAAAGCCGATAATACTAGACAATCACGAATGTCGTCTTAGCATCGCCGCCTTTAATTTTGCCAAAGAAAATTGAACCATTCTTTTAACTCTGACTCCCCACTGTAGCCATAAATTACAGCCCTTAGATATCGCAGTTTTCGGCCCGTTTAAGATATTCTATTATGCTGCTTGTGATAGATGGATGCTGAATCATTCAGGAAAGATCATTACAATATATGACGTTGGAGGTCTTATTGGAGAAGCCTTGCTAAAATCATTTACCACTAAAAACATTTGCAGTGGGTTTAGAGCAACTGGCATAGAACCGTTCAATCAAGAAATATTTTCTGAAGAGGCTTTCTTATCTTCTTACGTAACAGATAGACCGAACCCTGAAGAAATTATTTTACCGCAGCCAGTGAGAAATGAGTCAGGACTTTTGCCACTCATTGATGAAACTAAACCAGGTCCTTCAGCAGAAGGTCAACTTGCCTCTCATTGTGTTTATACAAAATTAGTAACTCCTGAATAGATTCCCCCGTACCCAAAAGCTGCTCCAAGAAAAGGTTCAGCAACGCGCAGAAGAGGAAAATCTTTAATACTCGACAGTCACTCCTGTTAAAAAAAGTTTAGAAAAAGAAGTTAAGATCCGAGAGGAAGAACTAAGTAAAAGAACGAAAGTAAAGGAAACTAGAAATAAAGTTGTAAAGAAACGTATTTTGGACTCCATTCCCTCCTCTGGTGATGAAAATGAAAGTTACCATGAAAGTTCGGATTCGCCAGAGGATTTTGAAGAATTAAATAATTCTCTTGAAGTGTCAAAAGAAGATTTTATTATCGTTAAAGTGTATGGAAAAAATCTTTCAAACTTACGGCATTATAATGTTGCTAAAGTTTATGAAGAATTGTCCACTGGTTACGAAGTATATTTCTTAAAACGTTTTAACCTTACAAATAAATTTTCTGAAGAAGATGAGACTGCCTTTGTATCTAGAAATGACGTTGTCTGTAAATTACCACCTCCAATAAAAACTAGTAGCGCTAAATTTGCAAATATGATGTATTTTCCGGTTCGTTTTAACGAATTTAACTTCACAGTTTTCTAAAAGTATTTAGAGTTCATCTGTTATATTTTCCTTACAGGTTTGTCAATAGTAATAAAGTTTTGATATGCAGGTCCAGACTTTTTTCTGCCAGTGACTTTGATTGTATTTTTTTAAAGTTTAGAACAATAATTTGATAAGGTGTTCTGTTAACCTACTTATGTGGTTCAGCTAACCTGCGTATGGGGTTAACTGAACCATAAGTCAGGCTCGACAAGAATGACAAATATGAGGCTTATTTTTCTAAATTTTACCCCAGATTTGTATTATTTCTATAGCTATATAACAAGCCAATATCTTCCGAAGAAAGTATTTAACTACTCTTACTAAAACTCATTTAAATTAAATTTTCTTAAAAAGTGGTCCACCTAACCCCATCCTACCCTATGCACAAGGGCGTACCCAGCGAGGGGCAGGGGGCAGCTTCCACCCTCCAAGCAAAAAATAAATCCTTATAAAAAAAATAATACCACAAACAAATAGGATAATTATCGTACATCTCGCAAAGCTTTACACTGATCTAGAGCCATCTAGCGACTGGTAGCGAAATCTGTCAGCCAGTTAGTGGGATTCGAGAAAGACTGAGAGATCGCTAGAGTCTACAGGCGGCAGCCAATGAGAGAAAAGGAAATCTTCTAGAAAGGTCTCAGCCTTCCCCTTCGATCTAGAGAGTTCAGCATCTCCGCATCCAGCATCACTATATAAACTGACCCGCCCGCCGCTACTTGATCAGTATTTGTATGTTAGTTGAACTGTTGGTGTTTACTACTAAGTATTTTTTAAACAACCAATTATTATAGTTTATTAGTTTACCTTCATATTTACGTTTGGAGAACACTGAGGCTGCCTAAATGGATATAAGAAACTGGTTTCAAAAAGGTATGAAGTAATTTCTCAATTTATGTAGAAAATAAAATTTTCAATTAAATTTATCATATAATATCATGAAAATTACTTCAAAATGAGATTTACACTTTATCAAAATTATGATTTTCATTTCTTAAATGAGTCGCGTAATGTGAAGTACCATTATCCAAATCAAAACTTCTTTTGTGCTCTGAAATACGAGTTTAAAAAGTTTTTCCGATATAAAATTTATCGCAACTGCCTCAATTTAGTTGATAGACACCTGATTTATTTTCTTTCAAACTCCTTGCTTCATTGTTCTGAGATTCTGAGATTATTGTTTGTTCTGAACGCAATATTTAAATTAAAATTTGATAAAAATGATTTCAATCTATTGCTGGATTTATTGATATAGGTTATTAAAGCAGTGAATTTCGTATTGTCTTCAACTAACGGATAAGCCTGTTTTATTGAAATTTGAATTATGTCAATTTCTATTATTTTCAGACAGAAAACCTCTCAAACGGAAAAAGGATCAAGATGACAGTAGTGGAAGTGGAAGCAGTGTTGGTGATGAAGATGGAACTAAACTGACCGAACCATCGGATTCTGTGTCTATTATGGAACAAGGGTCTAGTAATTCTTCACCTCTACACGTAGCTGTTCCTGGGATATCTAAAACGATTGAAGAATACGATGGCTACCATGAAAATGACATTGGTCGTTATCTTGGTCATGCCCTTAAGTTGACATCAGAAAAAAGGAAGGATTTGCTTACAAATCCCTGGGTTCCACCATCAAATTACGATTTTGGTTCTGATGCCAGCCATTTGAAAAGAAAATTTAACCGCCGCTGGTTAGATCAATATACTCCTTGGTTGGTGTACTCAAGTCGTTTGAAAGGTGCTCTATGTATGCACTGTGTTCTTTTTCCTCCTAGTATTGCTACAGTTAAATGAGTTTTGGGGTCATTCATGGTAAGGTCATACGTGAAGTTTAAAGATACACATGAAGATTGTAGAAAACACGTCGGCAATCACTACCACAAAACTTCAACAGCTGCTGCAAAAGCGTTCATTGAAAATGTTCCAGTTGATGTACAGTTGCAAAGTGGTCACCAGAAGAGGATTGAAGAAAACAAACAAATATTGTCATCAATTATTTCTTGTATCATATTTTGTGGAAATCATGATTTGCCACTTAGAGGAAAGGGAGGAGATGAGGGGGTTTTCTTTGACCTTTTAAATTTGAGAATTGACTGTGGTGATGTGAAGCTAAAGAATCATTTGGATACATGTCGAAAAAATGCAGTCTACACTTCACCAAAAATTCAAAATGAGATTATAAGATTATGTGGTGAAGTTGTCAAAGAGAGATTTATTGAAGATTGTAAACAAGCAAAAGCTTACGCTGTAATGGCCGATGAAACAAGAGATATCGCTGGAAAAGAACAGCTTTCTATCGGATTGCGGTTTTATGATGAGAATCAAGAAAAAATCAGAGAGGAATTTGTAGGCTATGTTGAGCTGAAATCTCAAGATGCACCTACAATCGCTAGCACAATTCAGAGTTTTTTAGTTGATCAGAATCTTTCAGCAGAGAATTGTGTTGGATTTGGATTTGACGGATGTTCTACGATGGCTGGAAAAGAAGGTGGCGTACAGGCCGTTTTGAAGAAAAAGTACAATAAATCTTTATTTTTCCATTGCTCAAGCCACAAACTAAATCTTGTGGTCAATGGTGCTAGCAAACTACCGGAAATAAGAAACTTGATTGCAACAGTTAAGGATACAATATCCTTCTTTTGTGAGTCGCCAGCCCGCAGGAATTCGGCTCCTAATATATCAAGGCTCAGTGAGACCAGATGGTCTGAGAAATACAAGAGCATTAGAAAGTTTTCAGGCAGCTTCCATGAAATCGTCAATGCACTAGAACATCTCTCAGTCGAAGGAAACTATGCTACAAGAAAATTTGCCTATCAATTGAATTGTGCAGTTACTAAACCAATTTTCATCGTAGGTTTAGTCATGATTGCAAAGTACTCTGCGATTTTGGAACCCGTTGTGAACGTTCTACAAAGTAAAAATATGGATTTGATTATGGTGAGGAAACATATTGGTGCAATCCTTGATGTCATCAAGAAGGATCGACAAGAAATTGAACATGATTCTGATAAATAACTTGAAAAATGACATGATATTGCGGAGAAAGTCGGCGTTGAGTTAACAGTCCCACGAATTGTTCAAAAGCAAATACACAGAAGTAATCCGCCTTCTGAAACTGCGACTGAATATTGGAGACGGTCGTTGATCATCCCTTATCTTGACTCTTTAACTTTATCATTGAATGTTAGATTCTCACACGAAAATACACCTGCTTTTGCCTTATCCCATCTTCATACTTCATACATGCTAAAAATGACTTCAAAAGATTTGGAGAAAAATGCAAAATCTTTCATGGAGTTTTATGACTTGGGTGATATCTCTGCAGAATTAGATTTGTGGTATAATCTGTGGAAAAAGAAGGATTTAGCAGGAGACAAATTAAAGGATATTGAAGTGGCTGCACTTTTGGAGGAGGCTAATATTTTTTTCCCTGCAACAAGGCATGCACTCCTCATTTTAAGTGCTTTCCCATCAACTACGGCTACTGTTGAACGATCTTTCAGTACCCTTCGAAGGGGGTAAAGACCTGGCTGAGAAGTACAATGGGAGAAGACAGACTGACTGGGTTGTGTTTGATGAGCGTCCATCGGAAATTCTTCAAGGAAAATCAGGACTGGATTGAAACGAGAGTTTTGTACAAATCCAAGAAAAATTATACTACTATAAGACATGTAACTAGAATAAATTTTTTTCAAGCAAATAATTCTGATAACTTAGTTGATAAAGCACTGCTATAATTATACATAATTTTCTTAAAATTTTGGTTTCATTCGCCTTTTCCGCGATAAGATGTTATAACCTGAACGACCATGGCTTGCCCCCCCCCCCCTAGTTTTGATCCTGGGTACGCCCTTGCCTATGCACATATTTCACCTAAAAAGTTTGCATATAAATCCGAGCCCTGCTTATAAGCAAAGTGTACCTAATGTTTATACTTACGGATCACTAAGAGCAACAGTTGCCAAAGCGATAAACAATATAAACAAAGTGAACATGATTATTATCAATATGTTAATTTTTTTTAGTCTGAAGAACAACTGCGAGTTTGGTTTATATATAGATATACATAAATTCATTGTTAACATTTAGATAATAGCTTTAGAAAATTTGATAAGTGTAACTTACAAAGTCATAACCAATTATTTAGATTACAGAAGTAAATTGTTAATATTGTCTCCATTATACTTTTTATGACAATGATTATTTGCAACCTCTATTGTGATTTATTTCAACTCATTTATAATTACATACAACAATATCTATTGTAGTTCATTTCCACTCAATAATTACATACTGTTATAAAAACTTATAACATATTTTCAGGGATAGTTAAAACTACTATCCCTGAAAATATGACTGTCTTGTATGTATTAGACAAAACCCAATAACAAAACAATGTATTTACTACCATTTAGTGAAGACGAGTTGTATATTTTGTTAATAAAAAAATTAAAAATAAGTCTTCGTGCGGTCGAGACGAAATTCCACCTTTTTCAGTTAAGAAAGTTTTAAGACATATTATAAAGCCTCTTACCTGCTTGGTAAATCTTTCATTTAAGTCAGGTATCTTTCCTAATGACCTAAAGGTTGGTAAGGGCTTTTCTTTAATAAAAAAGAATGATCCAACTATTTTGAACAACTATCGGCTGATTACATTATCTATGACTCTTTCAAGGGTATTTAAATATAGCTATCTAAATCGCTTGAAACAATTTTTGCAGTCGTGTGGTATATTGTCTGACTATCAGCATGGCTTTAGAGAGGGTCACTCCACTACAACGGCTCTCATTGACTTCTATCAGGGCTTAGTCACTTGTCTGGAGGCTGGTGAGTGCCCTGTCGGGATTTTTTGTGATCTCAGCAGGGCCTTCGATTGTGTTGACCACAGGGTGCTGTGTGACAGGCTTTATTGTTATGGTTTGAGAGGTAATGCGCTTGGCTGGATTATCTCTTACCTGACGGGCAGAGAACAGTATAGTAAGATAAAGTTCAAGACATCAGAACGAATAAGTAGGGTATGTACTGAGTGTGTTGTTGTTCCTACTGGTGTGCCTCAAGGCTCAGTACTGGGCCCTATTCTTTTTCCCCTTTACGTCAATGAGCTGGATAAAGTATCTCTTGATGCGAATTTTACTCTATACGCGGATGATACGTCTCTAATCGTTTCTGAAAAGACAGATGATGCTTTGAATAATAAATGTCATCATGTTTTTAATAACTTAAAGAGTTGGTTCTCTCAGTGTCTAATATATTTTAATTCGTCGAAGACAGAGATGGTGAGATTTCATCCGCGTCAGAGAGAAGTTGATATATTTAGTGTGGGTGTTGACAATACTTAACTAACGTGTGTCAATAACTACAAGTTCCTTGGAGTACACTTTGATGAACATCTCAACTGGAAGTTGCACTGTACAACATTGGTTTCAAGGCTTGCATCTCTTATTTTTTTATTTATAAATATAAGAAATGTTTTGACTGATAAAGCAACTAATATCTTTATACTACAGTTATATTGATTCTAGACTGAGGTACGGTATATGTCTATGGGGTAATTCTACCTTGCTGTATGATGTCTTTATCGCTCAAAAAAGAATAATACGCTCTATTTTCAACATAGGAAAGATGACGTCATGCGGGGTCTACTTTTCTAGTCATAAAATTTTAACTGTGGTATGTTTATATAATTTAGAGTTGTGTATATATGTTTTTAAAAATGGTGGTAAATTTAGACTAAACAGTGATGTTCATACCTTTAGTACCAGACAGGCTTGTCACTTTTATGTTCCGTATGCTAGAACTAAGATGATTAAAGACTCTCCAAACTGTATTGGATTAAAAATATTTAATCATCTTCCTAATAATTTAAAAAATATCCAAAATATTAAGGTGTTTTAAAGTCAAGTTTCTTCTTTTCTACCAGACCAGTGTTTTTATACGTTAAATGAATATTTTAATGTTGTGAAAAATTAATTATTGTAAAAGGCTGACAAATTCAATGTAGCTTTATGCTGTCAAAATGGATAATAAAGGTATAATTATTATTATAACGTAACAGATTTAAGGATAAAGAATGATAATGAACGAATCAGTCTTAATTAGTACCGTATCTTGGGGTTACTTTGCCACGATTTTGTCATATATTTTTGAATAACTTCCAAACCAAAGACAATATCTTACAACGCTGGCGATATGTGGTATATCTCACTTCAGGCTACTCGTAGACTTATTTACAGTTGTCCGGGCATTCAAGATTATTTTCTATTAATTTTTTTAACGGCCGGGCAAAGTTACTCGTAAGAAGTCTTACTTTGCCCACTGGCAATAAACACGTAGTTACGGGTATTTAACTGCAGTTTAAAGCAAAGTTGTGCCGGTAAAAGGGCTACTTTGCTCGCCTAGAGCCACCAAAAAATCCGCATGGAAGAAGTGCTTGAGCAGATGACCAAAAAAAACCACAACTTTATAAACTATATATTTACTTCAGTGCATCTCAGTGGCGTGTCCTGGCCAAAAAGTTCGGGTGTGCGGTAACGAGTTGCTGTTAGTGGTGGTTTTAAAAATTATTATATGGCTATATATATATATATATATATATATATATATATAT
This sequence comes from Tillus elongatus, assembly GCA_964006375.1. Classification (NCBI taxonomy): domain Eukaryota; kingdom Metazoa; phylum Arthropoda; class Insecta; order Coleoptera; family Cleridae; genus Tillus; species Tillus elongatus. Next base: position 5,941,318 of record OZ023262.1, on the reverse strand, counting down.
ATATATATATATATATATATATATATATATATATATATATTATATATATATATATATATATATATATATATATATATATATATATATATATATATATATATATATTGTACCTATATGGGAATAATAGGTAGATAAATAAATAAATCTCCCACCGCAACACTAAAAAATTAAAAAGTCACTTAAAACTTTAAAACACGAAAAGAACATGGAATTATTATACAACCTCTTCTCTTCACACAAATTTGTGTTAGCGTTAGCACTGTCCGGAATGGGGTGAAAACTGAAAACACTAAAAGTAGTTCAATGTTAATATGGTACTAAATAATAAAATGTGTAAAAAGCCTGGATGCAGCAAGTGCGTTATGGTAGTGAATTTTCATGGAAATGATCTGGCACAAAATATTTTATTATAACTTTTTTTTCTTGTAACATAGAAATCTAAATTTTGGTATATAGTTTATTTTTTATATCGTTAACCCACATACCAAATTTGGTTATCATATCTTTTTTATTTTTTGAGATACAATTTTCAAATTTTCCCGGAAAACCTCGTTCGATTTTCCTTACTAACGAACTTCTCCAAACCATTTACAAAAGGAAGGTACATGCCAAATTTTATCAAAATCGGCCGATTATATTTGGATTATCGGTGTGATACCTATATATATATATATATATATATATATATATATATATATATATATATATATATATATATATATATATATATATATATATATATATATATATATATATATATATATATATATATATATATATATATAGTATTAAGTTTTCGTGACGGTAATAGTGTTTTCTTAAAAAATTGTGGGAAAGCATGAAAAAAACCGTTTTTTAAAATTTTAAAAACGGTTTTTTTCATGTTTGTATTTTCATAATTAGTTATAGTAAAACTCACGTTAGATCCTTGAGAATGGAATAAATTTTCCGAAAGCTCGGCTTTTAATAAAGAGTTTTATTTTGCAACTGACGGCTTTCTCACAATTTTTTAAGAATATATATATATATATATATATATATATATATATATATATATATATATATATATATATATATATATATATGAAAATTGAAACTGTCCCCGGATATGGGTTCTAGGGGTCCTAGTTCGCGCTCAGTTGCAAAAAATTTTGCAGTCTCTCCATCGATACCTTCTATTAGTGAATTTTTTAAATAAAAATTCACTATAAATGAAGGGCTCGCCTATTTTTCCCCGAAAATGTATTATAAAAAAACTACTTACTAAACTAACTAAACTTAATAATTATTAACTATACTTACCAAGTTTTCCTCTAGTTCGTTATAGGTTATAGTAGTTAAAAAGTCCCTTAAAAAGTTAACCTTTAAATTTAAGATATCCACTGAATTAATCACAGTATCACAATTATTTTGTCCACTTATTAAGGAACCCGAAGTAGTAGCTATATAAAAATAATTGTCTTGTTAGAACATGTAAACAACAACGAAATGAAAATTTTTTCTCCGAAAATTATGTTATTTTGATGAAATTTGGTGGATATGTTGCCCTGGGTAAGACCCTACTTTACACCAAAATTCAACTTTCTAAGTTCGTATAAACTTGAGTTAATCAAATTTAAACCATTTAATAAAAATACACTACCATAACGCACTTGCTGCATCCCGAATTTTGTTTTTCTTACGCACCCCCAATGCACTAAGGCACGAGCCGCTACTGGATTATAGGTAACTTAAATGTTATTATGCGATTATATAGTACTTGTATTTACACCGTAGATAAGTAAATAAATAAACGCATTTGAATAGAGCAATCGGTTGCACAATCTGGCTTTGTTTAATAGAATCACAGTTAAGAAGCTGTATTCAGAAAACTTATAGAGAACGTTAAGATATCAGTGACCGCCCCCCTTGGTCGCTCAGACCACTGCATGGTCACTGCTTCCTGTGCAATGCAACCCGAGGTCACACAGTCATCACACCCACGTATCGTTTGGCACTACAACTCCGCGAACTGGGACGAAATGCGGGATTACTTTTCCTCATTTCCATGGGCGTCTGTCTGCTTCTCTCATCCTGACCCCCCTGATATCTCACAAAACGTCACCGAAATTATCCAAGCTGGCATGGAATTATTTATTCCACGTACACAGAAAACCTCTTCAGCCACTCAAAAGCCCTGGTTCTCTAAATCCTGCGACAAGGCCAGACTTGAAAAGGTCAAAGCTTACAAAACGCTTCAACACAATCCCAGTCAAGAAAATCGTCAAGCATTCAACGACGCAAGAAACCGCTATGTCCGCATTCTTTCTGAGGCAAAAAGCTCGTTTAATAACCATATCAAAAACAAAGTCCTCTCAAGCTCCAACGGCGGCAAACCCTTCTGGACTCTTGCTAAGTCTATTGGGAATAATTTCTGCAAGAGCACGTTCCCACCTCTTGTCTCAGGGGATGAAATTGTTTCTACCGCCCTGGGCAAGGCTAAACTTTTTGCTTCGTTGTTCGCCGGAAATTCTACTCTCAACCCACCTCCAAATGTTCAACCACCAACAGTCCCCAATGTCGCGCATAAAATGACTGATATCATTTTCAAAACTAAAAAGGTACGAAAGATATATAATATACAATATTCTAAGCCTGTCTCTTTAGCCCAATTAGATGAGAATCGCAGACTCATGGAGGGTTCTGTCTCTGTGGATCTCCAAAAAATATTAGACTGGGGAAGTAGAAATCTTGTACAATTCAACCCCACCAAAACTAAGTCTTGCTTCCTTTCTCACAAGAGATACACCAGCCCTAGACCCATCACAATGAACAACCAAGTTATTCAAAGTAATGAGTCCTTTTCTCTTGTTGGCATTTCTGTGGATCGAAATCTTAATTGGCACCAACATGTCACATCAATTGCAGAAGCGGCTGCTAAGAAATTAGGTTTCCTCTTCCGGGCTCGCAAATACTTTTTACCAGCTAATCTCTATACCTTATATACTTCACAAATAAGGCCAAACCTCGAATACTGCTCCCACATCTGGGGTGCAGCTGCCGCTTCTACACTCGATATCCTGGACTCCATTCAGGAGAGAGCTATACGTCTCATCGGTGACCCTACCCTCACCCAAAGGCTGCCATCCCTTGCCCACCGACGTGCCGTTGGTGACCTCTCTCTCTTTTATAGATATCTGCACGGGCACTGCTCAGAGGAGCTTTCCTCAATAATTCCCCCACCTGCTGCCCCCAACAGATCTACCAGGGGAACAGAGCGAATGCACCCTTTTACTGTCCAGGTCACCAGACATAGAACATCTTATTATGCCCGCTCTTTCGTCCTGAGGACTTCCAAGTTGTGGAATTCCTTGCCAGCACATGTTTTTCCTTCTCCTCCGAACCTCCAAACCTTCAAGTCCAGAATTAACAAGCTGCCACTTTCCTCCTTGTCAACACCCACGGTACGATAGTATTTAGGATGTAAGCCCTCGTGGTGTGTTGTTGACGTAAAAAAAAAAACTAAGCCAAGATCAGCATTTGATTGAATAAATAATAGAATCCACCTTCTATCATAGAGAAGGCGACCTAAACCTGTTTCACTCCATTATTGCTTGTTAATAGAACAGAGGATTATCGATTTAAAAGAAGCGGCAGCGTTGCATATGGTTTGAATAGTGAAACGTCAAAAATTATATTATTATTATTAGACATTAGAATTAGACATCAAGTCATCAGTCACCAAGGTTTATAGATTAATAGATTAGACTAAAACCTTGATCAGCACATTTAAAAATTCGTTATAAAATCGGAAACTTTTTGTCTGCGTAAAGAAATTAAACATAACATGAATACCAGTAGTGATTTGAATTTGAAGTTAGAATGTAAGGAAGAAGTAGAAACAGAGGAAGACTGCAAAATAGAAATAAAAGAATATGATTTGACTGCGCTCCTCAATTTAAAAAAAGAATACTGTAGTGATAACGACAGTCCTGAAAATACAGTTTCCAAAACGAGTTTAAATACTGAAATTGGCGAACAGTTGTGTGACCTAAGTCCTCACTGTCATTTACAGGAGCCCGACTTTTCAAGAAAAGCTGTTTCCAAACGCGGGAGTAGTCAAAATAGACCTGTTAAATATGAGACGCCCAATTACACCAGTGCGTGGAAACAGACTCTATCAAGAAACACCATCTCCGAACACAGAAGTATTAAAGAGAGGCCTTTTAAATGTGAATTGTGTAACTATGCTAGTGCACAGAAAACGCATTTGTCAAGGCACATCCTCTCCAAACACAATACCGAAGACAGACCTTTCAAATGTGAATTGTGTAATTACGCTAGTGTACAGAAAAGCAATCTGTTAAAACACATCATCCGTAAACACAAAAGAAATGGAAAGCAACTTTTTAAATGTAAATTTTGTGATCACATTAATGTGTGTAAAGAGAAACTGTCAAGACACATTATTTTAAAACACAGAAGTGTTGAAGAGAGACTGTTTAAATGTGAGTTGTGCGATTAAACTAGTGTCAGGAAAGCACATCTGTCGAGACATATCAGCTACAAACATAGCAGTATTGAAGAAAGACCTTTTAAATGCAAGCTGTGTGATTACACTAGTGTGGAGAAAGGGAATCTATCAACACATATCCTCCTCAAACACAATAGTGGAGGGGGACCTTTTAAATGTGAGTTGTGTGATTACACTAGTGTACGAAAATCGAATCTTTCAAAACACATCATCTCCAAACACAAAAGTATTAAAGAGAGACCTTTTCAATGTGAGTTGTGTGAGTACACTAGTGTAATGAAAGGGAGTCTCTCAACACACATCATCTCCAAACACAAAAGTATTGAAGAAAGACCTTTTAAATGTGCGTTGTGTGTTTATGCTAGTTTATCAAAAGGGCGTCTGTCAGCACACATCATTTCCAAACACAGAAGTGCCAGAGAGAGACCTTTTAAATGCAACTTATGTGATTACACTAGTGTATGGAAAGGGGATCTTTCAAGACACATAATTTCCAAACACAGAAGAGCTAACGAGAAACCTTTTAAATGTGATTTGTGTGATCATACTAGTGCAAAAAATTGGGATCTTTCGAAACACATCATCTCCAAACATAGAAGTATTGAAGAGAGACCTTTTAAATGCCAGTTATGTGATTACGCTAGTGTATGGAAAGGGGATCTGTCAAGACACATCATCTCCAAACACAGTAGTGTTTGAAAGGTAACTCAACCTTCCGTCCAACATGCATCGAGAGAGCGGCATTGCCGACCGGTGCTTATGGCTCTAGGGTCCTGCCTGACCTGACCTTACCTTCCTGACTTACAGGGCTGCCTGACCTGACCTGCCCTGTAGGTTAGTTCAGGCAGGCCCCTAGAGCAATAAACACCGTTCGGCAATAGCGCTCTCGCAATGCATGAAATGACAAGACCTGTCTACTTAAGGATCACCTGAAAGACCATCATGGCCTTTGACTATCTACCTACGGATAGACCAGGCATCTCCCAATGCGATACGTTGTAATGTTTGGCTAAAACGTTTGTTTACACGGTCCTTGACACCATAGGCGTCTTGAGAATTAGGATTGAAATTTTCATAAATACGATTAAAATAATAAAACAAAATTTAAAAGATGTTTAACTACCTATACATTATTTAAGTATACTATTAACTAAAAAGTCTGGACGCAGCAAGTGTGTTATGGTAGTGAAATGATTATGGTAGTATAAATGATTTCTCGAATAAAATGTTCGAAAGTCTCAATGTTGCAATGTTGTGATCTCGTCACAAGCGATTTTTTTCTATGCAAATTCAGTAAAAAGTGTGGTAATCCTGTGTTGAAGACACCTCTTTAGTAAACAAACAAGTCAGGTGAAATCGGAACGTGAAGTGGTCGCTGGACGATGTGCACTGTTGCCAGATGAGTATTAGCAAGGGTCATTTTAAATATAGAAGGAAATCAAGGGGTGAACAAATCTTTTTTAATGTAAATAAATTATAATATGGCGTCATCTACATAAATCAATATCCAATATATTGTTTCGAAAAGTTGCAATGTTTCATGGTAATGAAGCAATTTCTACTGACAACTGTCGATGATAAACATAACTGAGAAAATGTCTCAAAATGGGTTTCCCTTCGCAATGTTTGTTTATATTTTAGTTTCCGACCTTAAATGAGTATGAAAAGTGACTGAAGCAATTTCCGTTGCTAATTACCCATGATAAATACAACTCTGTATGCTAATACCAGACGGTATTCAATATATTACTTTGAAAAGTCGAAATGTTTCATGGTAATGAAGCAAATTTCCAGGAATGAAATAAGCATTGAAAATATACGTTAGGAATATTCGAGAACAAAATATTGTTTATCTGTAATTTTCCAATCGGTGATGTCACCCAAGAAAGACTGTTGAAAAAGTTGCAGAGAATTGCCGGCAAAACTTTTAACTGTGGACACGGGAGGTGAGACATCACGACTTCGCCACCGATTGGAGGTCTCGTTTTATCTCATTCGAAGAATGGAGGCTAGAAAGAGCTCGCACACAGCCACCAACAGTCACGGTAAGAATTTTTGCATGCAGCGAGTAGCAATTGCAGAACGCAACACATTAGCGAGGACTCTCTGCTGAGTGTTCATAGAGTGAACACCCGTCAGTTTCGGTGGCTATTAAATTATCTTAAACCGGGGTTGTAATGTTCTTTCTGTTATCTGTACTACCTAATAATTAATGATTGTACGGAGTAATTCAAGTGATTTTCGAGTTTAATTAAACATCGTATTCAGCATAAAAACACGAGATAACTCGTGGCTCTTTGTTCCGAACTGTTGATTTCTTGCCGTAATCAGAAAGAATTCCTGGTTATTATCGAACCTTAAGTTAATTGGTAATGAATTTTACTTAAGCAGGTTCACGTTTTAATTGTGATTCGCAAAGTTTCCATCAAGCGAATTCAGAACATTGACATAGGTGTCAAATGGTCTTGTAGTATTGGAGCAATAACATCCACCTGCCCAATAATCTCTGATGATAAGTCCCAGTCGTTTTTCCCCAGTTTTTCCGCTCTTATTGGAGTCTGGAATCTGTGTCAGGCACACATGATTGATCACACCTGGAAAGCATCTTTACAGGGTCACCAGGTAACCTAATACCGGAAGACTGGTGAGTCTAAACAAATCTTTTCTCTGAATCAGCAGAATTTTCATGCCGAAATCTAACATCTGAAGTTTTAATAACCTGCACTTTCAAAATCACATAATCAAGTTTGAGCTTAAACAATGTCAGGGAGGTGCTGTCAGCATAACTATATATTTCCTGTTTAATCTCTAAGATTTTGTCAATTTGTGTAAATTTAAACACATACTTTTTATTTTTTAAATTGTAATTAGCAAATTTTGTCTGTAAAATATCTAACCCATACATTCTCTTTAATATCTCTTATTTTTTCATAATTAATGTAGAAATTTCACGTACAAATATATATTAAATAGATTTTCGTTTTTCTTTAGAGCCTCACTCAAAGAACTGGCCAGTTAATTCACTAGAAAACCTAGCAATTGATTGACAAACGTCAAGTAATTTACATAATCATCTGTGTTTATGTTTATTTTGAGCGATACCCTAAGTAATTAACAGTAACATTTTAGTGAATTTTCTTTAAAAAAAATCACTAATGAGGAGATCCCGACTTTTGAATTTTGAAAAAATTTCTTCAAATGACCGCGAACTAGGCCCTCTAGAACACATATCCGGGGTCCGTTTCAATTTTTATATGTTTATATATATATATATATATATATATATATATATATATATATATATATATATATATATATATATATATATATATATATATATATATATATATATATATATATATATATATATATATATATATATATATGTATCACACCGATAACTCAAAAAATAATAGGCCGATTTTGACTAAATTTGGTGGAAAAATTCCTTTTGCAAATGGCTTGGATAAGTTCGTTAGCCAGGAAAATCTGCCCAGGTTTTCCCGGAAAATTTTGTGTTTTCTTTCGAAAAAAATTTATATCTCCGGAATTAACAAAGTAAGGGCAACCAAATTTGGTACGCTAGTTAATATCCTTATTGGTAAGCCACCCACCAAAATTTAGCTATGTAGGTCAAAAGACAAAAAAGTTATAGGCATTTAAAGAAAAATAAATTGGGGTTTTCCTCAAAACGTCAAAGTTGCGATTTAAAACGTCAAAATCGGCAACATTTAGGCAAAGAACTTGAATCTAATACGGGATATGGAAATCAAATGTCTCAAGAAGGATCTTTTACAAAGTCTGAAGTCTTACTTTCAACCGTCATTGTCCTTCATTTTACTAAAATGTTTCCAGAAAATTCATTTCAAATAGACCCTTTCTCTGATGCTTGGCAGTAGCCTTAGCTTTAGAGTTTATCGTTTAATGGTATATAATTTTTGTCGAATTTTCGTAAAAAATCAATAAAGCTCAATATATCCGTTATTATACAAGATATGAAGAAAATTTGTATATATTAATTATAGGGTGTCTTGAGCTACATCTTAAAAAAATATTTCTACAATCACAGCATGGCCCATAAGTCGTTGGTGATACAAATTTTCTTTTTTTTTTAATCAAACACGCCTTATGTTATTGAATTTTTGAATTTTTCAGCGATGCATGTTTGTAAGAAAAGAAATTCGGGACGCAGCAAGTGCGTTATGGTAGCGAATTTTCATTAAATGCTTCAAATTTGAATAGCTCAATTTGCTATTAACCTATAAGGTTGACCAAGAAACGAGTTTTTCCGGGAACACTTTAAGTTTACTTTTGGAAATTTTTGTACATTTTCACACAATAAAGTTATTTTTATGAAACATGGCACATTGTTTTTACTATATAGGTTATATTGGTAACCAAAATTGATGCCTGCTTTCTTAAAAAGGAAACACACATATTTGCAATTAAAAACATTTTTATGAAAATTCACTACCATAACGCACTTGCTGCGTCCAGAGTTTTAGTAGTATGCAACTATCTTTATCTTATTGTTTTGACACATGTATGTAAATTAATAACTTATTGCTCTTGAAATTCTTGCTGTTTATTTGATTTCTATTTGTGTGCAATCAATGTTTATTTGGGACTTATCAATTATTTTATTTCATTGTATTCGCTATTCCAAATTTAATTAATATGAATAAATTCAATATTTTGTTACATTAACATATCTGTTTAATTGAAGAGAAATTCCTCCCTTGTAGCTACTTTCCTTTTGACGTCGGCACAAACAATTTATTCTTACTAACTATTATCTAGATATCTAAATTTCTATGTAACCTAGCACTAGCCTGGGAGCCCACAAATATAGGACTCTGGACAGTGTGAAGCACACAAAGGAAGAGAACGTGAGTATCAAACTACATCCAGATATGTCAACCTCCTAAAAAGTGCTGCTAATCTTAATAAATTTGATAATCTGATAGCTAGCTACTTTAGGGTAGGGTGTTATAGGCAATTGTGACCTCACCATTGAGCAGATCTATATCCACCTGAAGTCAATAACAATATACCACGGTTCTTGTAGATAAAGCTTTGAAGGAGGTAACATCATTTGAATTATTTATATCCACACCAATATCTACGTTACCACAAAACCTTTTTCCTGTCCACTCAACTTGACGTTTTATGAACATCTCGTCGATAACTAAGTTACAAAGTATTTTGCGACCTTTTTCACCTGCTTCTCTTCTTTTTGACTCCAAAACCGCTAATGCTTCTTTGCAGAATCCAGGAACAATTTAGAAATGGTTCGAGGATGTGGCAAAGATTTCATAAATTTTTCTCGAACGTAATTACAAGCTTTGTTTGAACAAAAATTTAGGGTTGAAGCAAATGACCTTACATCTGGTGAATAGTTCCGTTGTGGACCTTTTAAAAGCTGTTTAATCAGATCTATTTGTGTGGGTAAAGAGGCCTAAAATATTACAAGCAATGATATAAATTCAATAACACTCAAAAGTGAAACGTTCAGGGATGTTTCTGTATTTTCAGTAAAAGTAATACGACTTTTAGAATGCTCAATCAGCGATTTCTGGTGAAAAACTCTTAAAACATATTTTCTGTTGGCGCAATATATTTGTTTTCCTCTTTTTTTTTATTACTTGTTTAGCAATAGACCATTTTTTAAAGATGTTTTTGGGGTTCCTGATAAACTGTAAATACCTACAAAATAACGAAGTTTTTTCCTAAAAAATGGACGATATTTCGTAAGTTTTCAGTGAACAGAGTATAATTTTTTTTAAATGGTTTCTATTATTTTTCCCTCAATTATAAGTCCAGGCATATTAACTTACTTTTGACCTGGAGTAATGTTAGATTTTGGTGTTAATTCAGGAGGGCTGCCAAGTGCCGCACCTGTTGAACATGATAGTTCCAAGGCAGTGAGAGTTGATCATGACAATGATTTATCATTATTTTCTTCAAAACTATGACTGTAATTTTTATCGGGTAATTTACTAATTTTAACAATAATAAAGGTTTACAAAATAGGAAGCTAAAAAGAATTCTTTACCTTCTTTCCGCATGAGCAAGAGCTTTCATGCCAGAAGTAGAAGGCACTGGAGAACTTAAAACTGATGGAGACGCTGCGTTTTTAATACCCTTCTTTCACTTGAGTAAATAATAAAAGTCTTCATTAAATGCTGTGAACACAAATAAGAATATTTTGGCAACGTATCCGATTTTATATTTAAGGCAGCGCACCGCATCTTTCTCTCCTTTCTTTAGTAGATGGAAACCTAAAAATAGTGCCAAACTCACGTGCCGCCACTGAAAATCGCAAACACTGTACTTACACACACAGAGACACCGTTGCCACATCTCCAGGTAATTTTCTACAAGCACTATACTTTTTCACCATTTTGCAAAAACAAAACTCAAAACCTTTATTGCAAATCAAGGTAGTACATAAAAATAAACTCTCAGTATACTTGCATACTATTCACAGACAAATACAAGCCACAACTGTCGATTAATACAAATCGAGATACTTCACATGCAGCAAGATAAGATTTTAAATTGAGTTTTCTGGTTATATTTAGATAAATAAGGGAAAAACCAACTAAGCTGGATCTCTGAAAGTTACCTTATTTTACATTTTGCAGCCATACCTCCCTAAAATCCTGTTTACCCTGCACACAACCCCTATTCACCACAGGTTCCGGAACTTTCTCGGAGGGTATTTGAAAGAAAGTTTACAGATGGTTTATGCATGCAGAGGGGGTAGAAAAAACTCCCAGGGCAAAGTAGACTCCCTGCCCCGTACAAAAAACCGCATTGTTTGTTAAATAAAAGTCATAGTCTAATTATATTTGGCAATAGTTAAAATAAAGTTGTAAACCACATACACCTAGTGTCAGTTACTGATGAAGACAACTTCATTGTTGAAATACATCTCTGGTGTATAACTTATTTTTGTCACTATTTTTGTGGGTTTTGTGGAGATTCTGCTTTCTCTTTCAGTTTTCATTCTGTTTCTTTTTTTTATGACAAGGTTCATGAAAGGTAAAGCCTATGTGTCTCTAAGGCATCATGAACTTGATTGTTGTGCCACAAGATGGGTGTTTACTCTCCTTTTGAATAGTTGGAGATTATTTATCTGCTGGGAGGGCATTCCAAAGCTTAGATGCTCGAGGAAAGAACAAAGATTCATAACGATCCATTCAACAAGTGGGTAATTCGACACTAAAACCATGTACTTTTTGACTAAAACAGGTTGGCTGATTAAAGGTCGCAAGCAGAGATACTAATGAAGCTACTTAGACGGAGCAATGTCTATAATAATATCAATAGAAGAGGCGGAGTTCTCCAACCTTTCTCCTGTGGTCATGAGAAGTAAGACTGACTGTGATAGATGACGCTGTCAAACATTGGTCTTTTATCATTTAATATGCAATCAAATTTAACTGATTTTTTTTATACAATTTTAATTTTAGTTAATAATGGGAAACCCTGGGATCACGCTTTTCCACAAACAGCAACCATTACATTTACGTTCACGGTTGTGATGACAAGAACACATCGCCTTAAAATTTTGATGATAATCACTGAATATTTGGTCTATTGTGTCAATTACTGGTACATTTATATTAATATCTATCAACAAGTATTCATTCTATACACTCTTATAGTTACATAACATGAACACTGACATGATTCATCAGATTTTGTTGTCTGGACACTTGCAAAATCACATGATGAACAACAAGTCTTTTCTCCTGTGTGTTTTGATTTAATATGGTTTACCAAAACTTGTATCTGTGCACTTGCATAATCACGACGAACATTGATAAGGCTTTTCTCCTGTGTGTTTTGATTTAATATGCTTCAACAAAGAATGTTTCCACACACTTGAAAAATCACATGATGAACATTGATAAGGCTTTTCTCCTGTGTGTTTTGATTTAATATGCTTCAACAAAGAATGTTTCCACACACTTGAAAAATCACATGATGAACATTGATAAGGCTTTTCTCCTGTGTGTTTTGATTTAATATGGTTTACCAAAACTTGTATCTGTGCACTTGCATAATCACGACGAACATTGATAAGGCTTTTCTCCTGTGTGTTTTGATTTAATATGCTTCAACAAAGAATGTTTCCACACACTTGAAAAATCACATGATGAACATTGATAAGGCTTTTCTCCTGTGTGTTTTGATTGAATATGCTTCGACAAAGAATGTTTCCACACACTTGAAAAATCACATGATGAACATTGATAAGGCTTTTCTCCTGTGTGTTTTGATTTAATATGGTTTACCAAAACTTGTATCTGTGCACTTGCATAATCACGACGAACATTGATAAGGCTTTTCTCCTGTGTGTTTTGATTTAATATGCTTCAACAAAGAATGTTTCCACACACTTGAAAAATCACATGATGAACATTGATAAGGCTTTTCTCCTGTGTGTTTTGATTTAATATGCTTCAACAAAGAATGTTTCCACACACTTGAAAAATCACATGATGAACATTGATAAGGCTTTTCTCCTGTGTGTTTTGATTTAATATGCTTCAACAAAGAATGTTTCCACACACTTGAAAAATCACATGATGAACATTGATAAGGCTTTTCTCCTGTGTGTTTTGATGTAATATGCTTCAACAAATTTTCTTTCTGCACACTTGCATAATTACATGATGAACATTGATAGGGCTTTTCTCCTGTGTGTATTGATTTAATATGCATCAACAAACTGTCTTTCCGCACACTTGCATAATTACATGATGTACATTGATAAGGCCTTTCTCCTGTGTGTTTTGATTTAATATGCCTCAACAAATTTTCTTTCCACACACTTGCATAATTACATGATGAACATTGATAATCCTTATCTCCTGTATGTTTTGATTTAATATGCCTCAACAAACTTTGTTCCTCCACACTTGCATAAACACACGATGAACATTGATAAGGCTTTTCTCCTCTGTGATTTGATTTATCTATATTACTAGGAGGTTTTTCTTTCCCAAACTGGTTAACATCCTGAAATAATTTCTCATTTACATCATCCTTGATGCCTAAAGTAGGCCACGGATTTTGATCATTAGAATTTTCATTTTTATTCCAGTACTCTTTCTTCAAATCTCCACATAATACAGCACTGTCCAATGCATGCTCTTCTATTTCCAGTTTTATTAAAGATTCATTTATTTGCAGATCCAATTTCGTAATCTGCGCAAATTCACAGGAAAACGTAAACTGTTTATCAGCGGATACATTCTCATAATTTTCTGTTTCAGTTTTAATAGCTTTAGAGTACAGTTCAGGGATCTCCTGGTCTTCTTGTTTTATATGTTCCATGGACATGTCTTAACAGCTACTATTTTGATGGAACTCTCTTTGATGCACTCTAAATTATTCCTGCTGTCTTTTCTTTATGTTACATTATTTAGTCATTTATACATATTTATTATTTATAGTAAAATAGTAACGGTATGAGTAAAGTTGCATTTTAAGCAACTGTCAAATTATAGAATGAACAGTGTCACCAGTCACCAGTCGCCACTAGGTCGACTATAGACACAAAATTACTGGCGAAATTTGGTTGCATTACTGTCATTTCCTGGCAAAATTTGAATATTACGTAAGTCTGTTTTTCTAAAATTATTGTGTGATTACCTTGATTTTGCGAATGATGTAAAATTACGCCAGGGCGTCAATCTTAATCTTATACATCATGCGCACTTTTCTGAATACACCGGTGGATTGAATCGGTAGGTCGGTAGGCAATAACCATGATATAATGACTTAGAAGAGATATGATATTGCGCATATGCCTCAGCCCCCTCCTATGACGTCACGCGGTGAGTAGCGTTATAGAAGTCCAAGTACACACTTAAAGTCATTGGCAATCAAAAAGTTTCTATACGTCAGTTTAATGCGGTTGAAGTTACGCATATATTGTCTTTTTCAGATAATATAGATCGCAGCACTAAATTTAATCTTTTTCATTTTTATTACATCCAACTGTATGTACTTATATATTAGTAAAATACGTAATTTGTTAAGAGGTTGTGGTGAAACGTCAAACCCCACTGCACGACAGCATATTATTGTTGTATTGGACTCACCACTTGACACCATGCGCGTGACAGGTCTAAAAATAGGTAGTCTAAATATCATATATCTCGTTATTTGTATCATGGGCAATAACATTATATGATTGGCTAGTTTATAGAAGGCAGTCCACAGTATAAGTAGCAATCAGTATCGAAACTAGGTCGTTTACCGCTCGCCGGATTCCGGAATATCCATAGACAAAGTTTATTATGTAATTTATTAGTCTGAACCAAAGAGGTTGTATATGTTAGAGGGAACAAAGCCGAGTTTGCAGCCTGTCGATTTCCCACTCCTGTCACCGTCCAATCACAAACAAAATTTTGAATAACGCGCTAATGTGTTTTGTTTTGATTCGTTCCCCCAACCGCGCTTGAAGTTATTGTCAGCTGTCAACAAGTATTTGAAGTGTTTGTTGATTTGCGATTAGAGGTTATCTTGTGTGTTTTGCCGTTTTTTAGCAGTGTTTTAAGAGTGTAAAAGTTAAAAAATGCCAAGGTGTATTGTGAAGAACTGTATGTACAATAAAAGTGCCAATTATGAAAAGGATAAAGCAACTGTGCATTTATTTCGGTAAGTTGTTTACATGTCTTCTGTTTCCTTGTTTGGCGCCAAATGTTTATTGGTTTTCACAGGTCCGTATTTACACATTGTATTGCTTTTGTTAAATCTTTAGCATTTATTATTGTCAATTGTGTTTTTTCAAGAAATAAAATCTTAATAATGCATTATTTATTGAATATTTGTAATGAAATTAGGCATTTTGTTTGGCAATTATTATTTGAATTAGATGTATTTACCTATGTAGTTCCAGTAGAAGCAGAAAAAAAGTAGAATAGTTTTGTTTTATCTATTACTGCATCTTTCTAGAGGTTCAGTCACTGATAAAGTAGATAATTTGAGATATTATTTTCAGATTTCCCAAAGCTGGTGAAAGATACGAGGCTTGGAAACGAGCATTAAATTTAAGCGATGAAGATATTTTTATGAACTCAAATGTGTGCAATTTACATTTTACCGAGGAATCTTATGATTTAGAAAAATCACCTTTTGCAGTATACTTAAAAAAAAGTTCTATACCTGTATTGGTAAGTACTGAATCAAGGTTATTAATTTATGTAACTATTAGTGATATATATATATATATATATATATATATATATATATATATATATATATATATATATATATATATATATATATATATATATATATATATATATATATATATATATATATAGCCAAACAGCGGTTTTTCAATGGCACTGATATCAGTGATGGCTATTTTTAAATAACAGGGACTTTAAACAGCTACTGCGATTGTGGTTTAGCCATTTACAATGCTGCATGTGCGTATGCTATTATTTTAAACACTTACAAGGTGTTAGTGTTAACCGCTTAATTGAAACCACAATATGATCTTCAGATAACTTTTAAATTATATATTAATTTTAAAACTACTCAGATTTTTACTATTAATAGAAGTTCTATAAAATTAGCATATTACAAGAATATACGATGAGAGAAATCTACATATTATTTTTATTTTAATATAATGAAAAAGTTGGAAGGCATATATATGCTACAGTTCGGTGCTGCTTTAATTCTAGATTCAGCAGGTTTTTCCATGATATAATGACTTACAAGATATATGATATTGCGCATATGCCCCGTCCCCTCCTATGACATCACATGGTGAGTAACGTTATAGAAGGCCAACTACACACTTAACACAAAGTCATTCGCAATCAAAAAGTTTCTATACGTCACTTTAATGTGGTTGAAGTTACATTCCATTCCATTTTTATATTACATATATATATATATATATATATATATATATATATATATATATATATATATATATATATATATATATATATATATATATGCACAAGTGAAGTATAATAATTAAGGGGAGCCCTGAATTAGCATTGGTGATACACAAACTTAAAAAGTAGAGAAGACGTTCGTAGACATTTACAGGGGGCCTTAACATTCATAAACTTGATTTGATCATCATGTCACATAATCATAGTATAGTATTCTGATCTTAAAAAGTTAATTCCAACTGTATGCACTCAAATATCAGTAAAATACCTAATTTGTTAAGGGGTTGTGATGAACCGTCAAACTCCACTGTACGACAGCATATTATTATTGCATTGGACTCACCACATGACGCCATGCGCGTGACGGTTCTAAAAATAGATAGTCTCATTATCATATCTCGCGTTATTTGTATCATGAGTTTTTCGTTTTCTACCTATAAGAAAAGGAGAAATGTTGTATTCTAATAATGGCGAGAAGGAAAGTATACAGATACTTCTACTCGCTCGCACAAACTGCGATTGCGTGTATTATGAATACAGCAATTGCTGTTTGTCATGGAGTTTTTAGTATAAGATGAATTTCATAGAAATAATTACTCTAATGATTTGTGTAAATCTCGGTTTTCACAATCGCTGTTGTTTTGTGTTTTAATAACAGCTACTAACAGCGATCTTTTAATAGAAGCGATTAAATCACCGGTAGCTATATATCGCTCATCTCTAGTAACTATGCTACTAATTACATTCACGTAATATATTGTTATGATATTTATCGTAATTTAATTAGCCCTGCAAATTTACATTAATGGTATTCGTTTCAAATTTATTTATGCAGGTAACAAACAAGCCATCAACACAAGTCGTTTTTGGCGAGCAGCCAATGACTGATATAACTGCTATCAATGTGCCATTTGCAGCTAACCCGTCAACTAGTACTTGGTCTGGTAGCAATGTACCTGTAATGGATTATTCTCGGCCATCAACAAGTGCTGGTTTTTATGAAGAGAAAACTGTTGTAGAGGTACCGCAAAGATCGTTTAGTAGTTTAGGATTTGCTGAAATGAAAACACCTTCAATGCCACCCACTTTGAAGGACATGGTGAGTTAAATTCAGTTTTTGCCGTTTATGAAATCAGTATAATTTTAAAAAACCTAATATGTTATTCCATCACATTTTATATGGTGTTTAAGTTTGTATAGTCCATGATTAAATAAGTTAGAAACAACTGTTTTGCAATTTATCTCAACCACTATTAACCAAAATGTGTTGTTGGAAATTTTGTTTATATATTCATTTTACTTGAGAAAATAAATGGTTTATCACTGAACATTTTTTATAGGTTGTTACACCGCGCAAACGTAAACTGAAGAAGCAGTTATTCGATGCACGAAAAAAAATTAAACGGCTCAGCAGTAGTGTTCATCATTATAAGAAGAGAACAGCAACCCTTGCGAATATAATCAAACAACTAAAAGGTAAAGTAACCGACGAAACATTAGAAACATTAATGCAAATAGGACCTAATGAAGAATTTTTACAAAGACAATTAGGTCGTAAACATAAGTATGAAAATCAACTTAAAGCTTTTTCTCTTACGCTGCATTATTACTCTCCCAAAGCTTACAGTTTTGTCAGAAACACATTTAACTCGGCTCTTCCTCATCCAAAAACTATATCTAGATGGTATCAAAGCGTTAATGGGGAAGCTGGTTTTACGTCAGAGGTGTTCAACTTATTAAAGTCAAAATCAGAAAGCACAAATGGAAAACTTATATGTTCTTTAGTCATAGATGAGATGGCAATTCGCCAACATATAGAATGGGATGGGGTAAAATATTATGGGTTTGTAGATTTTGGTATAAATCTTGAGACCGATTGTAACCCTGTAGCCAAAGAAGCTCTTGTTTTTATGCTTGTTAGCATTAATCAATCATGGAAGCTTCCTCTTGGATATTTTTTAATCGACTCTTTAAGGGGTACACAAAAACAAAATTTGGTATTACAGTGTTTAACGCTACTAAATGAGTCGGGCATATACGTGGTCTCAATAACTTTTGATGAGGCAACAAATAACCTAACGTTAGCAAAAGAACTTGGCTGCGATTTGAATTGGAGGAACATTAACTCTACGTTTGTTGATCCTAGTTCAGGTAGGAAAATTGCAGTCTTTTTTGATCCATGTCATATGATCAAACTGATAAGAAACACATTAGGCGATAAAAAATTAATAATTGATGAGAATGGGGAAAATATAAAGTGGGATTATTTAGTAAAATTAAATGAGTTACAGGATCAGGAGGGCGTTCATTTGGCAAATAAATTAAGAAAATCGCATATATTTTATACAAACCAAAAAATGAAGGTTAAATTAGCCACACAACTTTTTAGCCACTCAGTGGCACATTCTTTGGAATATTGCAATGAAGTTTTACATCTTGAGGAGTTCAAAGAATGTGAGGGAACTGTGAAATTTATCCGACTTATAAACAATTTATTTGACATTCTTAATTCTAGAAATTTAAACAATTCAGATTTTAAGAAAGCAATAAACGCAGAAAATTTTGAAAACATTAATGTATTTTTAAAAGAGCTATCACAATATTTAACGTCACTTAGGATAATTGATGGACCGCTTCTGTGTGAGAGTGGTAGAAAAATGGGTATAATTGGCTTTTTATTTTGCATACAAAGTTTGCAATTTGTTTATAAAACTTTAATTGCCGACAATAATTTTTTGCTGTATTTTCCCACTTACAAAATCAGTCAGGATCATATTGAGCTTTTTTTTGGGCAAATTAGATCCATGGGAGGCTATAACAATAACCCATCAGCAAAGCAATTTAAAAGTGCATATAAAAGGATGATGGTGCATCTTGAATTAAAAGATTCATTTAAAGGAAATTGTATCCCTTTGGAAGCAATTCCTATTCTGTCACCCATTGAGGTAATAAATAAAACTTGTGGGCGAGAACGAATATCTGAAGAACCAGATGAAGACATGAGTCAAATAGATAATTTTGACGACGACACAGTTCTTCAAATATTAGATATGAATATATCAGAGTTTAAGAAAGAAGTCGTGACATATATATCTGGCTATGTAGTAAGGAAAATAACAAAAGCTCTGAGATGCGAAGAATGCGCGGGTGAACTTGTTGGGGAGAGGTCTGTGTTATTAACATCGTTTATAGATCAGAAAGACAAAGGTCAACTCCTCACATACCCATCTGACGATGTAATATCTATTTGCACTATTGCAGAAAAAGTTCTTCAAACATACTTAAATGAATCTGCGGTGATTATAAATGTAAAGGAAATAAACATGCGAATATTAAAAACTATAATAAACCAAAACAGCATATTTAAAAAACTTGAAGTTCACTTTCGAGAACAAAATCTTTTGACTTGCCATTATGGCCATCTAATTAAACTAATATCTTCTATGTATGTTTCTATTAGAATACATCATTATAACAAAAATCTATTTGATAAAAGTAGATGTTTAAGGGCTGTTTATAACAAACTTCTCTTATTTAAGGGCCAATAATTCAGTGTACATTTCAAGTACTCGTATGTCCTTCAAATAATGTTATCGGAAAGTTATTATGTCTTATAATATGACCAATAAATTTTAGCTTCCTCTCTATTTCTTTGAGCAACCCTCTTTATTCTTTCACCTCTCCTAGCACACTTTGAAGCGTCTTTCTATCAACCTGCACTGTCTTTGAAATTTTTCTTGTCTACATTTCAAAAGCTTATATTCTCTTCATATCCTGCTTAACTACAGCCCAAGTTTCCGCCCCATACATTACCATACTCCATACACGTACGACTTGCATTTGTTCCTCATGTACAGGTTAAAATGTTTATTAGTGAGAACAGTACTGTGGTTATTGAATGCTTGTTTTGCCATCGCGATCCTCTTCAGACCTTTCCTACACTTACCATCATCTGTGATAATACTTCCAATCAATTATTTGAAATAATCTAATAAATCAAGCGTCATGTTATAAGATTTAAAAGCTACTTTTGTATTTGTATAGGTATTCAAAATTTGTGAAATGCACACGTAACGCAATCTACATCGATCAAACTTCTAGAAATTTTAACACCCAATACAAAGAACATATTTTTGCATTTAGAAATAACCATGCTGACAAATCTACATTTGCAAAACATATTATTGATACCCAACATAGACCCACAGTAAATAACGGCATAAAACCACAACATTTTTGTCATGACAAGTGTAAACTAGACTTGTTTTAAGCTTTAGAAGTAAAAAAGCATATACACGACAATATTTAGGATTTCTGAGATATTCTTCTTCCTAATTAAATAAATCAGACAACATAAATCTAACTATTTTTTCCAAAAAGTTGTTATAAGACATGATGTGTGTCGATATTTTCATTGTATAGTCTGCTTTATTAATGTGTTTGTTTAGTTATTTTATTGTTGTAATTGTTATTATAGTTATTACTGTTATAGGTTTCTTCTATCTTTATGTTAAATATTGATATACATCACGTAGACATTTTAAAGGCGTCATCCGTCATATTTGTTTTACTTTATTTTCACTTTTAAAGATTTTTTTGATTATAACATCATAAAATAGCAACAGATCTTTATTTGTAATTGTCATGATTTCGTATTAATTCAATTTTTTTCTGTCTGAGGATACTATCAAGCAGCAAAACCAGTAACAGAGACGTTGAAGAACATCTAGAATTCAGAAGGGCCACTTGCTTCAGTTAGCTTACGCGCTGGCTACGTCCTTCACCTACAAAAACGAAAACCAACAGTGAAGCCAGAGAAGTAGTCTCCAAGTCTGTATGAAGTATGGACCAGTTTCACGAAGTAAGGGCAACAGCAATCAATGAAATTAATCTCTATTTCTTTAAAAAAGACAAGGAATGTTAACATTAATTTGTAAACAGTACAATGTACTTTATGTTGTATTTTCTTCTGTTGTTGAAATAAAAACTATTATTATTTATCTAACCTTTTGAATATAAAACTTTATCCAATATATTCATCCAACAATTTATCCAACCAATAACCCAAAAAATATTTCACTGATTTGGAGAAAATTTTGGAATTATGCTTATTTTGCTAATGGCTTGGATGAGTTCGTTCATCAGATCTTAACACATAGTTTTTCCTAACAGAAAATTAAATATATTTTTTTAAACGCAATAGCTTTCAAATTGTTTAAGTGATTGGAACGAAAATTTACAACTTAAAAGAACATACAGAGATGTGGTTGTGTACCAATTTTCAAGTCTTTTGATCAAAGAAAAATGAAGTTATTCGAAATTAATAATAAAATAATCCTCGACATCACTTCAAATTCTGTAATGCAATATCTACAATGTTGGACAAAGGCAGAGCAATACAGCTACCTGTACTGTTATGCTATTTAAATAAATTGTAGATAAAATCTAAATAATGGAAGTCACAACCATTGCCAGATGTCAAGATGTTGCTGACCGGGGTTGCCCGATCTTCAGAAATTTCATGTAGTTAAACCTTTCATGTATAAACATATGAAATTTTTACAACTTCTGATAATAAAGAAAACATTTTATAAAATTTAATTTTATCAGTCAGTTAAAAAATACTGTGTTTAATACCTGCAAATTTCGAATTACCCATTTCTCATGATTTTCAACTTAGGTATCCCTCCGATCATAATTTACTCTATCCGACAACTTTGTTAGACTGCGTATGTGCTGAAGCTCAGCTGTCATTTGTCATTGTGTGGTAGTGTTATTTATTGACAATATCAAATTGGAAATTTAGGACAGTAGAAACAGACACCATAAACAAAGAAGAAATTGGAAATTTAGCCTCTAGTGTAGGTTTTTGACATGATACCATTACTAGAGAGATATGATAATGTGGCAGCATAATAATATTATGCTAATGCTGTGGTACAGTCAGTTTGGCGTTTCATCACATCTCGTAACACACCAGCTGTTGTGTGCATACAGTTAGATGTAATTTTTTATTATCAGAATACTACTGTAACATGATGAAATCAAGTTTATAACTGTTAACATACTGTAAATAATTTCTCCACTTTTCAAGTTTGTGTTGCTGCAATGTTAATTAAGGGTTCCCTTAATTATACGCATATTGTGCGTATAAATGTAATATAAAAAAAAATAAAAAAATGAAAATGCAAGTGAACCTATTCATTTTGGTTCGGTATTCTACATTATCTGAAAAAGACATTATAGGCGACGAAGTAGAATGTAATTTCGGTAAATTTGCAGTTGACTGCATGAGGGTTTTAGATATTTTTTTCCAGCAACATGCTTAAAACCTTCCTCGCCCACAAGGCAAATTTTCTGGCAAACAACCCCCAAGAAAATTAAGGGACTTTGAAAACATGCGTTTTTCACATTTTACAGCAATACCTCCTTTAAACCCTGTCTACCCCATATTCGCCCAGGTCCAGCAACCTTCTTGGGGGTTGCTCACAAGAAATTTTTCTTGTGCTTTATGCTTTGAAGGTAGTTGTATGCATGCACAAGGGGAAGGAGAACCCCCCGAATTTTTGGGTGAGGAGCAGAAACCCTCTTCCTCCTGGGGTTCTTCTCCTGCATGCACACAATCACCCTCAATGCATCAACCAAAGGATTTTTTTTCCAGCTTTCTAGTTTATTTTTCTAGAGTATATTTCCTGTTTATCAATTGCTTTGTTTGAGTTTTGTATCCAAATTACTCTATAAATATATGTCATAGATCATGTTTTTGCTTGTCCTTCTTTACCTTGTTTTACTGTTCCTAATTAAATTAATTAATTTTCATAACTTTTAATATAAGGCTAAATCTTACAGCTTATATAAATATATTATTTAATATTGTTATGAAAATTCACTATCATAACGCACTTGCTGCGTTCCGAACCTTTTTAGGTTACCTATTTATACAAAAGCTTAAGAAATTCATGAATAAGCATTACATTTCAATGATTGAATAATTTCAGTTTTATTTCTAACCAAACTAAAAATTCCTAAATACGTCCCTGACGTTTCTCCCACTCAAGTCACCGAACTCCGCCCAGTTAGGAAAAGTGTACAGGCTTCTTGTATTGCAAAACTGCACCTTTGTTACCTCTATCCCTTACAACCTCTTTGGTCTGAACCAACGGGAGGCGCCGTAAGCGCTACCAACTCATCACTCATCTGTCACTGTCGTTTTTTCAAGGTTTTAAAATCCTCATTTAATTTTTGTTTAATCGCGTTTGTAAGCAGTATTTCAGTGTTGATGGAACTTAAGAGGGTGGTTCAATAAAATGTTTAAAATACACTATATTTGTAGCTTGCTGAACTGTCGCGATTAAAGCCTTAGACTGAAAATATATTATATAACAGATAGATCAAAGTTTAAGGAAGGCCATAAATCTTTTTTAAAGAAAATATAGCGTTTTTAAAGAAAAAAACAACGTTTTAGCCAAACCTTGATTTGACAATTTTTTGTCATAGAATTTGCTCAAAATCACTCTTTGCCTAGAATAGGTATACAAGTATAAGTTTCTTAAATTTCAGGTCTTTTGGATTTCAAATAAAAACGTAATGCAAAGTGAAATGTAAAATATGACATACCTTAATTATTTAGTAATATGTCTGGACAAACTAGTGCATTCCGGCACCATCCGTAGACCAGCTAGGTCCTACGAGATGGCGTAATAAAAATATTAGTTTGCAAATACAAGTGAGTGGTGAGACACGAAGCAACGTGTCTCCACCTAGTTGCGGAACCAAGTAGTATGTTGTCACGCCATCACCAAATAAGACGATCTCCAGCGAGATTTGGGGAGTAGGCAGATTGAGGCCCCGTAATCGAGCTACAACAACCCAACCCACCTTTGTCCACCGCTCTAAGGAGTAGGCAGATTGAGGCCTTTGAGTGTCCGTACATATTTCCTTTACCTCTTGAAAATGGCTCCAAAACAGGAGCCGAAACGTCGAGTTTTAATAAATTCTGGACGCGGTTCAACCCGAGAATCAAATATATTATATATATATATATATATATATATATATATATATATATATATATATATATATATAAACATAAAAAAATTGAAACTGACCCCGGATATGGGTTCTAGGGGTCCTGGTGCGCGCTCATTTGCAAAAAAATCAATAGTCGGGATCTTCAGAATAGTGAATTTTTTCTACGAAAATTCACTAAAAGCAAAAACAATACTTACCAGTTTATTGTTAAGCATGAGAAATAACCATGGCTGAACACTGTACATTATCATTTTAATAAGCTTATAAATTTTTATCTTATATTTTCTATCACTTTTGTCACTGGTTTAATATTATATCATAGGTAACAATATAACAAAGGATTGCGCAGATCTCGTATACCAGCAATTTAGCGGACTGAGTTCTGGTAAATTCCAGTAGCAAATATTCGTATATTTACTTAAATGTTATTATGCGATTATATAGTACTTACCTGTCTTTAAACCGTAGATATAAATTAATAAATAAACGCATTTGAATAGAGCAATCGGTTACACAATCTGGCTTTGTGTCACAGTTAACAAGCTGTATACAGAAAACTTATAGAGAACGTTAAGTCAACTAAGCCAAGATCAGCATTTGATTGATAGAATCATAGAATTCACCTTCTATCATAGAGAAGGTTACCTAAACTTGTTTCACTCCATTATTTCTTCTTAATAGAGCTGTCCAAAACACGTGATTTAAATACCACCAATATGGCCGCTGGTAGGCACACACACACAAACAAACTCGTGTTCCGTGGATGTTAACTTTTGAAATTGTGCTTTGCGCGTGTTTAAAATGGCTTGTGTTAACAAGAGTGAATATGTATTATCACTGTAAAATGAAAATGAAGACGTTGCTAGAAGATATTGAGAGAAAATTCGTATTATTCAAGGAATTGGTCCCTATACTCTGACGACGGGCCGAATGCCTCCTTGTGAAGAACTATATAGTTTCCAACCAGTTGACGCTTTCGGTATCGTTAAATATTTAGTGCTTACCCACAGTTTTTACACTAATCAACAAATGAAAGCCCATAAGAGTCTCTCTGCTTACAATGAAATAATGTGATGATTTTATCAGCATTTGGCTAGTAGTATTGATTTTATTTACATTTATGTACTATTTTGTGGGTATGTATCTACCTTATCGTATAAAGTTTTAATAATATAATCCATACTTTCCATTAATAATAATTATATTAATATCGAATTTTTTACTTAGCTTTAGGTCTCATGAAATATGTTATGAACTTTGAACAAGATGTATAATTTTTAAATTACCCCAATTCAATTAAACGTACTCTAGTAATAAATATAATATTTTTATGCCTATTTGAAAAATATACATATAAACCTGGATTCTTTTGTGCTCAAAAATAATTTACTGACATATTAGGTATAATAAACTTGATTTGCAAATGTAGCTTGATTAAAATTTACTGACTTACTTTTTTTATATTACTTTAAGAAGTGAAGTTAATTAGCATTAATACATGAAAAGAATGAAGTTGTACTTGTGATAAAATGCTTACTGCATACTCTGCTATACTTGAGTGTAAATTCTGTTATATCTTTTCTTTTAATTGCGTGTATCCATCTTAATCTCCGGATTTTGGAGAGCTCATTCAACTCTGGTTTATGTGGAAATTGTAGTACACTCGGTATTCTGAAAAACTGGACTTTATCGCGATTACCACGACTTCCGCATTTCACAACACAACACGTCGTAGGCATATTTTTGAAGTTAAAAAAATAGTACTTTATTTGATAACACACTACTGTCTACTATATTTATATTTACACAAATTTTAAACTAATGGGAACATTTATAAACAATTTACAAGCTAGACTCTTTAAAAAAAAAACACGAGTACGTCATACACGGCTATTCAAAACAATAGAGTACTTCCAAATGTGTGCCTACCAGCAGCCATATTAAAATTGTGATGACAGCATCTCGGACAGGTCTATAGTACAAAGTATTATCGATCTAAAAGGAAGCGGCAGCGTTGCATATAGTTTGAATAATGAAACGTCAAAAATTATATATTTGTCATCAAGTAATCAGTCAGTTGGTCACCTTTAAAAATTCATTATTAAATTGGACATTTTTTGGCTGCGTAAAGAAATTAAACATAACATGAATACCAGTAGCGATTTGAGTTTGAAGTTAGAATGTAAGGAAGAAGTAGAAACGGAGGAAGATTCCAAAATAGAAATAAAAGAATACGATTTGACTGCGCTCCTTAATTTAAAAAAAGAATACTGTAGTGATAACGACAGCCCAAAAAATACGGTTTCCGAAACGAGTTTAAATACTGAAGTTGGCGAACAGTTGTGTGACCTAAGTCGTCACTGTCATTTACAGGAGCCCGACTTTTCAAGAAAAGCTGTTTCCAAACGCGGGAGTAGTCAAAATAGACCTGTTAAATATGAGACGCCCCATTACACCAGTGCGTGGAAACAGACTCTATCAAAAAACACCATCTCCGAACACAGAAGTATTAAAGAGAGGCCTTTTAAATGCGAATTGTGTAACTACGCTAGTGTACAGAAAACTCATTTGTCAAGGCACATCCTCTCCAAACACAATACCGAAGACAGACCTTTCAAATGTGAGTTGTGTAATTACACTAGTGTACAGAAAAGGAATCTGTTACAACACATAATCTGTAAACACAAAAGAAATGAAAAGCAACTTTTTAAATGTGAATTGTGTGATCACATTAGTATATGTAAAGAGAAACTGTCAAGACACATTATTTTAAAACACAGAAGTGTTGAAGAGAGACTGTTTAAATGTGAGTTGTGCGATTACACTAGTGTACGGAAAGCACATCTGTCAAGACATATCAACTACAAACATAGCAGTATTGAAGAGAGACCTTTTAAATGCAAGCTGTGTGATTACACTGGTGTGGAGAAGGGGAATCTATCAACACATATCCTCTTCAAACACAATAGTGAAGGGGGACCTTTTAAATGTGAGCTGTGTGATCATACTAGTGTACGAAAATCAAATCTTTCAAAACACATCATCTCCAAACACAAAAGTATTAAAGAGAGACCTTTTCAATGTGAGTTGTGTGATTACACTAGTGTAATAAAAGGGAGTCTCTCACTACACATCATCTCCAAACACAGAAGTATTGAAGAGAGACCTTTTAAATGTGCATTGTGTGTTTATGCTAGTTTATCAAAAGGGTGTCTGTCCGCACACATCGTTTCCAAACACAGAAGTGCCAAAGAGATACCTTTTAAATGCACCTTATGTGATTACACTAGTCTATGGAAAGGGAATCTGGCAAGACACATAATTTCCAAACACAGAAGTGCTAAAGAGAGACCTTTTAACCCTTTGGCTGCACGAACCATGCAGAGCCGCAAATGAAGTAAGTGACTCATGTGCACGAACCGTGTTTTTTCACAGACGTTTCCAAATAGGTTAACTGCGGGAAACAAACATATACACTTCATAGTTGTTTCCTATAACCTACTAGCTTCGACTCATCTACATTAGATGTCACTAGGTGGTTAAAACATATTTTGCCGCAAGACTGCGGGAACCGTGTGAGAACGTCTGACTTGCCAGTGGTGGAGTATATATGTTTGTAGTGCACAACTATTGTTACTTTGTTTTCAATATACGCTTATTGCTGTCTTGTATCAAGACATATATATATATATATATATATATATATATATATATATATATATATATATATATATATATATATATATATATATGTATATATGTATATATATATATATATATATATATATATATATATATATATATATATATATATATATATATATATATATATATATATATATATATATACGTTAATGTTAATGGAAGAATTCTGGACTTAGTTTTTTCGGATATGAAGTGTGAAGTTTCACATGAAGATGCGCCTTTGGTGAGGGAAGACCTACAGCATCCTTGTTTGTTTGTTGATATTTCTTTGAATAGTTCATTTAGGTCATTTGATGTTTGTAGAGCACCAAAGATGTATAGTTTTCGAAAATGTGATTTTGTCAGATTGTATGCGGAGCTTGGCGGCTTGTGCTGGGATGGCATAGATGGGCTTCAGGATGTCGGTTCTATGCTTGCCTTTTTTATTCCAGAATTTACGACTTGTTTGATCTGTATGTTCCCACGACTGCTCCAAGAGCATGTAATAGGTACCCCCCGTGGTTTTCTAAATAAATTAAGGCTAGTATCAAATATAAATATTCATTATGGTGTAAGTTTAAGAAGTCTGGAAATGTGGAGTTTCTGGATAGATTTAGGGAGCTGAGACAAAAACTCAAGAGAGACATTTATCTTTCTCGAGTTAACTACTTTCAGAGAGTTGAAAGAGAGATTAGGTCTAATCCTAAAAAATTCTGGAACTGCTCTTCTCGACGCCGTCAAAACGTTTCTGTTGGGAATTCATCTAACCAGCAACAGGCGGCTGACAGTTTTGCTTCTTATTTTGCGAGATGTTCTGGTTCCACCCCCACCTCATCGCCAGCCTGGCTTCGGGTGACATCACAATGTTCTTTGTTGATGACTTTACAGATGACGAAATTATTACAGCTGCTAAGAGCTAAGGCTAACATGTCCTGTGGACCTGATCTGGTTCCTGGTTTTTTGGTGCGTGACTGCTTATATGCTCTCCTGACTCCACTTAAGAAAATTTTTAAACTGATTTTTAGACCTGGAACATTCCCCGCGATTTGGAAGCTGTCACGGGTTCTCCCTGTCTTCAAGGAGGGGGATAATGGTGATCCATCAAACTATCGACCAATTACCATATTATGTGTCTTCTGTAAGATTTTCGAGGCCTGCCTTTTTCAGCGAATACTGTTTCACATCAAGAACAGACTCTCTATTTCACAGCATGGTTTCATTCCAGGTAGATCGACTGTAACGAATTTAGTTGACGTTACACAGTTCATTGCGTCCGCTCTTCACAGGTTGATGTTGTGTATACTGATCTATCTAAGGCCTTCGATTGTCTAAATCACTCTATTCTAATTGACAGGATGAGGGCTATCGGATTCTCCGAGAGTTTGCTTGGCTTGTTCAGATCTTACCTGGATGGAAGGAGGCAATTTGTTGAGGTTGGGGGCTTCAAATCTAACACCTATCACGTAACTTCGGGAGTGCCGCAGGGTTCCATACTCGGTCCATTACTGTTTAATATATTTATCGACCCAGTTAAACATGTTTTACATGTTCCTTTTTTAATGTATGCAGACGATATTAAGATTTTCGCAAATATTTTGAGTATTGATGACTGTTTGCGGCTCCAGAACTGTCTTCAGATCCTTGATTAATGGTGCTGTCGGAGTTGTCTTTCTATGAATGTTTCCAAGTGTTGTGTGATGTCCTTTACTCGAAACAAGCACGCAATCACCTTCGGGTACAATATGAGGGCTTCCACTTGATCGCCCCGGGACAGTTAAGGACCTTGGAATTGTTTTTGATGGTACTCTATCTTTTAAACTACACTATGAGCAGACTGTCAGTTCTGCTTACAAAACTCTAGGGTTTCTGATAAGAAGCAGCAAAAATTTCTCCCAGACTGACACCCTCCTCCTGCTCTTTGGCTGTTTGGTTAGGTCCCGACTTGAATATGGCTCAGTTGTGTGAGCTCCCACTTATAAGATACATGTGGCAAGCCTGGAATCAGTGCAAAGGAAATTTCTAAAATTTCTTAGCTTTCGTGAGGATGGTCGATATCCGTCTATTGGTTTTCCTCAGGAAAGTTTACTTCTTCACTTTGGTCTGCAGAATCTGTCGATGCGCAGGCAGTGCAGTTTCATTATATTTTTATATAAACTGGTTAATTCTGTGTTCGACTGCCCTAGTCTGCTTCAGCAACTTAATTTCAATGTGCCTCGTATTGCAGCACGTTTTCCAGGCACATTTTATCTCCCGACTGCTCGTACACGATTGCTGCGATCGTCTCCAATTTACCAGATGTGCAGTGATTACTCTGTACTGCAAGACCGCCTAGATATCTTCTCATGTAATATATCAGAGATAAAAATGTTTTTCAAAGCGATCTAATTTGTGACTCTTTTTTTTTTGTATTGTTAGCTTAATTATTGTTAGTTAATATGTTTTGTGTATTGGCCCATCCTTAATTTGGCTTTTAAGCTGTTGGATGGTGTATGAATAAATAAATAAATAGATAAATAAATAATAATAACAATTTATTGTGTCCAACAGACCAAGTACAGGACCAATTACAGGACACTTACAAACTAATTAGCGAGTGAGATTACCATAAATTAACAGTAACATAATATTAATCCAAAAACAAACCTAAAACTACAACATCTCAATAGCTCTATGCAACAATGTACACAAACTGTCTCTAAATATATCACTACGTGAACAAATGATATTAAAAGTTTCACACATTACATATATTGGAGATCTTAACATAACAACAGTCCTAGCCTGATTATACTTATGTTGACGTACCAAGCGCGTTACGGTAATGAATACGAATACAATTAATACATGTGTGTTATGGTAGGGAGTATGATATAATGTAGCAAGTAGAACGGAAAATTTTAAAATATACGTATATTGACACGCAGCAAGTGCGTTACAGCTATGAAGGGGTGTAAAGTTAGTTCGCCTCCCCGTGGTGCACCCTGGATAGCGTCTACTATTAGACGTGAACTAAATGAACTAACCAAACCGTAACCCTTCCTAGTCATGTCTTAGGAGGGCCGGGAATGCTTGCCTTAATTGGCCGGCATTGCGAGGAGAGTCCTCTATAAAAAACCTACATCGCAAGGTCGTTGGCGGGTTGGTGCCGAAGCGATGATGCTTCTGGCCGATATGGCCGAGCATTGGCAGGATGGTAATTCTGTCGCTAACGTTAACCCTCCCCAGTGAAACCGGGCGACCTCCCTGTGTAAAATGCCTCTTCATGGGATGCGGGGCTCTTCCATGGAGGTTTATTTTCCCTTGCTGCTCGTGGGACCAAACATGGACACGACTTACACAGACCCAATAGAGGAGGTGGCAGGATTCAACATTCCACTGGAACCTCCAGAGGGAAACAACAGGGGAAAGGAAAGTCCACCCCTAGGACGACTACCAAAGGTAGACCCTCCTATAGGAAGCTTGGTAATCGAGCTTCTAAAAAGGAGGAGGAACCTGCACCATAATTCCCTTTTCTTTCAAGCTCCTTAACCTTCTCCTTTATCCTCTATACACTCCTATATTCCTACCCCCATGCCCACCAACATCAGGTGCATCCAAGCTAATTTGCATCATGCTAAGGCTGCGACATACCTCCTTAGCATGAAATTAAAGGAAGAGCAAATAGATATTGCTCTTCTCCAAGAGCCCTGGACCGCTAATTCGGAACGAACAAAAGGGCTGGGTAACACTTCTGGTAAGATAGTAGAGGTGGGCTCTGGTACTAACCCCAGAGCATGTATCTGGATCAGAAACAACTTGCAGTATTTTACACTTTCAGAGTACTGCACCAAGGACATGGCATCCATCCATCTCGTGATCACATCCGGGGGGACCAGGCTGGAAGTAGTGGCCTGCTCGGCCTATTTCCCTGGAGACAGAGATGCAGAACAACCACCTCCAGCAGAGGTGCGGAAATTGATCGCCTACTGCAAGAGGAACAACTATCACCTCGTAATGGGGTGTGATGCTAACTCCCATCACTTGGCTTGGGGGAGCACGGACACTAACAGACGAGGTGAATCACTATTTGAATACATTTTAGGCGAGGAGCTGGTTGTCAACAACATAGGCTCGGAACCCACCTTTCTTACAGCTAATCGTAGAGAGGTTTTAGATCTCACGATCAGCTCAAGACTTTTGAGCTTAAAAATTCTCAAATGGAGGGTGTCGTCTGAACCCTCATGTTCTGACCATGCCCATATCCTATTTGAGATTGTAACAGGCCCTAGACCTGTGGTGGAGTATCGCGATCCGAGAAGGACGGATTGGGAGGGGTACAAACAGTCCCTTGCCGCAGGTCTTGGGTCCGCTATCCCCACAGTGAGGGATCGTGATGAGATTGAGATTGCGGCTGAACAAGTTAGGGAAGCTGTTGTCTCAGCATATTACGAAAACTGTCCACTAAGGTCAAAGAAAGACAGTCGGGGGTCTACTTGGTGGAATAATAACCTCGATAAACTACGAAGGGAAGTTAGACGTCTCTTCAATCGTGCTAAGACTACAGGCAACTGGGAGCAATATAAAACCGCTCTAACACACTATAACAAAGAGATTAGGAACGCTAAGAGGGAGTCCTGGAGGAGGTTCTGCGGGGACATTATTAATATGCCCATCAGAGTCAGAATCCACAGGATTCTCTCACGCGACCGTGTCCAGGAGCTGGGATCGATGAAACGACCAGATGGTTCCTTTACCGAATCTCGGAAAGAAACGTTAGAGCTCTTAGCACACACACACTTCCCAGATTGTCTGATCCTGAGCAACGGAGAGGTCCTACCAGCTGAGGGAGGATTTAAACGCCCTCATGGGGAGGACTGGCGAGTTGCTCGGCGAATAGTTACAGCCTCGGCAGTGGAGTGTGCTGTGAATTATTTCCAGCCATTCAAGTCGCCAGGGGAGGATGGGGTGGTACCGGTCCTACTACAAAAGGGACTGGAGATTCTCCTACCTCACCTTATCAGGTTGTACAGAGCCAGTCTGGCCTGGAACTACATTCCATCCAGCTGGACGATGGTTAGGGGGGTTTACATTCCCAAATTGGGACGTAAGGACCTCCTACCTACATCACTGAGACCTCTCAGTATTACATCATTCCTCCTGAAGGGATTGGAAAAAATACTGGACGGACACATTAGGGCGAACATCTTAACCGTTAACCCCCTAAATACCCACCAGTATGCCTATCAAACTGGCAAATCAACTGAGTTAGCGCTCAATAACCTCGTCGAGAAGATCACTCACTCTCTGGAAAATGGAGAGGTTGTGGTGGCGGCATTTCTCGACATCGAAGGCGCATTTAATAATGCATTACCGATCTCCCTCTACGAGGCCACTATCGCTAGGCGGGTGGAACCTACCATCTGTGGCTGGATCGGAAACATACTGCACAATCGGATCATTATTGCCTCGTTACGGGGAGAGGTGGTCAGCGTTAGGGCTGCGAGGGGGTGTCCTCAGGGGGGCGTTCTATCCCCCCTGCTGTGGTCCCTCTTTGTGGACGATCTGCTGGCTATTCTCGAACTCTGGGAGGTTGAGGTTCAGGCGTATGCGGATGATCTTGTCATAATGGTTAGAGGCAAATCTGAGGAGGAACTGGCTAGTACTCTTCAGGAAGCACTAAATGTAGTCAATGATTGGTGCCGTAGGGAACAGATGTCTGTGAACCCTCGCAAAACGATCATCGTTCCATTTACCAGAAGAAGAAGGTTGGACAAATTAAAACCACCTATTCTTATGGGGGAAACCATTCCATTTTCGGACCAAGCAAAATATCTGGGAGTTATCCTAGATAAGAAGCTCAACTGGGACATACAGTTAGAAAACGTTATCCGCAAGGTTTAAAGTGTCCCTGTGGACCTGCCGTGGTAATAACTGGGGAACAAACCCCCAACAGATGTACTGGCTCTATGTAGTGGTTATCAGACCGATGATAACATATGGAGCCATAGTTTGGTGGCCTAAGGTACTTCGTGGTACCGCGAGGGCCAAACTGGCTCATCTACAGAGACAAGCTTGTCTGATGATAACGGGAGCGATAAGCACCGCACCATCAGCCGCTCTGGAGGTCCTCCTTAATATTCCCCCACTTCACATATGGTTGGAGAGGGTGGCGAGGTGGACAACGTACAGACTAATACAAACGGCAGATAACATGCCGAGGGAAGTCAATCTGAGAGGGTCCGGTCTCCTTGATGACAGTGATTGTCACAGGATACTGGGAATGGTCTCAGACTTGATGCCTACAAAGATCAGCAGAGATCTGTCTTTCAAGACCATCCTCCCGGAAAGGGAAGGTTTAAAAGACCTGTGCACAAACAAATCGATAAAGATATATGCAGATAGCCAAGCTGCAATAAAGGCTCTTGGTTCCTACCGGTGTAGTTCTAAGACGGTATGGAGTTGTAAATCTGCCCTTAACGAATTGGGCAGCTGTAATGAGGTGTCGCTGGTCTGGATACCGGGTCACTCGGACCATGACGGCAATGTTGCGGCCGACGAGCTTGCCAAGAGTGGGGCCCAGAGTGACTTTGTTGGACCAGAACCGGTGCTGGGGATAACATCTTGCACAGCAAAACACACCTTAAAGACCTGGACAGAAAGAATGACAATCTAATATTGGCAAAATCTTCCAGGATTAGCCCACTCTAAGGCCTTCATAAATGGCCTGTCTGAGTCAAGGGCTAAGAAACTTCTAGAGATGAACAGACAACAACTGAGTACTCTAGTCGGCCTGTATACAGGACACTGCCGCTTGCGGCACCACATGCACCGTATTGGGGTCGGTCAGGAGACTGAGTGCCGGCTGTGTATGGAGAATGAAGAAACAGCAGAGCATGTACTGTGTTACTGTCCGGCAGCGGACAGGACTAGATACCTGCTCTTTGGCAAGGTAAAGCTTGCTCCAGAAGACCTGGATCAACTTTCGCCCACAAAGATTATCGACCTCTGCAGGAGGCTGGATTTGTTGGGCGAAATATAGACTTTAGGCGTGAGCCACAATAGACCTTAAGGTCGCGGTGGAGGGCGGATATGGCCCACTCACATACAAACCTAACCTACAGCTATGAATACGAATACAATCAACATATGTGTGTTATTTATTTTTATTTATTTATTCATACACCATCCAACAGCTTAAAAGCCAAATTAAGGATGGGCCGATACACAAAACATAATAACTAACAATAATCAAGCTAACAATACAAAAAAAGAGTCACAAATTAGATCGCTTTGAAAAACATTTTTATCTCTGATATGTTACATGAGAAGATATCTAGGCGGTCCTGCAGTTCAGAGTAATCATTGTACATCTGATAAATTGGAGACGATCGCAGCAATCGCGTACGAGCAGTCGGGAGATAAAATGTGCCTGGAAAACGTGCAGCAATACGAGGCACATGTTGAAGCAGACTTATATTAGGGAGTATGATATAATTTAGCAAGTGAAAGGGAACATTAAAAAGATACCTATGTTGACGCAGCAAGTGCGTTACAGTAATGAATACGAATACAATTAATACATGTGCGTTATGGTAGGGAGTATGACATAATGTAGCAAGTAAAACTGAAAATTTTAATTTCAATATAGGTATATTTTAAAATTTTTCATTTTACTTACCACATTATATCATACTCCCTACCAAAACGCACACTTATTAATTGTATTCGTATTCATTACCGTAACGCACTTGCTGCGTCAATATAGGTAAATTTAAAAAAAATCGTTTTACTTGCTACATTATATCATACTCCCTACCATAACGCACATGTATTAATTATATTCTTATTCATTACCATAACGCATTTGCTGCGTCAATATAGGTATATTTTAAAATTTTTCGTTTTACTTGCTACATTATGTCATACTCCCTACCATAATGCACATGTATTAATTGTGTTCGTATTCATTACCGCAACGCACTTGCTGTGTCAATATAGGTATATTTTTTAGTTTAAGTTTCACTTGCTAAATGTGATCATACACCCTACCATAAAGCACATGTGTTGATTATATTCGTATTCATTACCGTAATGCACTTTCTGCGCATCAATATAGGTATATTTTTTAATTTAAGTTTCACTTGCTAAGTGATATCATACGCCCTACCATACTTGCTAAATTATATGATGTGGCAACAGTGCATAACGAAATTCTAGCTTGCTGGGACTTTGCCGTTTGGACGGGCTCAAGTAAAGGATTACCGGTATCTCTTCAATACTTGTGTTTGCAGATGATGTGTTTTGACAAAGTCTCTTTCCTGACACTACTGTAATCACACAAATCACATTTAAAAGGTCTCTCTGCAACACTTCTGTGTTTGGAGATGATGTGTCGTGACAGATCCCCTTTCAATACACTACTGTAATCACACAAATCACATTTAAAAGGTCTCTCTGCAACACTTCTGTGTTTGGAGATGATGTGTCGTGACAGATCCCCTTTCAATGCACTAGTGTAATCACACAGCTCACATTTAAAAGGTTTCTCTTTAATACTTCTGTGTTTATAGATGATGTGTGTTGACAGATTGTCTTTCCGTACACTAGCGTAATCACACAACTCACATTTAAAAGGTCTCTTTTCGATACCTGCGTGTTTGGAGATGCTGTGTTTTGACAGATGCTCTTTCCGTGCACTAGTGTAATCACACAACTCACATTTAAATGGTCTCTCTTCAATACTTTTGTGTTTGGAGATGATGTGTGTTGACAGATCCCGTTTCCTTACACTAGTGTAATCACAGAACTTACATTTAAAAGGTCTCTCTTTAAGACTTTTGTGTTTGGCGATGATGTGTTTTGACCAATCTCCTTTCCTTACACTAGTGTACTCACAAGACTCACATTTAAAGGGTCTCTCTTCAATACTTTTGTGTTTGGAGCTGATGTGTGTTGACAGATTCCATTTCCTTACAGTAGTGTAATCACACAACTTACATTTAAAAGGTCTCTCTTCAATACTTTTGTGTTTGTCGATGATGTGTGTGGACAGATTCCTTTGATGTACACTAGTGTAATCGCACTGCTCACATTTAAAAGGTCTCTCCTCAATACTGCTGTGTTTAGAGATGATGTGTGTTGAGAGATTGTCTTTCCGTACACTAGTGTAATCACACAACTCACATTTATAAGGTCTCGTTTCAATACTTGTGTGTTTGGAGATGATGTGTGTTGACAGATTGTCTTTCCGTACAGTAGCGTGATCACACAACTCACATTTAAAAAGTCTCTTTTCAGTACTTGTATGTTTGGAGATTATGTGTTTTGACAGATCCCCTTTCGTTACGCTAGTGTAATCACACAGCTCACATTTAAAAGGTCTGTTTTCAATACTGCTGTGTTTGTAGATAATGTGTTTTGACAAATCCCCCTTTCTTACACTAGTGTGGTCACACAAGGCACATCTAAAAGGTCTTTCTTCAATACTTCTGTGTTTGGAGATTATGTGTGTTGACATACCCGATTTCCTTACATTAGTGTAATCACACAACTCACATTTAAAAGGTCTCTTGCACTTACTGTCCAACTGTTTACGAACATCAGTATTAAAGCTCGTTTTGCAATCATTATTTCCAGGACTGTCACTATCACTACAGTATTCCTTTTTTAAAACCACAAGTACAGTCAAATCGTGTTCCGCTATTTCTATTTTGATATCTGCATCTGACGTTACTTCTTGCTTGCACTCAAATTTAAATTCCAAATTACTTCTGGCATCCATGTTTAACTGCTAATAGGGATTTACTATTTGATTTTGAACAAAGGTTTTTCAAATCACCTATAAAATTCGCCAAAGACGGTCACAGAACTATTCAAACGTTGTGCTTACCACACAAAATACTTGTGGCTTACCACAGCACAAGAAAAAATAAACGCTTTGTTCTGAGAGGTAACCAGGCGACAACGGTCTAATTTTTAGGCTAGGTCCTAACAGTGTTGTTCGTTGTTCCTGTCATGAGATTATAAGTGCTGAATTTAGGGACGTTTCGGTGCTAAATTTACGGTTTGAGTGCTAAAATATCCCCAGATTTAATTGGAACCAAATTTAAGAGTAACTGTACGTTTTAAGGCTAGAAGGTCTCATGAAAGAGATGGAAATTATGCACACTTATAAACGATAATTAAGCCTAAAATTAAATATTTTATTATTTTTTTTTTGAAAATTAACAAGACATAAGTTATGAAATAAATAAAAACAAATATATTCGCTTACAAAATAAAATAAAAATCCATAAACATTTGAGGATTTGACGTACCACTTGACAATACGCAAAAGTAGAAAAGGTATGCCAACCTATAATAATGAATCTAACCATCGAGTAACGCGTAGACGGGGTAGGTAATGCGCATGCGGACAACGGAACTTCAAATGCCGTTCATGAATTTGTTATGTTGTATGCTTTATATCCGTGTGCCAGAAAAGTGTAAAGGGGTGCTAGAGTGCCAAATCTGAAGACATAGTGCTAAATCTGGCACGATCGTGCCAGCAGGAACAACACTGGATAGGAGCAACATTGACAATAAATTAATATGAAAAATTTCTATACGAGAATGAAATATCCCTTGATCAGCAAAAATTGTTTGCCACATTCTCCATTAGAATTCCCTAGATAATAAATACATCGTCTATAGAATGGTGCACAGAAAATTTTCATTTCTCTATGGGGTAATGAATTATACACAATGATTATCACATATTATCAATTCCTTACTTATTTTGGCAAACAACTTTAAGTACATGCATACATACAGAGAAGCGATTACAAAAACCAAAACGCAAAACAGATTTTGACCTTGATATTGACATTACGTAAATGACAAATGTCAGAAAAAGACGAAGAGATGAAGCTTTACATAACTGTTTTATGTTCAAAGGATGAAAGCTACAAAGGAGCTCATAGAGAAATGACTATATACAATTCCTTACTTCACTGTCGACAGTAATAAAGTGAGTTAAGATCACAGATAAGTGTTGTTTTTGATTATGCACAGATTGATTTCACTATCAGCAAACTGACTCAAATCATAAAAATAATCTATATAACAGATTTACTTTATTAAACGCGAATATTGTGGATTGTCCCTAGATTACATGTATTTTAGAAAATTCACCTCTTTATCATAATTACTCTAAATATCCCTAGAACTAGCGATAAATCCCCTAAGTTGGCATCACTACATAGGAGTGGGATAATTAAAATCCGACGTTGCCACTTGTCATGGATTGACA
Organism: Tillus elongatus; assembly: GCA_964006375.1. Classification (NCBI taxonomy): domain Eukaryota; kingdom Metazoa; phylum Arthropoda; class Insecta; order Coleoptera; family Cleridae; genus Tillus; species Tillus elongatus. The sequence continues at coordinate 5,901,882 of OZ023262.1, read as the reverse complement.
TTTTGACGTATAATATAATTAAACCTATTAGGGCGAGTTCACCGGGTGCCAGTAGCTGTCAGTGCTGGATTGTTATGTCAAAAAATGTGGACAATTGTCAACAGTATATAAGCACCGAATTACTAAAATTTCTTGAAAAACACAGTCTAATCCACGACAGGTAGTATGGATTCCGTCAGCGCAGATCGACTGCCGACCTCCTTTCCTTTGTCACTCATTCTTGAAACAAGTCTATGGAACTACACGGTGAATCCCAGATTGTTGCTCTAGACATATCAAAAGTATTCGACCAGGTCTGGCACGCAGCGCTGCTTAATAAATTTCCGGCATATGGCCTACCACCAAAACTATGTACCTGGACAGCAAATTTCCTCTCCAACAGGAGCATATCTGTTATTGTGGATGGCCATTCCTCTCAACTGTATTCAATTAATGCAGGAGTTCCTCAAGGTTCAGCTTTAGCCCCTACTTTGTTTCTTCTCCACATCAATGACCTCCTCTCTAGCACATCCAACCCAGTTCACAGCTACGCGGACGACAGCACCCTCCATTCAAATATACAATATTCTAAGCCTAGTCTCTTTAGCCCAATTAGACGAGGATCGCAAACTCATGGAGGGTTCTGTCTCTGTGGATCTCCAAAAAATATTAGACTGGGGAAGTAGAAATCTTATACAATTCAACCCCACTAAATCACAGTCTTGCTTTCTTTCTCATAAGAGATACACCAGCCCTAGACCCATCACAATGAACAACCAAGTTATTCAAAGTAATGAGTCCTTTTCTCTTCTTGGCATTTCTGTGGATCGAAATCTTAATTGCCACCAACATGTCACATTAATTGTAGAAGCGGCTGCTAAGAAATTAGGTTTCCTCTCCCGGGCTCGCAAATACTTTTCACCAGCTAATCTCTATACCTTATATACTTCACAAATAAGGCCAAACCTCGAATACTGCTCCCACATCTGGGGTGTCGCTGCCGCTTCTACACTCGCTATCCTGGACTCCATTCAGAAGAGAGCTATACGTCTCGTCGGTGACCCTACCCTCACCCAAAGGCTGCCATCCCTTGCCCACCGACGTGCCGTTGGTGACCTCTCTCTCTTTTATAGATATCTGCACGGGCACTGCTTAGAGGAGCTTTTCTCCATAGTTCCCCCACCTGCTGCCCCCAACAGATCTACCAGGGGAACAGAGCGAATGCACCCTTTTACTGTCCAGGTCACTAGACATAGAACATCTTGTTATGCCCGCTCTTTTGTCCCGAGGACTTCCAAGTTGTGGAATTCCTTGCTGGCACATGTTTTTCCTTCTCCTCCTAACCGCCAAACCTTCAAGTCCAGAATTAACAACTTGCCTCTTTCCTCCTTGTCAAAACCCACAGTACGATAGTATTTAGGCTGTAAGCACTCGTGGTGTGTTGTTGAAATTTAAAAAAAAACACATTTTTGGAGATAACAATGGAGCGCTGTCCCCTGTGGGTCCGGGTAACTCTTGCCTGTTGTAAGAGGTGACTAATCGGAGTCAAGCAGGTGGTAGTGGACTTTTCCTTTACGTGATAGTAAAGGATTTTTTTCACGCCCGAGGAGGTACCACCCCTTATACCAAAGGGCTGGTGAAGTCCCAACGGACGTTTCCGGTTCTGGTGTATAAGTCGGTTTCCCTTATAAACAAAAATGATGATGGCTCTTCCTTGTACAAAAGATTCCAGAGATAAAATACCGCTCCATTCGGATATCCGGGAGAGGGCTGTGTAGGGGGCGCCGGCATCAAGATTTAACATATCCTTCTCGAATATATGTGGCCTAGATTCTAACCTGAACTCCGTCCACCATTTCCTTCAGTCTAATAAGCCCCGACGCCTCTTCCTCACCGAAACCCAAATCAGTGCCAAAACAGCCTCTAATCACCTTAATTTTCCGGAGTATGAGCTCCTTATACTTCCTTTAGATTGCATGGAGGTGTGTGCGCATACGTCCCTATCAATCTACCCTGTACCAGACTCCTCAATTTGGGAGCTGGAGCAAAAGACATACTGTGGATGATCTCCCACTCAGGGCTGCAACTAAATTCATCTGTTGCATTTACCGGTCACCTTCTGACAACAACTTTGTCCAGCTCTTCGACTACCTTTCTGAAAAAAACGACCATCTGATTTCTGAATATCCTTCCTCCGAGGTCACTATTCTTGGTGACTTCAATCTCCATAATAAGGAATGGTTAGGATCTTCAAAAACCGATCCACAAGGGTGAGCAGCGGAGGCCTTCGCAGTCAGCAATTCTTTAGCCAATATGGTTCAGCAACCTACTTACTTCCCTCGCATCCCAACACACAGCTCATATCCCTTGGATCTCCTTCTTACTACAAAAGCTTAATGCTATAAGTCATCAGTTACCGCCTCACTTCATCGCTCAGACCACGGCTTGGTCACTGCTTCCTGCGCAATGTAACCCGAGGTCACACAGTCATCACACCCACGTATCGTTTGGCATTACAACTCTGTGAACTGGGACGAAATACGGGATCAGTTTTTCTCATTTCCATGGGCGTCTGTCTGCTTCTCTCATCCTGACTCCTCTCATATCTCACAAAACGTCGCCGAAATCATTCAAGCTGGCATGGAATTATTTATTCCACGTACACAGAAAACCTCTTCAGCAACTCGAAAGCCCTTGTTCTCTAAATCCTGTGACAAGGCCAGACTTGAAAAGGTCCAAGCTCACAAAACGCTTCTACACAATCCCAGTCAAGAAAACCGTCAAGCATTTAACGACACAAGAAACCGCTATGCCCGCATTCTTTCTGAGGCAAAAAAACTCGTTTAATAACCACATCAAAAACAAAGTCCTCTCAAGCTCCAACAGCAGAAAACCCTTCTGGAATCTTGCTAAATCTATTGGGAATAATTTCTGCAAGAGCATGTTCCCACCTCTTGTCTCAGGGGATGAAATTGTTTCTACCGCCCTGGACCAGGCTGAACTTTTTGCCTCGTTGTTCGCCGGCAATTCTACTCTCAACCTACCTCCAAATGCATCAACAGTCCCCAATGTCGCGCATAAAATGACGGATATCATTTTCATAACTAAAAATGTACAAAAGATGCTCTCTTATGTTAATACCAGGAAAGCCTCTGGCCTTAACCAGATCCCAGCAATTGTTCTCAAAAAATTCGCACCAGAACATGCTTTTGTCCTGACTCGTCTGTTTCAGACATCTTACAATAGAGGCATATTCCCTAGTAACTGGAAAACTGCTCGAGTACAACCCGTCCCCAAGAAAGGATCCAAAGCGCTTCCTAGCAACTACATGCCTAATCCTCTCCTTTCACTCGTCTCTAAAGTGATGGAAAAGTATACAAACACCGAATTACTAAAATTTCTTGAAAAACACAGTCTAATCCACGATAGGCAGTATTGATTCCGTCAGCGCAGATCAACTGCCAACCTCCTTTTTTTTGTCACCAATTCTTGGAACAAGTCTATGGAACTACACGGTGAATCCCACATTGTCGCTCTAGACATATCCAAAACATTCAACCAGGTCTGGCACGCAGTGCTGCTTAATAAACTCCTGGCCTATGGCCTACCACCAAAACTCTGTACCTGGACAGCTAATTTCCTCTCCAACCGGAGCATTTCTGTTGTCGTGGATGGCCATTCCTCTAAACTATATGCAATTAATGCAGGAGTTCCTCAGGGATCAGCTTTAGCCCCTACTTTGTTTCTTCTCCACATCAATAACCTCCTCTCTAGCACATCCAACCCAGTTCACAGTTACGCGGATGACAGCACCCTCCACTCAAATATTCAATATTCTAAGCCTGTCTCTTTAGCCCAACTAGATGAGGATAGCAAACTCATGGAGGGTCTGTCTCCGTATTGCTTATACGGACTTCAGCTCTTTTCTTGATCGTTTTCTTTTTATTTGCACTTTTTGAGGGGGAATAATGTCTTCGGGTGTTCATAAGGAAGCCTGCAAAAGCTGAGTATGACTTGTTGATGGAGTTTCATCAGCAGTAATTTAGAAGCTGGATGAGTGTATCTTCGGTATTGCGTTTCATTTTGTCAACAGATGAAGATCGAGTTGATGATGGTGTTTTGGGGGGGACTTCTTTCAAAAGCAATCGTCACGGCATCTCTGAGCTCATCCCCATCGCCACTATTGAACATAGTTCTCTGATCGATAATATCTTCTGGTGGCTCCTGCTCTGGTAATCATAAAATGTCATTATTTTGCCGGAATACTTACAAAAAATTATGTAAGAATTAAATAGAAGTCGCAACCAGTGGCGGATTTGCCCTAAGGCCCAGTAGGCCAGTGCCTAGGGCGGCCAATCGTGATAAAAAACACATTATGGCGTATGGCGGCCGCACTGCACGGTGCAGTCTGCACAGGATCGTATAACAATAATCTTCCTAAATCACTTTCGAACATTTTATGTATAAAATATAGATATGATACATATGTATATAATGTTGGCAATAAAGTAAATTCATTATGTAGTCTATATGATTGGTGCTGAGAAAGGGGCGGCTGGTACTTACTACATGGCCTGGGGCCTAGGGCGGCCAAGACTGCAAATCCGCCACTGGTAGCAACACTATAAGAACAGCACTTCCTAGCAACTACAGGCCTATTTCTCTCCTTTCAGTCGTCTCTAAAGTGATGGAAAAGTATATAAACACCGAATTACTAAAATTTCTTGAAAACAACAGTCTAATCCACGACAGGTAGTATGGATTCCGTCAGCGCAGATCAACTGCCGACCTTCTTTCCTCTGTCACCCATTCTTGGTACAAGTCTATGGAACTACACGGTGAATCCCAGATTGTCGCTCTAGATATATCCAAAGCATTCGACCAGGTCTGGCACGCAGCGCTGCTTAATAAACTCCCGGCCTATGGCCTACCACCAAAACTCTGTATGTGGACAGCAAATTTCCTCTCCAACCGGAGCATTTCTGTTGTCGTGGATGGCCATTCCTCTAAACTATATCCAATTAATGCAGGAGTTCCTCAAGATTCAGCTTTAGCCCCTACTTTGTTTCTTCTCCACATCAATGACCTCCTCTTTAGCACATCCAACCCAATTCACAATTACGCGGACGACAGCACCCTCCACTCAAATATACAATATCCTAAGCCTGTTTCTTTAGCCCAACTAGATGAGGATCGCAGACTCATGGAGGATTCTGTCTCCGTGAATCTCCAAAGAATATTAGACTGGGGAAGCAGAAATCTTGTACAATTCAACCCCACCAAAACTCAGTCTTGCTGTCTTACTCATAAGAGATACACCAGCCCTAGATCCATCACAATGAACAACCAAGTTATCCAAAGTAATGAGTCCTTTTCATTTGTTGGCATTTCTGTGGATCGAGGTCTCAATTGGTACCAACATCTCACTTCAATTGCAGAATCGGCTGCTAAGAAATTAGGCTTCCTCGCAAATACTTTTCACCAGCTAATCTCTATACCTTATATACTTCACAAATAAGGCCAAACTTCGAATACTGCTCCCACATCTGGGGTGCCGCTGCCGCTTCTACACTCGCTATCCTGGACTCCATTCAGAAGAGAGCTATACGCCTCATCGGTGACCCTACACTCACCCAAAGGCTGCCATCCCTTGCCCACCGACGTGCCGTTGGTGACCTCTCTCTCTTTTATAGATATCTGCACGGGCACTGCTCAGAGGAGCTTTCTTCCATAGTTCCTCCACCTGCTGTCCCCAACAGATCTACCAGGGGAACAGAGCGAATGCACCCTTTTACTGTCCAGGTCTCCAGACATAGAACATTCTGTTATGCCCGCTCTTTTGTCCCGAGGACTTCCAAGCTATGGAATTCTTTGCCGGCACATGTTTTTCCTTCTCCTCCGAACCTCCAAACCTTCAGGTCCAGAATTAACAAGTTGCCTCTTTCCCCCTTGTTGACACCCACGGTACGATAGTATTTAGGCTGTAAGCCCTCGTGGTGTGTTGTCGAAATAAAAAAATATATAAAAAAAGCAAGTTTTTGGTACAAAATTAGTGTTTTCCTTAGTGAAAGGTAGTAGGACATCATCTGGTCCTGCCGATCTCTCCCACCCATATATTTATTGTATTCAACAATTGGTAAAGGCTTATTTTTACCACCTCCTCTTCTGTTGAATAATTCCACTAGTTGATTCTCAAATTCTGGAGATATATACGACATGTCTCGTTTTTCCTTTCACTTTCCTACCATTATGCCATCTGAATATTGAGCTTTTGTTTCGCCAGCTCACAGTTTCGTTTTCAAAACTCCTTCAGGACCACCTTTCCTGTCACTGCGTAGGGTTCCAGTGCAGTATGTTTTATGTTGTTTCATATATTTCGGGCTCTATCTTGTTCAGAGAACAATGGCCATTGCAGAAGGGCAGTAGAAGCGCATGGAAAACATAATTATTAGGATCAGTAAAATCACTAGTGAAATCAGCATTAAGAAATCTACCTAAACTAAGGAATGTAAATATTGCACATAATTAGAGGTCAGAGTTGTATGGATAACATTGGCATTGCAGCGATTGTGTTTGTTATGTAAACAAACGTAAATTAGCAAACGTGCAAGGTATCGAGAAATGATGGAGTCGGCAATTCGGTAGGTCGGAAACTAATTAAGAATACTATAAATATTGTTTATTGATATACATTAAGATACTGTTGAATTAATAGTCATCATGTCACAATCTACGTAACTTCATTTTTGTTAGTTAATAATATTACTGTTAAGTTTCGCGAGTTAATATAATTATCAATATCCTGTTACCTATGTCTATATATTAGTGGCGTGCGGTCCATGGAAGCAAGGGAAGCATTGCTTGCCTTAAAATAACGACTACATACCTAAACCGCATTATTTAAAATCCCTTTTGTATTTTAAATATTAAATTTCAAACTCTGAAACTAATTTAAATTATTACAATTTTTATTTCACAAGCTCACACACATAATTATTTATTATGCATCATACTGTATTTGTGTATACGCTCCTAGCAAGGACGTCGTCGCAGTAAATGCGCCAGCGAACAGCACGAGTTGCAATGACTTCGGTTAAATACACGTAGTCAGCAGGCAACTTTATAAGAAACCCTAGCTCGACGGATGTACGCGTATTTTTAAAACGTGCTGTACTAGGAAGACCCGGTGCACGTACAAAGTGAATGTCGCTGATTATTTCGTAGATATAAGCAGTTGACTATGTTAAATACATGTGCATTTTATGATTATTAATATGGCTGCAAGTAGATCAGCTTTTAACAGCGGCGTCGGTGGGGGTGGGGATTTACAAACTTTACAAACAAGTGGTAATAATAACTGTGATTGTATTGTGTTTTTGATAACCAAAGGATTTTCAGGTTTACCATTTGCTTAAAAACTTGCTATTATTAATAAAGGTAGGCCGAAACCCGCTGTAAAAAACTTTAACCCAAGAATTAAAACTAGTACTCGACATTTCAACACGGAAAAAACTTATAAACAATATGAATGGTTAATGGGTTGTGAAAACAGGAATAAACTGGTTTGTTGGCCTGGTAGTCTATTTGTGACTGAAAAGGGGGTGTGGAATAAAAGTGGGTTTTCCGACTTGAATAATCTACGTAAAGTAGTAAAAAGACATGTTATGTCTAAAGCGCATTTACAGACCATTGTAAAATTAAGTGTCTTTGGAAAAACGCGAATTGAATACGCCGTTGACAAGCAGATAGAAATTAGTCATCGCCAACACAATGAACTGGTTGATAAAAACAGAAACATATTAAAATGACTTATTGATGTTGTGTGTTTGCTTGGTCAGCATGAATTGGGCTTCCGGGGTCATGACGAAATAACTACATCTGCAAATAGAGGAAACTTTCAAGACCTAGTTTCTTTAATAGCCAAATACTACATTTATTTAAAAAATCACTTGGAACAGTCTAACGTTTTTCGCGGAACATAAAATCGTATTCAGAATGACTTAACTTTGGCTGCTGCCACTATTATTTTGAACAGAATTAAATCTGAAATTAAACAAACTCGTTTCATTGCTATTGTTCTAGATGAAACAATCGATGTAACTAATTTAAGTCAACTATCTGTAGTAATACGTTACGTAAAAATGGATGGGAGTGTACAAGAAAGATTTTTAGGCTTTAAAAATGTGACAGAAGATCGTACCGCAAACGCTCTATATAAAATTGTGCTTAATATTATGAAAGATATTGAGGAGGCTGATAATAAATTATTTGCCCAAAGCTATGATAGGGCTGCTATTATGGCCGGACATTTAGGAGGTCTTCAAGCTAAAGTGCGGGAAACGTTCGCCAGTGCTCTATTTGTACACTGTTGTGCTCATAAATTAAATTTAATTTTATCCCAATCTATATATCATATAAAAGAATGTAAAGTGTTTTTTGCTACCTTAAGTAAAGTGAATTTGATAAGTTCTGGGAAAAAACAATTGAATTAGGAGAAGTGGAGCCACAAAGAAAGTGTCTGCGCACTGATAATGTGGGAGACCTTCAAACTTCTTATCGCCGCCTTTTTTACGAAATCATAGATCAAATTCAGCAGCAAATTAACTGCAGATTAATCATCTTAGTGACCTGAAATTTCTTCAATTGTGTAATTTTGGAGGATTTAAAGGGATACCTTTCCCAGAAGATTCATTCAAATCATTATTTCGCCACCATGGACATTCTTTTGACAAAGCCTTATTACGATCAGAACTTACAGTCATTTATGAAACCGATGTTATAGGCACAAAAACTAACGTGAGTGAACGTTTAACTTTCTTAAAACAATCAAAATTGGAAAATGCATATTCTGAAGTGTTCAAATTATGTGAATTAGTATTAACAAGTCCTGCTACTAGTGCATCTTTAAAACGAATTTTTTTTACATTGAAACGTTGCTATGCTAATTTCAAAATTTTTTTATTTTTTTAATTTTTTTTGAAAATAAGGGAACTGATTTTTATTATCGGTATCCGTTTAAAATAGATATCTACAAGAAAGGAAAATAAAACTGTCAGAGATGCCACTATAATTTAATTTAATTTGGAAAAACTATAGAAAAACCTACTAAAAATTTAATTTGATAATTTATTTATTTTAAACCACTACTAATACTAAGGTGTGAACCCTTGCTCCAATTTATATGTTGTCTAATTGAAAATCCTTTAATAAAAACAAGCTTTATAAAAGTGTAAGATTAACAATAATAATTATGCGACAGGCTGTTTGCAAACGTATGTCGTTACATTATAAATACAAAGATACGTTTTATTATATTAAGAAATTGAACATCCAAAAGTATTTTATTTAATTTTCACAAGAACAAAAAAATAGGATCGTAAATAAGTTCATTTATTTTGGCAAGTCCTTTAACCATAAATTTGTAGGTAACTCTTCGAAGATCGCTCACTTTTCTCTCTCTATCTTCTGGTATGTATAATAATAATATCAGAAAAATGTTACCTTCGGTTATTGGTTTAAACCTCTGGGTCAAACTTTGACTGCTATATTGTTTCGTAACACCAAACCAAATAAGTCTTCACTCCGACAAAGCTTAGTTTACCAAATAAATTGAGAAAATTGACGTATGCAGGAAAAGGCTGTATTTAACTTTTCTAGACTAACATTCCAAATTATTACGCATTTTCTCTGTCCTTTCTATGTATATACTTCCGTGTCTAAATATCTTCTGGGTAATTGCCAATTGAGTATGACAAGTGATATTATCCAACGTAACGGCTGCGATTTATACAAAACAACAGTTTTTTTAAAACTAACAAGACGTGAGTCTTTTCCTTCTAGATTCTGACTGCTAATTTCACTTTGGTGTTTTTGATTATCAAAAACATTTTTCGGCCAAAAGAGAACAACACTTTTCCATTAATGCACAAGTTCACTCTTCAGAGAACGATATAAATTTTTCGTCACTTTACCAGCGCCGCAGGTTCTGCCCGAATACCCACCGTCTCAGCGTTATCAATTTCCTACCTCGTTCCGATAAATCTCGAAATATCGGCCTGAAGTAGATATCAGGGAAAGAGAGATAGATTGATACCATTGACAGCGGCGTCGATTGGGGGAATTGAGTATTTTAATTAAAATGACGATCTTCACCCGGAATATGAAACCAACTATGGAGATGATCAATTGAAACGGGGATTTATAAAAATACCACGTTGCAACGTATCAAGAGTTTTGTTCGGAATTCAACAGGACAGGAAATACTTTCCCAAATTTCAATTTTCTCAGTTGTAAATAAACTCGTCCAGGAAATGTCCCAAAATCCACAGTTACATGACGACATTATTAACGAATTTGCCAAAAACGACAGAAGAATTGAGTTACACTACAAATAGGTAAGTTTCTGAAAATTGCTTCCCTTATTTGAAATGTCACCGCACGCCCCTGCTATATATGTGCCTAGTTCGATGATTTTATCCCTATAAATATCCTCCGCTCCCTTAACAATCTTGTTTGCAAAAGATCAGCAATAAGACTCCAGTCTCCATATTTAACAGTTTCATCGTCCTCAGACAGGTCTGTATTGGAATAATCTTCATCAGAGCTAAGACCTTCTGATTCATTGTTCTCCCAATCGAGGTCACTACCATTGAAATCTAATATTTACCCACCTTCTAAACCCTCATGTAGTACACTAACACATTCACAGATAGATAGTTACTGGCAGCAAAATGTAATGGAATAGATTCGTCCAGACCACCCCTACCAATGAATAAATACTGGCCCTCCCACACCAATTATGAGCATGAATGTATTCATATCCTTCCACTTTTCCTGATCAGTACCCAATGCACAATACACCAAAGGTTGTGGTGCTGTTGGGGCGGCGAAGCCGCGGACGAGCCCTGAGGGAGGAAAAAAAACAGTACCCAGAATAAACTGAAATACGTTTAATATGATTTCTAAACCTGATACACCCTATCACAGAATTATAGTTCATGGAACACATGTGTATCCTCCTGAGGCAGAGCCCGATCTTGTATGGTGCACCCATGTGTATCATCAGTGTGAAGGGGTTAATAACATGAAACCCTGCACTCACCCTTTTCCACAAACAGCAGCCATTGCATTTACAATCACAGTTGTGATAAAACCACATCACCTTCAAGTTTTGATGATAATCACTGAATATTTGGTATGTGTCAATTACTCGTACATTTATCTTAATATCTTTCAACAACTATTCTTTCTATACACTCTTATAGTTACATTATATGAACATTGACATGATTCACCAAATTTTGTTTATGCACACTTGCAAAATCACATAATGAACATTGATGAAGCTTTTCTCGTGTATGTTTTGATCTAATATGATTTAACAAAGCACGTTTCTGAACACTTGCATAATCACATGATTAACATTGATAAGGCTCTTCTCCTGTGTGTTTTAATTTAATATGCCTCAACAAATTGTGTTTATGCACACTTGCATAATTACATGATGAACATTGATAAGCCCTTCCTCTTGTGTGTTCTAATTTAATATGCTTGAACAAATAATGTTTGGTTGCACCAGTATAATCACATAATGTACATTTATGAAGCTCTCCTTCTGTGTGTTTTGATTTAATGTGCTTCAACAAACTTTGTTTCTGCACACATGAATAATCACATGATGAACATTGATAAGGTTTTTCTTCTCTGTGTTTTGATTTAATATGATTTAACAGAAGATGTTTCTGCACATTTGCATAATCACATAATGAACAATGATAAGGCTTTTCTCCTGTGTGTTTTGATTTAATATGAATTAATAAAGGATGTTTCTGCACACTTGCATAATCACATAATGAACATTGATAAGGCTTTTCTCCTGTGTGTTTTGATTTAATATGGTTCAACAAATATTCTTTCCGCACACATGCATAATTACAGGATGAACATTGATAAGGCTTCTCTCCTGTGTGTTTTGATTTAATATGTTTTAACAAATTAACTTTCCACACACTGGCATAATCACATGATGAACATTGATAAGGTTTTTCTTCTCTGTGTTTTGATTTAATATGATATGACAGAAGATGTTTCTGCACACTTGCATAATCACATAATGAACAATGATAGGGCTTTTCTCCTGTGTGTTTTGATTTAATATGAATTAATAAAGGATGTTTCTGCACACTTGCATAATCACATAATGAACACTGATAAGCCTTTTCTCCTGTGTGTTTTGTTTTAATATGGTTTAACAACATTTGTTTTCGCACACTTGCATAATTACATGATGAACATTGATAGGGTTTTTCTCCTGTGTGTTTTGATTTAATATGATATAACAAATGATGTTTCTGCACACATGCATAATCACATGATGAACATTGATAAGACTTTTCTCCTGTGTGTTTCGATTTAATATGATATAACAAATGTTGTTTCTGCACACTGGCATAATCACAGGAGGAACATTGATAAGGTTTTTCTTCTCTGTGTTTTGATTTAATATGATATAACAAAAGATGTTTCTGCACACTTGCATAATCACATGATGAACATTGATAAGGCTTTTCTCCTGTGTGTTTTGATTTAATATGAGTTAATAAAGGATGTTTCTGTACACTTGCATCTTCATCTATATTACTTGGAGACTTTTCTTTTCCAAACTGGTTATCATCCTGAAATAATTTCTGTAACTCACATTTTGCATCGGAATGCACATCAGCCTTGATCCCCAAAGTAGGCCAGCAGTTTTGATAATTAGACTTTCCACTTTCATTCCAGTACTCTGTTTTTAAATCCCCACATAATACAGCACTGTCCAAGTCATGCTCTTCTATTTCCGGTTTTATTGAACATTCATTTATTTGCAGGTCCAATTTCGTATCCTGCGCAAACTTTTGATCGGTGCACACATCCTCATAATTTATCGTTTCAGCTTTAATAGCTTTACAGTAGGCCTCAGGGATCTCCTGGTCTTCTTGTTTTATATGTTCCATGGACATGTTTTGGCAGTTATTATTTTGTGGCACTCCCTTTTATACACTCTAAATTATGTCTACTGTCTCATTTTCATGTTTCATTATTTAATTAATAGTCAGGGTCTAATAACTTACTATACTGTTAATAAGAGTAAACTAACATTAACATTTAGCATTTTAACATTAAGCACCAACTGGCTGGTAACTGGCAAGTGTCAATTCTGTCAATCAGTCAAGCGTCAAGCGATAATCTATTCCGCACTCCGCCGGATGGTCCTTTGACTATCCACCTACGGATAGACAAGGCATCTCCCACTGCGATGCATTGTAATGTTTGAAACCAACATTGAATAAAAGTTTTGTTTACACGGTCCTCGACACCATAGGCGTCTCGAGAATTAGGATTGAAATTTTCATAAATACGATTAAAAAAATAAAATAAAATGTAAAAGATGTTTAACTACCTATACATTATTTAAGTATACTATTAACTAAAACGTCTGGACGCAGCAAGTGCGTTATGGTGGTGGATTTTTATAGAAATGATTTCTCGAACAAAATGTTGGAAAGTCTCAATGTTGTGATCTCGTCACAAGCGATTTTTTTCTATGTAAATTCACTAAAAAGTGTTTTCAACAAAAATTTAAGAAAAAAAATAAGAAAAAACCTTGCAGCTCTACCAGTTTTTCTAGAAATGACCACCTGATTTGTCTGCTGCCATGTTTTATAGATCTACAACTTGCCGGATAATTTATTATCATGTGGCAAGCATCTAGGAAAATATATACATTTTCATTGGTTACAGTAGGATACGGCTAATAAGCCTTTAAACCTTCTTCAATAAATGTATCTAAATTTGCTCCCAACCATTTAATCATGCTTATATTTGCAGCTGCTCCATCAAAACTTACGGAAGTAACGACTATTCTTGCTTGATGGATAAAACTTAAAGCCCGATTAAATAATAGGCTTGCTTTTTCTTCACGAGAAATGCCAGCTAGGAAGAAATAACCCACTGGAACTTTCCAGTGGCCATTTAAAGCAACTAATAAGAAAAGCAAAACTTCTTTAGCCACTGAAAGCTCGTTTGAATTATTCATATCCACGCTAATATCTACGTTACCATACAACTTTTTTTCTGTGCACTCAACTTGACGTCTTATGAACATCTCGTCGATGACTAGGTATTTAGCAAAGTATTTTGCGACCTTTTTCAGCTGCTTCTCGTCTTTTTGAATCCAAAACCGCTAATGCTTCTTTGCAGAATCCAGGAACAATTTAAAAATTGTTCGAGGATGTGGCAAAGATATCGTAAATTTTTCTCTAACGTAATTATAAGCTTTGTTTGAATAAAAATTTAGGGTAATAGCAAACGACCTTACGTCTGGTGAATAGTTCCGTTGTTGACATTTTAAAAGCTGTTTAATCAGATCTATTTGTGTGGATAAAGAGGCCTAAAATATTACAAGCAATGATATAAATTCAATAACACTCAAAAGTGAGACGTTCAGGGATGTTTCTTTTTTTTTCCGTAAAAGCAATACGACTTTTAAAATGCTCAATCAGCGATTTCTGGTGACAAACTCTTAAGACGTCTTTTCTGTTGGCGCAATATATTTATTTTCCTCTTTTGCTTTTTTATTACTGGTTTAGCAATAGTCCATTTTTTAAAAATGTTTTTGGAGTTCCTGATAAACTGGAAATATCTACAAAATAACGAAGTGTTTTCCTAAAAAATGGACGATATTTGATAAGTTTTCAGTGAACGGAGTATAATTTTTTTTTCATGGTTTCTAGTATTTTCCCCTCATATCTAAGTCCAGGCATATTAACTTACTTTTGACCTGGAGTAATGTTAGCTTTTGGTGTTAATTCAGGAGGACTGCCAAGTGCCGCACCTGTTGAACATGATAGTTCCAAGGCAGTGATAGTTGATGGTAACGATGATTTATCTCTATTTTCTTCAAAACTATGACTGCAATTTTTATCTGGTAACTTATTAATTTTAACAATAATGAAAGTTTACAAAATAGGAAGCTAATAAGAATTCTTCACCTTCTTTCCGCATGAGCAAGAGCTTTCATGCCAGAAGTAGAAGGCACTGGAGAACTTAAAACTGATGGAGACGCTGCGTTTTTAATACCCTTCTTCCACTTGGGTAAATAATACAAGTCTTTATTAAAATGCTGTGAACATAAATAATAATATTTCGGCAGCGTATCCGATTTTATATTTAAGGCAGCGCACCATGTTTATCTTCTTTCTTTAGTAGATGGAAACCTAAAAATAGTGCCAAACTGACGTGCCGCCACTGAAAATCGCAAACAGCAATGTCCTTACGCGTGCAGAGACATCGTTGCCACATCCCCAGCTAATCTTCTACAAACAATATACTTTTTCATCATTTTGCAAAAACAAAACTCAAAACCTTTATTGAAAATCAAGGTAACACATAAAAATAAATTCTCAGTATACTTGCATACTATTCACAGACAAATACAAGCCACAACTGTGGTTTAATACAAATCTAGATACTTCACATGCAGCAAGATAAAGATTTTAAATTGAGTTTTCTGGTTATATTTACATAAAGAAGGGAGAAACCAAGGAATATAACGTTAGTAAATATTTACATTTATAAATAAGCCCTAATATAAGTGTATTAAGTAACAGAAAAGTAATAAATTTATAATTCTCAACTTATCATATTCGGCGATTTACATAGCGGCAACGTTTGAGCCACCACCCAATCAGAGAAGAGGACCTATGTAAACATAGAGTCCCTTGAATGTTGGCTTCAAACAATTCGGCTGTGTGCCCAGTCTATTCTCTGATATATGGTCAAAGGGATGGTCATCCAGTTCAGGGTTGCCAGATTATTTGGGTACAACCATTGACTATCTATCTACGAATAGACTGGGCACACAGCCGAATTGTTTGAAGCCAACATTCAAGGGACTCTATGTTTACATCGGTCCTCTGCTCTGATTGGGTGGTGGCTAACGCGTTGCCGCTATGTAATAATTCATCCTTAAATCGCCGAATATGATGACAAGGAAGTCATTGAGGATGACAAATTTATTACTTTTCTGTCACTTTACACTTTCATGAGGGCTTATTTATGAATGTAAAGATGTACTAACATTTATTTTCCTTGGTTTCTCCCTTTATGTAAATATAACCAGAAAACTCAGCCCATTATTTTAAATCGTTTTCCTGCTGCATGTGAAGTATCTAGATTTGTATTAATCCTCAGTTGTGGCTTGTATTTGTCTGTGACTAGTATGCAAGTATACTGAGAGTTTATTTTTATGTGTTACCTTGATTGGCAATAAAGATTTTGTTTTGGCAAAATGGTGAAAAAGTGTATTGTTTGTAGAAGATTACCTGGGGATGTGGCAACGGTGTCTCTGCATACGTAAGTACCTTGCTGTTTGCTATTTTCAGCGGCGGCACGTCAGTTTGGCACTATTTTTAGGTTTCCATCTATTAAAGAAATGAGAGAAAAATGGTGCGCAGCCTTAAGTATAAAAACGGATACGCTGCCGAAATATTTTTATTTATGTTCTCAGCACTTTAATGAAGACTCTTTTATTATTTACCCAACTGGAAGAAGGGTATTAAAAAAAGCAGCGTATCCATCAGTTTTAAGGTCTCCAGTGCCTTCTACTTCTGGCATGGACGCTCTTGCTCATGCGGAAAGAAGGTAAAGAATTCTTCCTATTTTGTAAACCTTTATTATTGTTTACATATATATATATATATATATATATATATATATATATATATATATATATATATATATATATATATATATATATATATATATATATATATATATATATATATGGATATAGGATGCTTGTGAACTTATATGGAAAATTGTATTCTAGAATTTTCATTTCATTATAGAATTTTCGCGAAAGCAATTGGTTTAGCAAATTGTCGTGTAAAAACGTTTATAGCTGATTTTTGTAAAACGACTTATATATGCAGTTCGTGTAACATTACTTAAGCCAATTTTATTCAAAAAGGCGGTAATTTTTGTGAAATGGATTTTTTGTATGTTTTTATCTATTTTTTTTTTCTTTTTTTAAACGTATTTTGTGAATAATTGTAACTTGCCAAGTGTAGTTTTTATGTAAATTACTTGAATTTCTCTATTGGTCAAGAAAACCAGTGTTTTTGGAACAATATTTTTTAACAGTACAGTTATTTTAATGAAATATTGTTCAGGGTTTGTACCACAAGTGTAACACTATCTATCAAATTTCATCTCTTTTATTCAACAAAAGGTATATCTGAAGTTAAAAACATTGTATAAATTTTAATTTCACTGTTTCTTATCTTTGGCCGATGAGCACAGTACAGTTTATCGTATTGTTTCTTGTAAGAAGAAAATGTACATTTAAATTTTGTGAGAGAATATTTATCCAAGTTTTGATGGAACATTTGTTTCACTGAAATGCGTAAAAAATAATGTTATAAAATTTTCTTGGAAAAAAACTGTTGATAATTTTTGTTAAAAGCATTTTCATCACAATTTTACGTACATTTTTTTTAACCAAACTTTGCAAAAATACTATTTATAGCGAATTTTCATATATATTTTTGTTTTTTGCAAACAATGCAGTGCATTCTTATAATTTTTTTCTTAAATTTTCATTGAAAATACTTTTTACTGAATTTGCATAGGAAATTTCGATTGTGACGAGATCACAACATTACAACATTGAGACTTTCGAAGATTTTATTCGAGAAATCATTTCTATAAAAATTCACTACCATAACGCACTTGCTGCGTCCAGACTTTTTAGTTAATAGTATACTTAAAGAATATATAGGTAGTTACACATCTTTTAAATTTTATTTTATTATTTTAATCGTATTTATGAAAATACCAATCCTAATTCTCGAGACGCCAATGGTGTCGAGGACCAGGTAAACAAACTTTTTATCCAATGTTGGTTTCAAACATTACAACGTATCGCATTGGGCGGTGCCTGGTCTATTCGTAGTAGATAGTCAAAGTGTACAACATCGCCAATCCTAGCATCCAATTTAGTAAAAAATTAAGTTTGTTTAACAATTTGTTTTCAGAATAGTAGATCCACACTAGGGCTATAAAAGAAATACACAAAAGCAGACTATTTCTTAATTTATCATAACATAAAAGAATACATGATTCGAAACTGTCAATTATGTCACGTCACTTATTAGCTATATGCATTATGCATAGGTTATAACTTAGAACATAAAGTTGGCTTATTTTCTAAGAATTTCAACTGATGGTACCTGGTGAACGCGACTGGTATTTTCTTCAAAACTAAATGGGATATTTGAATGTGTCAAAGCTGTTTAACTAAGTAGGTGGAAGGCCTAAACTTTACGGAAAAAATATACTATATGAAGACTGGAACCTGTGATGAGCACTCTAAGTGTACTTGGAAAAATTATGTTTACTACTGTACATGTAAAATGTAAATGGCGCTGCTGTGCAAAGAAAGGCTGTGTTTATCAATTGTAGTATCACCTTGCTCGAACAGAGATTTTTACTCGACTATTTGCTCGAACAGTTTGAATTTTTAAACTCCAAAGGCAGGTTCTGAACAAGAATTTCCAGACCCAGCACTCTTACGACGTTGCTATCTTCGAGTCTGATGTTTCCCCTGACTAGGGTATCCCTTATTTTCTAGTTATTGCATTTTCTCCTGTACTTCTGCTTGTATTTCTTGCACACTCGTCAGCTTGTCATGTACATCGTCGCTGATACACCTTACTCGACTTTCTACTTGTTGGAGGGTGTCGTCTTTTACCTGCGTCATACGTTCGTCCTCACGTGAAGAAATATGTAATTCTGCTGGCTTGTTCTTGCAGAATTTTCTTTGTTTCTCCATCTCTTTTTCTCAGTTCCTCTCTTGTCTCTTCGTTTTGTTTCTTCGTTCTGCTTTCGCATCTTCATCTCCTTTTCTGGCTTCTTCATCTCATTTTCTCAGCTCTTCTTTAGCTTCTTCATATCTTTTTATGTCTTCATCGTCTCTTTTTCTGGCTTCTTCTTTCATTTCGTTGATCAATTTCAATAGCTGGGTGTTTATACTGGATGTTGCGCCTTGTGTCTTAGGCATAGACGTACTTATCGCTGGTACCCAGAATTCCCAGACCCAGCACCCTTACGACGTTGCTATCTTCGAGTCTGATGTTTCCCCTGACTAGGGTATCCCTTCTTTTCTAGTGATTGCATTTTCTCCTGTACTTCTGCTTGTATTTCTTTTACACTCGTCAACTTGTCATGTACATCGTCGCTGATACCACTTACTCTACTTTCTACTTGTTGGAAGGTGTCGTCTTTAACCTGCCTCATACGTTCGTCGACACATAAAGTAACATATAATTCTGCTGGCTTGTTCTTGCAGAAATTTCGTGGTTTCTCCGTTTCTTTTTTTAGTTCCTCTCTTGTCTCTACGTTTCTTTTCTCAGTTCTTCTTTCGCTTCTTCATCTCTTTCTCTGGCTTCTTCATCTCCTTTTCTCAGCTCTTCTTTAGCTTCTTCATATCCTTTTCTGGGTTCTTTATCTCTTTTTCTGTCTTCTTCTTTCATTTCTTTCATCAATTCCAATAGCTGGGTGCTCATAATGGCGGTTGCGCTACGTGTTTTAGGCATAGACGTACTTAAAGCTTGTACACAGTTTATTCTGTTTCAAACACCCAGTTATGACTTACTGCTGACACTGATCTCCAGAGATTCTAGAAATTTACACGTTGTTCAACGAATATTCTGAAAAATATTTCCACTAGCAGCTAGAAAATCCCATGCACTCCAGTTGTTACGTGCTACGAGGTTCTGGATTTCTTGACTAACAAAACACATCTTTTTAAACAACTAATTTATTATAACCAACTATTTTTCAACGCCACTATCAACTAAAATATTTCTTTCTATTACTAAAATTCTATAGTTTACTCTCACCCCTATTAATTCACGCTACACTGATTTGCTTAATTTTCTATGATCACTTATGCTGCATCAACACTAACTCAATACTGAACTGGCTTACTCTATGTGCGGCTCACTATTTATACTGTCCATAGAGATTCTAGACCTTCTACACTGTTCTACACCTGTCACTTCTGGTCCCTTCTAGAAATATAATTCCAGAGTGTTCCCTGTTACCAACACACTTTACGAAGTTCGAAGAGTCGCAGGCCAAATAGGACTCCAGGGGACAAGGTGAGGAAGTGGAAACAACAACAACATAAGCTTTCGATGATGCTTTCCCCAAGAACGTCATGTGCGGTGAAGAGCCGCATCCTGCACGAGGTGACCCTGCTGATAACTAAACATAACGAATCTAGACGTGGAGGTCGAAATAAACTCCCCCAATCTACAGTGTCACGTGACCTGTGCCTAGGGATGGATGGCACCAGGGTGATGGTGTCGTGAGCGGAACCTCTGGAGTACCGGGCAACCCTCCAGAGTAACCCGCCTTGCACCACACAGGGGATTCTGATGGTGTGGACAGTATTTCCCCCATTCTCGTGGGAACAACATGAAGATCATAAACAGATATGGAACCAAAACAGGTTCGAGAAGTGGCTCCGGCTACAGACTCGTGCCTTGAGTCTATTCCGGAAACGGAGACGAACCAGGGAGCGGCAGCGTCCGCGGACTCTTGAGGTCTCACGACCGACGTAGATATGGGGGATCGGGGGGTAGCTTCGGCCACAGACTTGTCCCCGACACCCAAGCTGGAGGCGGAGTCCCACCGGAGGGCGGCGAGGTCAGCGGAATCTGGGTGCCCCTCTACCAGTGAGGACCCTACTGTAAGGGTAGCGGGACTGCCCCGGCAGTCCAAGCGTCTTTCCGGGGCGCAAAGAAAGAAGCTGCGGAGGGCGCAGAAAATGGCGACAGGGACGTGGACGGTCGAGAAACCTGTAAAGGCGTAAGAGGGGAGTGCGAGTCAGAAGAGGACGCGCTCGGAATCTAGCACGCCTACTACAGACAGACGTCCCAAAAGGGCCAGGGCACCTGTAAAGGCGCAAGACGAGAGTGCGAGTCAGAAGACGCTGCGTTCGGGCTCTAGCACGACTACTACAGACAGACGTCGCAAAAGAACCATGGCCGGAACACCGACGCAGACCGGCTGGTATAGGGAGGCTTCGGAGGGCCTCGGGATGGCGGTGATTGACAGACGCCATCCTGAGGTCGCGCTAGACCAGGGGAAGGCGGACCTGATCCAGGCTGCGGTGGACCCTCGTCAGGAAGGGGAGCGCCCGCCTCAGTTCCACCGAGCCCGCCTGGCGGGGGGCATCCTCTGGATAACCTATGCCGGCCCGCAGTCGTGGAACTGGCTGCGAAAGACGATCGGGGGCCTCGGTCAAATTTGGGAGGGGGCGCACCTGACAGCCGTCGAGCCCAAGAAACTTCCAAAGAGACTCAACGTTCTCGTACGGATCCCTGACACCGTCCCGCAGGAGACGGTGATCAGTAGACTGAGGATCCAGAACCCTGAACTAGGGACACAACACTGGTCGGTTCTAAGCAGGAAGGTAGAGGAGAAAGGACAGACTCTCGCCTTCTCGATCGACCAGGGATCTTATAGAGCCCTTGAAGGAACCTCCTTCAAGGCTTTCTGGGGTCTGGGAATGGGTAGCTTTCGCCCATTGGGGAGGCAACTAGGGGTTAATGGGACTTAGGTTCCTTCAGGTAAACCACCAACACTGTAGGGCAGCCACGGCCTGACTACTGATGGCTCTGGGGAACACGAATGTGTTCCTCATCCAGGAACCGTACTCCTATAAAGGAGAGATCAAGGGACTCGGCGGAGCTGCTGGAAAGCTCATCTACAGCAGATCCAGCGCGAACTCGAGGACATGCATTTTTGTCAGGGAAGGGATAGAGTTTCTGCCTTTAACGAAATTCTGTTCCAGGGAGGTGGCAACGATCAAAATCCGCCAAGGAATTGGAACAGCTGATGGTGGGTAGCAGAGCAGGTGGATGGCAGACCATCATCGGCATGGATGCCCATGAGTTGTGGGGTAGCTCGGACACAAACTCTAGGGGTGAGGCACTTTTTCAATTCTTTATGAAATTTAATTTAGACATATTGAATAGAGGTAATAAACCAACCTTCGTCACAACACGGCGTGAGGAAGTTTTAGATCTAACAGTTTCCACCCAGTTTCTGGCGACTTTGTTAAAAACTGGGCTGTGTCTGGGGAAGTGAGTAGCTCAGACCACAGATACATCCGGTTTGAAATCGCCAAAGTCGAAAGAGAAACGGTATGGTACCGGGACCCCCGCAAGGCGGACTGGGAAGCCTACAGGGCAGACCTAGCTGTGGAACTGCGGGGGGTTGAGAGTGCCATAAGGGATTCAATAGACCTCGAGATTGCAGCAGTCCAATTGCGAGACGCAATTACCTCGGCCTATAACGCCAACTGCCCCCTGAAAATGAGGGCGTCCACCAGGAACATCCAGTGGTGGAACGAGGGCCTCAGGCAAAAGATGACGCAGGTTCGTAAGCTGTTTAACGCGGCCAGAAGGTCGGGAGCATGGGATGAATATAGACCGGCCCTAACGACCTATAACAGAAGACTGAGGGACGCCAAGAAGAAGTCGTGGAGGAGGCACTGCGAGGAAGTGGAAAACACGTGCGAGAGTGCTCGACTACACAAGATCCTGTCCAAGGGCACTCAGACCAACATAAGCTGCCTTAGAACATCCACAGGAGGCTTTCAAGCTCGGGGGAGGAAACTATGGAAATTTTACTCCACACGCACTTTCCCGGCTGTAACATAATAAACCAATCACCTCCGGACTGGGAACACTCAGAAATAGGGGCGCCTTATAGGCGGGTATCTAGAGTAGACTGGACAGTCGCTGAAGAGGTGGTTACTTGGAGCAAAATCAGATGGGCCATTAACAGCTTTAGGCCATACAAATCGCCGAGGTTTGATGGAATAATGACCATCATGCTCCAACAGGGGATACTGGCGTCGGTGCTTACCCTCATTATGAGGGCCAGCCTGGCTCTGGGGTACATTCCGAGGGCATGGAGACTAGCCAGGGTTGTATTCATTCCTAAACCTGGATGTACAACAGACCAGGCGAAGTCCCTGAGGCCAATAAGTCTCATTTCCTTCTTACTAAAAACAGTGGAAAAACTGCTCGACCGGCACATTAGGGGAGGTTTACTGGAAGCATATCCCCTACACTGCCTTCAGCAACACCTCATTCTGATCGGTTCTGGCAGCTGTCAGGGAGCGTGGAATAGAGACCTGCTGCAGGTGGTTCGTTTCCATGGTCAAGGACAGGGCGGTGTTCACCTCACTCGCGGGAGGGACTCTGCTGGCGGGGGTCGCGGCGAGGTGTCAGCAGGGGAGCCTTCTGTCTCCCCTGCTCTGGTGCCTAGTCGTGAACGGCCTGCTGGGGAGGCTCTCGGGAGGGGGGTATGAGGTACAGGGCTATGCGGACGACATTGTCATCATAGTCCGAGGAAAGGTTACACAGTCAGTGTGGGAGCGCATGCAGACAGCACTGAAAGTGGTGTAAGGGTGGACGGTTGGCCAAGGGCTCGGGGTGAGCCCTGAAAAGCAACCGTCATACCGTTTACGAGAAGGAGGTAGTGGGAGAGCCACAGAAATCTCACTATATACGGTAGAAACATCTCAATGGCCAGGGAGGTAAAATATCTTGGGGATATTGGGGAGGTAAAATATCTTGGGTATTGGACTCTAAGCTAACCTGGAATGGTCACGTAAAAAATACTGCGTAAGGCAGTTGTGACCCTAGCTGTCACTAGGCGGCTATATGGGAAAACGTGGGGACTAAGACCTAGTATGGCCCACTGGCTGTACACAAGGGTGGTCAGACCATCGTTAACATACGCGGCACTGATCTGGTGGCCTAAGGTGACACAATCCAGTGCCAAACAAAAACTAGGCCAAGGATGGCTTGTCTAGGCATCTCAGGGGTCATGTGTGCAACCCCAACAGCCACTGTGGATGTGTTGCTGGATCTGCCACCCCTCACCCCCTTAGTTACTATGGGGGATGCCAGGCTAGGACTATGCAGACTAGCCTGCAATGGTAGACTGAAGATCAACCCAGGCTTCAGGGGCCACTGCAAAATTCAGGAGATCGTGAAGGAGCCCATGCTTGAAATGAAGTTAGACTTCGGGAGCACGCGAATTTACAGGGAAAACAACTTAACAGTGGAAATCCCTGACCGCGAGACATGGCGGGAGGAGACGCCGGGCATACCACGGGACCCGCTTGTCTGGTTCATGGACGGATCCGGCGGGGAGCGTGGGCAGGTGTTTATTCGGAAGGACCGAGGGTAAGTCATAGTATTTCCCTCGGAGCCCATTCAACGATCTTTCAGGCCGAGATGTACGCCATCCTGCACTGTGTGCGGGATAACAAGAGGGGCTACACCAACAAGCGGATGCTCATAGTCACAGGTAGCATTTAAGGCCCTAAGTACCCCACGGGTAAATACCTGGCTGGTGAGTGAGTGCCTAGACGAGACGTGCGACCTGGCTGGGCAGAATGAGGTCACCCTTATCTGAGGGTCGGGTCACTCGGGGCTCAGAGGCAATGAACAAGCTGATAGTCTCGCGAAGAGAGGGTCAGCAGGACCATTTATGGGACCAGATGCGGCTCTGGGCGTGACAAAAAGCACTGCCAGGAAACCATCAAGTCCTGGGTCAGAAACCAGCACAAGGTGTACTGGGCAGACTGTCCAGGGCTCAGACATGGGAAGTCAATAATTTACGGACCCAGTTCAAAGAGAGCTGTGGAGCTGCTAAATCTTAGCAGACAGCTCAGGAACATAACATGACTCTTGACGGGACACATGGCCGTCAAGAAACACCTGCATAAAATGGGGCGGTTCAAGGGGGACCTCGTATGTAGACTTTGCGACGAGGGGGAGAAATCAGCCCAGCACATCTTGTGCGAGTGTAAAGCTCTGGACCGCAAAAGACAACCGATCAACGGTCAGTCTAGACCGGAGATAGAGCAATATAAAACTTCACCCTACCAATCGCTGTGCAGACTAGTTCAAGGCACAGTGATTTTGGAATGGGTGGAGTAAAACGACTAACGGCAGGCACAATAAGCCACAGGTTGCAGTGCTATCGAGGCGGCAAAGCCGCGGACGAGCCCTGGGGGAGAAAAAAAAGACTAGATGCATTCTCACCACAATTAGAACCATAGACTGGTTTCGCTCTAATTAGAGCTCGTCAGTACGGCATACTAATTGCAGCGAAAATACACCTATAAAGTAACACGGTTATGGCAGCCAGCCTTCCTTTCACTTAGTGCTAGAGATCTGAATTTTGGTACAAAGGATACTGTTTATGACAGAAACCAGCGTAGAGATATGACGTTTTTTCGAAAGAAAACCCAAAATTTTCCCCAAAAACCTTGTCCGATTTTCCTGGCTAACATACTCAAGCAATTTACGGAAGGAAGGTACTCACCAAATTTGATCAAAATTGCCCCATTATTTTTTTAACTATTGGTGTGGTACATATACATATAATATTTATATGTATATATATATATATATATATATATATATATATATATATATATATATATATATATATATATATATATATATATATATAAGGTGTTTAAAAAAGATGGGGCAATATTGAAGGGGTTGATTTCCCAGGTCATTTTATAAAAAAAAGTTCCTATAAACATAGGTGCTAAAATGCATTGTTTCCAAGATTCAAGGTGTTAAATTTTTTTGTATAATGATTTTTTTTTTAATATTTCAAATATCTCCTCACCGATTGTTTTGAAATTTGGCAGCATTGTTTGTATTATTAATGGGCCGATTTGGCCCTAATTAGATACAGATTGTTAAGTACATTGGCCTTGGGGGGGGGGGGGGGGGCACCTCAACAAAATTTAGTGACATAAAAATGTATGCCACTGACTGCAATATGATTTGTATATTATTTTGAGATAAAGAAACTAAAACCACAAGTTTTTTGTCTCTTGAAATGTCTCCGTATCTAGAATCGTTTACACGATAAAAAATAAAAACCTTCTTATGGCATGTCCATTTATCATACAGAAAATCACGAACACGAACAATAATTTTTGTTGAGGTGCCCCCCCTAATGCCAATGGACTTAACAATCTGTATCTAATTAGGGCCAAATTAGCCCATTATTACTACAAACAACTCTGCCAAATTTCAAAACAATCGGTGAGGAGATATTTGAATTATTTTTTTTAAATCATTATTTTACAAAAAAAGTTAACACTTTGTATCTTGGAAACAATGCATTTTAGCACCTATGTTTATAGGAACTTTTTTTCATAAAATGAGTTGGGAAATCAACCCCTTAAATATTGCCCCGTCTTTTTTAAACACCCTGTATATAAACATAAGAATGGAAACTGACCCAGCATATGAGTTTTAGGGGTCTTGGTTTGCGCTCATTTGAAGAAATGTTTTCAAAATTTAAAAGTCCGGATTGCCTCATTAGTGATTTTTTAAAGAAAATTCACTAATGAGTGTAGGTAGGGTAAAGCCCCGCATTTCTTAGTTTTTCCTGTATTGTGAAAAGTGAGTTGGTGATTTATGTTGTACTACATACAGACTTGGAGACTACTTCTCTGGCTTCACTGTTGGTTTTTGTAGGTGAAGGACGTAGCCAGCGTGTGAGCTAACTGGAGCAAGTGGCCCTTCGAAATCTGGAAGTTCTAGGAAGTTCTTCAACGTTTCAGTGACTATAGTTTCGCTGCTTGACAGCATTTTCAGACAGATTAAAATTGAATTAGTACGAAATCATGACAACTACAAATAAATATCTGTTGCTATGTTATGATATGATGTTTTGATCAAAAAATTTTATCAAATTGAAAATAAAATAAAACACAGATGACAGATGAGGTTTTCAAAATGTCTATGTGATGTATGTCAATATTTAACATAAAAACTAGAACTAGCCTATAATAACTATGATAACAGTTACAACAATAAAATAACTAAACAATAACAGTATAAAAATAGTCTCTATACAACGAAAATATCGACATACATCAACTCATTATTTTATTACAACTTTTTTGAAATAATAGTAAAATTTATTTTCTTTGACATATTTAATTAGAAAGAAGAATATCCAAGAAAGGGGAATTCATTAAATCAGTTTGCTCGTTTAAAACAAGGTAGTTATTGTCGTGTGTGTGCCTTTTGACTTCTAAAGCTTCAAAAAAGTCTAGTTTACGTTTGTCATTATAAAAATGTAGTGGTTGTATGCGGTTATTTATTGTAGGTCTATGTTCGGTATCAATAATATGTTTGGCAAATGTAGATTTGTCAGCGTGGTTATTTCTAAATGCAGAAATATGTTCTTTGTATCGGGTGTGAAAATTTCTAGAAGTTTGACCTATGTAGATTGCGTTACAAGTGTACAAGCTAATTTATAAACTCCAGCTTTTGACAGGAAACAAGATTTTTCTTTCGCGTTAAATAACAAATCACGCGTCGTGTTGTAAGATTTAAAAGCTACCTTTGTATTTGTACAGGTGTTTAAAATTTTTGAAATGTTTTCTGAAATGGTTCCAAAATAAGTTATCGAAACGTATCTGTTGTCTTCTTTGTCTCTAATATTTGGATAAATTAAATTAATCGCTAATTTGTATTCTTTTCTTTCTATCATTTTATCTATTATTTTAACAGAGTAGCCATTATTAAATGCTGTTTGCTTAATTATTGAAATTTCTTTTTCAAAATTGTTTTGTGACATAGGTATTGAAAATGCACGATGTATCATAGAGTGGTAGGCTGATAGCTTTTGTGAAAAAGGGTGACATGAATCGTATGGTATGGTTGTGTCAGTGTAAGTTGGTTTCCTATATACTGAAAAGTCAAATGAATTATTTTCTAACTTTCTAATTGTTAAGTCTAAAAAATTTATACAACTGTTAGCTTCTTCTTCTAAAGTAAACTTAATATTTGTGTGAAAGTTATTAATAAAATTTACAAATTCATTTAATTCTGTATGACTACCTTGAAAACATGCTAAAATATCATCTACGTTTCTGTACCAAAAGACAATATTATGTGAAAGTTCTGATGTTAAAATTTGGTTTTCTAAGTTTTCCATAAATATGTTGGCTAATAAAGATGACAACGGACTACCCATAGGCAGACCTTCATTTTGCATATAAATTTTATTATTAAATTTAAAATAGTTTTGTTTTATACATTCATTAAAAAGATTCATTATTTCTTGTCTTTTTATGACATTTACGTTCTTTTCTATTAAAACGTTCTCTAATAGAGGTAAACATTCTTTAGGGGGTATCTTAGAATACATGCTACAAACATCAAACGAGACTAATTTACTATTTGTGGGAATAATTAAGTTATTTAATTTTTGTGTAAGTTCATAAGAATTCTTAACTGAATATTTTGGAAAGTAATTGTATTCTTTAATAAGTGATTTCGCCTTGAAGTGAAAAAGGTTAAATAGGTAAAAGAAACTAAGCGATAAAAATTTAACTCAACCTTTTACTTATTCTTCAAATAATAATTAACATTATAGGTAACTTATTATATTCTCATCCTTTAATCAATGAAGTAAGCAAGCTGAAGGCATCTAGTAAATTGAAAATTTAGTTAAATCATTTCTGAAACTTATCATGCTATCAACAACCATTCATAACCTCCATCAATATAGATATAAATAATTGTAACTACATAGAGGCGAACATTGTTTTTTGTTTTACCATGTACTTTGACAACTGCATAGTCATTTGGTAAAAGCGTTTAAGAATTATCAACCCCTTGAGTGTTTTGAATTTCACTTTCTTGGTGGCCTTTATTTTCAGAAAATATAGAGTCTAAGTCTGAGCTGGTGTTATGAAGAGACATTTCTGCGTCAGATTCTGAAGAGCTTGAATAGTTTAATGACTTTTTTTTGTGGTTTGAGCTGCCTAAGTTGTTTTCTTGCTATGCAATGGTTCTTCTTCTTAGCAGCTTGTTGGTCTATATCGGCTGCTTCCATTTCCATGTGTTCCTTATTCAGAGTTGATGTAAGGAATGTGGACTTCAGCCCTTTTCTTGATTGTTTTCTTTTTACTTGCACTTTTTGAAGGGGAATAATGTCTTCGGGTGTTCATAAGGAAGCCTGCAAAAGCTGAGTATTACTTGTTGATGGAGTTTCATCAGCAGTAATTTGGAAGCTGGATGAGTGTATCTTCGGTATTGTGTTTCATTTTGTCTTGGTATGACAACATACGAAGATCGACTTGATGGTGGTGTTTTGGGGGGACTTCTTTCAAAAGCAACTGTCATAGCATCTCGGAGCTCATCCCCATCACCACTATTGAACATAACTGAAAAATTGAAATATCATTGTTTGAGATTGAGATAGTGAGTGAGTAAATTGATAGCTCTTAAAGTTTAGTTCTAGTTCGGTGGTTAAAATATACAGTTACAAGTTGAAATTTGTATGGCCATACAGCTTGTGTTCTACACTCTCAGTGGTTGATTTTGGGGATGTGTCTCTCCCCAGGATTGCATAATATTTGCATATTAGTGTTTGGTGTTGCTATTCAGTACTATTTTTTGTGTGTGCTTCATATCTTATCTCAGCCTGATACCTGGTATCTATCATATTTACTCTGTGAAACAAATATACTTTATATATACAGGGGTAATCTAAATAGCTGAAGAAGGAGTGCTTTAAATGCAAGATTACAACTGATGAGAGTGGCGGTTTCCCATATGACAGTTGCAGTAGAATACTCTGTGAAAAGTGTAGTGGCTTGACTTCAACGGCGGTTAGGTGCCTGAAACTGAAACAGAGGGTCCTGAAGTTCTTTTGTGAGGGCTGTCGGCAGGGCCTCCTACAAGTGCCAGTGTTGATAAAACATATCCAGAAGCTTGAGGAACGTGTTAATCTACTTGTAAATGTTCCCCTCGGGTCGGCAATCCCTGTGCAGCCGACTGGAGTGAGTGAAAGTGAAGTTGTGGAGCGTGTCTTTGTGGAGATAGCTGAGCGAGAGAAAAGGAAGAAGAATGTGGTTGTGTTTGGTTTACCGGATGTTGCAGAGTCATCTAGTGCGGGAGACAGCGATAAGGGCAGACTCTGTCAAGTTTTACGAAAGGTGACTGAGATTTCAGCCCGGGATATTGTCCAGATTGGTAGACTGGGCAGGTTGTCCGGGGAGAGACAGCGACCCAGGCCGATCAGGGTCACTTTCAGGGAGACTGAGCATGTTGGCGAATGCCTGAGAAACAGCAGGGGCCTGAAGGATTGTCCGGAATACCAGGGGGTGTTTCTTTCAGCTGATAGGACCCCAGGCAGCTGGAGTATTACCGGGGTGTACGTGAGAAACTTGAAGAGCGGAAAAAAGAGGGGGAGAATAACATCAAGATAAAATATATTCGTGGTGTTCCAAGGATTGTTAAGATTGATTTAAACATGTAGATGTGTCCAGCGTACATAATGTATCAACATGTAGCATAAGTGTTGTTATCAGAATGTGCGTGGCTTACGAACTAAAGTCGATGAATTCTATGCTTAGGTGAGCGATTGTGAGTTTGACATTATTTCTCTAATCGAGACATGGTTAACGGATGATATGTCAAGTGATGAGTGGTTTCCTGATGTAGTGATGGGAAAAACTGTTATAATGCTTTAACTGGTCGCAACTGTTACTGTTATTTAGAAATAACAGTTAAATATAACAGGTTGAAAATAACAGTAAGAACTATGAATTATTAAGAATTCCACGTAGACGTAGTAACTGTAGCTGAACCCGTCCGGTGGTGTAGTTGAGTAATGTTTAAAATAAAAATATTCTTGTATTATGTTTAAAACAATTAATTAATTTTTTATTAAAAAAATGATGGAGGTTTTTTTTGGGTATTCATCACTAATAATAATTTGGTAAAAAATTCAACAATGCAGAATTTCTGTCAAATTTTCTTTATTAATTAAATATTAGTTAAGCATTGAGCTTGAAAACCTCTATAGCCATCTTTTCCTTGAAAATGAGACTTATATGAAATACATGAATTATTGTAAGCAAAAAATAAAATAAATATATTTTTTTAAAATTAAAACTAATTTTTTTCTCTCTGCCTATAGGGCGAAGTGTGTCTGGTTTCAACTATACCGGGTACAGGGAATATTTTTATAATTTCATTAAAATTGGTACTGTTTCTGAGATTTTTTAAGTTTCAGCGATTTTTTATTTTGCAGTAGTAATTAAAAAAAAGATGTTTAAAATCGGACCTATTTCTTAGATTTCCAAAGTGAAAAGTAAAAAATCTCGGGACGCAGCAAGTGCGTTATGGTAGCGAATTTTCTTTAAAATATTTTTAATAGCAAATGTCTTTCTTTGATGAAAGCAGGCATCAAACTTGGTTGCCTATATAGTAGAAACAATGTATCATATTTCATTGAAACAAATTTATTGTTTGAAAATATATAAACATTTTTCAAAAGTCTAGATGCAGCAAATGTGTTATGGAAGTGATTTTCCATAAAAATGTTTTTAATAGCAAATGCGAGCAGGCATCAATCTGATTACCGGTATAGCCTATGTGGTAGAAACAATGTACTATATTTTATCAAAATTACTTATGGTTTGAAAATATACAAAAATTTTCCGAAAATAAACTTAAATGTTGGTTTTCTATCCAACAAAGCTTACGTTAATAGCAAATTGAGTTATTGAAATTTAAAGGATTTAATGAAACTTTGGTAAATTTGCAGATTAGCGCCCGAACGCTTTTCAACAAATTGTTTTCAGAGACAACCTGACCTGACCTGACCTGACCTCACCTGCAGGTTTCTGAACAGTTTTTTGAAAAACGTTCGGGAGCTAAACTGCAAATTTACCGAAAATTTGCTACCAAAACGCACTTACTGCGTCCAGATTTTTTTCTTACAAACGCATCATATTTCGATAAAAAATGCAAAAATGCATTAACGAATTTGTTCTCCGAAAATTAGTTTAAAAAAATTATACCCCCTACTCACTCCTGGTCCCGTAACTTCCTTGGGGAGTGTGAACAAGAAATTTTTTTTGGGGTTTGTGGATCCAGAGGGGTGGGGGCCTAGGCAGGTTTCTGAAAACAGTTTTTTGAAAAGCGTTCGGGAGCTAAACTGCAAATTTATCGAAAATTCGCTACCAAAACGCACTTACTGCGTCCAGATTTTTTTTCTTGCAAACGCATCATATTTCGACAAAAAATGGAAAAATGCATTCACGAATTTGTTCTACAAAAATTAGCTAAAAAAATTATGCACCCCTACTCACTCCTGGTCCCGTAACTTCCTTGGGGAGTGTGAACAACAAATTTTTCTTGGGGTTTAAGGATCCAGTGGGGGCTCTAGGCAGGTTTCTGAAAACAGTGTTTTGAAAAGCGTTCGGGAGCTAAACTGCAAATTTACCGAAAATTCGATACCAAAACGCACTTACTGCGTCCAGATTTTTTTCTTATAAACGCATCATATTTCGATAAAAAATGCAAAATTACATTAACGAATTTGTTCGAAAAAAATTAGCTAAAAAAATTATGCACCCCTACTCACTCCTGGTCCCGTAACTTCCTTGGGGCGTGTGAACAATAAATTTTTCTTGGGGTTTGTGGATCCAGTGGGGGCTCTAGGCAGGTTTCTGAAAACAGTGTTTTGAAAAGCGTTCGGGAGCTTAACTGCAAATTTACCGAAAATTCGCAACCAAAACGCACTTACTGCGTCCAGATTTTTTTTAAAGATAAACGCATCATATTTCGATAAAAAATGCAAAAATGCATTAACAAATTTGTTCCACGATAATTAGCTAGAAAAAATTATAGGCCGTTAAACCATAAATTTCACTAAACCTACAAATAAATATCCAAACAGCTACCAAACTTAACTAAACTGACAGCCAAAGCACCAGAGAAAGGGTCTATTTGAAATGGATTTCCTGTAAACGTTTTAGCAAAATGAAGGGCAATGACGGTTGAATCTGAAACTTAAGGGTTTGCAGAACACTCTTCTTGCAACATTTTCTTTTCACAAATGGTATTTGTTTTACATTCTTTGCCTAAACATTGCCAATTTTGACGTTTAATATTGCGAGTTTGACGTTTTGAGGAAAACTCCTACATTTATTGCTTTAACTGCCCATAACTTCTTTGTCTTTAAAGCTATGGACTTAAATTTTGGTACAGAGTTCACTCTTTATAATACAAACACGCGTACCAAATTTGGTTGCCCTTACTTTGTTATTTCCGGAGATATGATTTTTTTTATAAAGAAAACACAAAATTTTCCGGGAAAACCTGGTCAGATTTTCCTGGCTAACGAACTTATCCAAGCCACTTGCAGAAGGAAGGTACTCTGCAAATTTTATCAAGATCGGTCCATTATTTTTTGAGTTATCGGTCGGATATATATATATATATATATATATATATATATATATATATATATATATATATATATATATATATATATATATATATATATATATATATATATATAAACACAGATCTCCCCATAAGCGAATTTTTTAAAAAAAAATTCGCTAAAAGGAATATTGATTTATTAGTTACATAAGGCAAAGAAGAATGAGCAAAAAAACTATAGTCATCTTTTCCTTGAAAATGAGAGCTATATGAAATAAATGAATTATTGTAAGCAAAAAATAAAATAAATAATTTCTTTTTAAATTAAAACAAATTTTTTTCTCTCTACCTATAGAGCGAAGTGTGTCTGGTTTCAACTATACCGGGTACAGGGAATATTTTAATAATTTCATTAAAATTGGTACTGTTTCTGAGATTTTTTAAGTTTCAGCGATTTTTTATTTTGCAGTAGTAATAAAAAAAAAGATGTTTAAAATCGGACCTATTTCTTAGATTTCTAAAATGAAAAGTAAAAAGGAATATTGATTTATTAGTTACATAAGGCAAAGAAGAATGAGCAAAGAAACTACCTAATATAATATAATACCTAAAGGACTCATGTTAAAGCTGTACATTTGTATACATATCAGTTTTTTCTTAAAACAAAAATGCCATCTGCATATCGAGTTATCTAATGAAGATTGAGTTTACGTCAACGACTGTGATAATTTTTTTATATACGCGGTGACCTGATTTTATTTTTACAGTGATATAGTTCATTTTTAATAATTTTCAGTTGCTACATATACAGCCTTTCACATATTGAAAAATTAAGAACGAATTTCTTAGCGACCATAAATGTCAGAAGTGAAGGAAACTTAGCTCACTTTGACAAGCATGACTTGTAATATTAATAAAATGAGGTAATATAAAAGGTGTTCCATTTGAATAATGAAAGTTGATGGAGTTTCCGCAAAATCGGAAGCTCCAACATGCTCCACCTCTCATAAAATTTCGGTAAAGAATTTTGCCTTTATTCTGCACATATGGTTCTTTATTACATTACGCTTTTATTTTTTGTTAGAAGGATCTCTAGTTACATTTTCGATTCTCGGTTCACCGCCGGTGACTCACCGGTCATCTTAATCAGTACGCTTTTAAAAACTGTGCAAACAACGAACCGCTTTTGCCTAGAAATGGAAATCCACTTAAATGGTGGAAAATTCATTCTTATGAATATCCACATTTAAGTAAAATGGTGAAGGAGAAGTTTGAGACTGTCGCAACGTGTGTTCCGTGCGAAAGACTTTTTTTCTAAAACAGGACAAATTTTAAGTGACCGCCGTAACAGACTTTCGTCGACCAAAGTCAGTCAAATAATGTTCATCAACAAAAACTCAGAACTTTAAAATTGTTTTGTTAGAAAAGTATTTTTTAGTGTAAGACAATTTTTCTCAAAGAAAAAAAGAAACATCGTTGATTTTATTTACATTTTTCATATTTTGTGTTTGTTTATACATTGTAAATATATGTGTGTGTTTTGTGTGAATCAACAATCTGTCAAAATTTAAGAGTTTCATTGTACCGACGACCTTACGTTCCCAAAACTGTGAGCACACTAGTATAAACTAGTATGTTATGAAGTAAAGTCCGCTCTATACTCTATACCCCATTCCCAGTCTCATGTCCATTCATCCTGTTATAACAGTTGCGGATGAAAACAGAGGTTGATTCATCGTCGCTAGTTGCAGTGCAACAGAAACAGATGCGACAACAGAAACAGATACGACTCCGAGTTCTATCTAGTGTAAAGCGCAACAGCATCCACTCCCCTGTACCTGTTTTTTGCGTATATCCATAACAGGTTGTTACTGTTGCGGCTCGACAACAGTTAAAAAATAACAGACTGTTAAATAACAACCCATCACTATCCTGATGGGTATTTGGGTATGCGTGTGGATGCTATGAATGTTTCCCGTGGGGTTCTGGTTGCCATGCGAACACCTGTTGTGTGCAAAGTAATTGAAGTAGATATATTGAACAACCTTGTACCATCTATTGACTTTCTTGCTTGCAGATGTAAATTTAAATCGTGTAGTATGGTTGTCTGTGTGATCTGTGTGCCTCCACAGGTCACGTTGGATGACTATGAAATTTTTTTGAAACTCTTCAGCAAGTCGGTGAACTGTTTGGGGATAATGTATTGTTTTTAGGTGACTTTAATGCTAGTTCAGATAGTAAGAAACTTATTGTTACAAACTTTGCTACTTTTTTTCTGCTACACTCAATATAATGAAATGCTAAATGTTAATGAAAGAATTCTGGACTTAGTTTTTTCGGATATGAAATGTGAAGTTTCACATGAAGGGTCGTCTTTGGTGAGGGTAGACCTACAGCATCCTTGTTTGTTTGTTGATATTTCTTTGAATAGTTCATTTAGGTCATTTGATGTTTGTAGAGCACTGAAGATGTATAATTTTAGAAAGGCTAATTACGTTGCATTGTATGATGCACTACTCGGGGTTGATTGGTCTTTCCTGTACGACTGTCTTGACTGTAATGAAGCATGTGATAGGTTTTATGACACACTGTATGGGGTGTTTGATACATGCGTGCCTGTCTATAGGAATTGTAAATATAACTACCATGTGTGGTATAACGATCAGATTAGAGCCAATATTAAACTGAAACATGAGCATTGGTTAAAGTATAAAAGGTGTGGTTCAGACTATCATTTGCAAAGGTTTAGGGAATTGAGAATTTTGGTGAAGCGTCAGATTGGCGATGCATATAGGAGGTATCTGTGTGACACTCAGAAGTCGATCACTGACTGTCCTAAGAAATTCTGGTCATAGGTAAATAATATAAAAAAACGCACAGGAATACCTGGTCAGATGTATTATAACGGTGATGCGCTAAATGGCTCACAACAAATAGTTGATGCGTTTGCTGCATTCTTTGGTAGTGTTTATACACCAGCCGTCGGACTTGACTTACAGAATAATGTGTCTGACTCAAAGCCTAATCAGTATTACGACCACCTATCTAGAATTACGGAAGAGGAGATACGGAGAGCTATAAGAAAATTAAGCAGTAAAATGACGTCTGGCCCAGATCAGATTCCGTCCTTTCTTGTAAAAGACTGCGCTGGTGTTTTAGTTGCTCCACTTTGCTACATATTTAATTTATGTTTGAACACTGGTCGGTTTCCTTCAATCTGGAAGTTGGCACGTATATGCCCCACATTTAAGACTGGTGATGTATCCTTGGTCATCAACTATCATCCTATAGCTCTACTCTGCATTTTTGCTAAGATCTTCGAGATGGTCCTATACGAGGGTATCTACAACTCTGTGAAGACACTGATATCACCCTGTCAACATGGATTTGTGAGGGGTAGGTCAACTGTCACAAACTTGGCGGTTTTCACTCAGTGGGTCTCAGACGGCAATGATGCTGGGGGTCAGATTGATGTTGTCTACACAGATTTCGCAGAGGCTTTTGACCGTGTCGATCACTCAGTCCTTTTGAGGAAGCTTGCATCGTATGGATTCAGCGATAGCATGCTACGTCTTTTTGGGGATTATTTTAATGATCGTGTTCAATTTGTTAGCTATGGTGGGTTAAGGTCCTCTGAGCTCATTGCTACTTCGGGCGTTCCTCAGGGCTCTAATCTGGGGCCGCTATTGTTCCTATTATTTATCAATGATTTGGACAATAGTTTAAGTGTGCTGAGACTTTTCTATGCAGATGACTTGAAGCTGCTTATGAGAGTGACGTCGCTGGATGATTGCGTTAGACTGCAGGAAGATCTAGACTTGCTCTATGAGTGGTGCTTACAGAATGGATTGGAACTGAATGTGAGTAAATGTAAGGTCATGACTTCCACACGTAAAGCTTTCCCTGTTCAGTTTGAGTATACTGTGGGTCGGTTGGTAGTCGATCGTGTGGAGACTGTGAAGGACTTGGGGGTCCTCTTTGATAAGAAACTGCCGTTTGACATTCACATCAATACCATAGTAAACGAGTGTAACAGGTTTTTGGGATTTATAGTGAGGAAGTGTGGGTCGTTTACATGTTTTGGTGCTCTCAAAGCTTTGTACTGTGCTTTTGTTCTTTCAAAGTTACGATATGCATCTCTTGTCTGGGGCCCATATTATGGTGTGCATATAAGCTCACTCGAATCTGTCCAGAGAAGATTACTAAAATATCTGTGGTTTAAGGAAACTGAGCGTTATCCGGAGAGGGGGTTCGATCATTCTGTTTTGCTTGGGCACTTGGAATTCGTTAGTTTGTGTAAGCTGAGAAGAGTTGATTCTATCAAGTTTTTATATAAACTGATACACAATGTCATTGATTGTCCGGAATTATTGGCGCAGATAAATTTCCATGTTCCCAGGATGAGTGAACGGCACAATATGTTATTTTATAATAATCAGGCTAGGACTGTTGTTATGTTAAGATCTCCATTATATGTAATGTGTGAAACTTTCAATATCATTTGTTCACGTAGTGATATATTTAGAGACAGTTTGTGTACATTGTTGCATAAAGCTATTGAAATGTTGTAGTTTTAGGTTTGTTTTTGGATTAAATATTTTGTTACTGTTAATTTATGGTAATATCACTGGCTAATTAGTTTGTAAGTGTCCTGTAATTGGTCCTGTACTTGGTCTGTTGGACACAATAAATTATTATTATTATTATAATTCTCTGATCATCAATATCTTCTGGTGGCTCCTGCTCTGTCACATCTGTCGGCAAAAAATCAACATCTGTGAATTTATTTGCATTTAGTGGATAAATTCCAGTAGCTCTAAAGCCTTGAACTGCATTTCCAATGGTGCCTGCCTTCTCAAAGTCTATCTTAAAGATTTCAGCAACATTGAAAGTACTGAAAACCTCAGCTGGATGAGAGACATTCCATGAATCTACCGGAGAATCATAGTAAGCCTTTACTGGCCAAAAGAAATTACGATCAAGTGGGTGAGTTTTATGGCTACTGTGCGGTGGCAAACTAAGCAGGTGGATATAATTGTACTTGGCAAAAGTAATAGCCTCCAGATTTGTATGGGACACATGAGTATCCAGTATAAGTAGAATCGGATTGTTCTCACTTGGTCTGCATATTTCTTAAAATGCACCAACCATGTTATAAAGGTGGGGGTGTTCATGTAACCTTTAAACATTTTTATTGCATAGATAAAGAAGGGAGGCACAAAGTAGCCTATAGCGTTCATCGCACAAACTACAGTTGTGGTTTGGCCTTGTGTGCAGCAACCGACTTAAAAAAGTTCCTTCTTACCTGTAGGAGCCACATGCTTGGAGGTTTATTTGACACAGTTTGTACCTCAGTCTCATCTGTGTTGAAAATTTGGTTTGGCATAAAGTTGTACTTCTTCATGGCGGATTCCAAGTTCTTGAAACACGGAGAGATAGTTTGTTCCTTCTCATAAAATTGCGTGTAAAATCTCTGCCAGCTAGTTTGGCTTTGGTTGAAAATTGATGTGGCATACTATTATACTCAGCATATTTGAAAAGAAGGTAACGCAAAGACTTGAGCATCAGGCCGAAAAAACGCCTATTCTTTACAATACAATGTTGTACAAGCTCCATTTCCTGAACCTCGGTGAGTGTTTCTCGATAGCGTCCAAGTTTGTTGCGGCCTCCTTTTTTAGTCGGTCCCTTAAGGTAGATTCGGGGAACCCAATTTGTTTTGCAGCTTAACGAATAGAACTCCCATTTGCAAACAAAATATGTGCTTCATTAAGTTGGGCCTCTGTTATTGGCTTATAATTTGTCTTCTTTTTAGTTAATTTTCTTAAAAAAAATTCACTAATGAGGAGATCCCGACTTTTGAATTTTGAAAACATTTCTTCAAATGAGCGCGAACTAGGCTCCCTAGAACACATATCCGGGGTCAGTTTCAAT
Organism: Tillus elongatus; assembly: GCA_964006375.1. Lineage (NCBI taxonomy): Eukaryota > Metazoa > Arthropoda > Insecta > Coleoptera > Cleridae > Tillus > Tillus elongatus. The sequence continues at coordinate 5,862,610 of OZ023262.1, read as the reverse complement.
TTTTATATATATATATATATATATATATATATATATATATATATATATATATATATATATATATATATATATATATATATATATATGTATATATATATATATATATATATATATATATATATATATATATATATATATATATATATATATATATATATATATATATATATATATATATATATATGTATGTATGTATCACACCGATAACTCAAAAAATAATGGGCCGATTTTGATTAAATTTGGTGAATACCTTCCTTTTGCAAATGGCTTAGATAAGTTCGTTAGTCAGGAAAATCGGCCCAGGTTTTCCCGGAAAATTTTGGGTTTTCCTTCAAAAAAAAATTATATCTCCGGAATTAACAAAGTAAGGGCAACCAAATTTGGTACGCTGGTTTATGTCATTATAGGTGAGGTGCCTACCAAAATTGCTCTGTAGGTCAAAAGACAAAAAAGTTATGGGCATTTAAAGAAAAATAAATTGAGGTTTTCCTCAAAACGTCAAAGTGACAATTTAAAACATCAAAATTCGCAACATTCAGGCAAATAACTTGAATCTAATACGGGCTATGGAAAGAAAATGTCTTAAGAAGAATGTTTTACAAACCCTGAAGTCTTAGTTTCAACCGCCATCGTCCTTCATTTTACTAAAATATTTCCAGAAAATTCATTTCAAATAGACCCTTTCTCTGATGCTTGGCAGTAGCCTTACCTATAGAGTTTATCATTTAATGGTATATAATTTTTGTAGAATTTTCGTAAAAAATCAATAAAGCTCAATATATCCGTTATTATACAAGATATGAAAAAATATTGTATATATTAATTATACGGTGTCTTGAGCCACACCTTAAAAAATTATTGCTACCATCACAGGGTGGCCCATAAGTCGTTGATGATACAAATAATTATTTTTTTCAAGTGGAAAACGCCTTATGCTTTTGCATTTTCCATCGAAATATAATGCATGTTTGTAAGTTAAGAAATTCTGGACGCAGCAAGTGTGTTATGGTAGCGAATTTTGATTAAATGCTTCATATTTGAACAGCTCAATTTGATATTAACCTATAAGGTTGACCAAGAAACGGATTTTTTCGGTTACATTTTAAGTTTACTTTCGGAAATTTCTGTACTTTTTCAAACAATAAAGTTATTTTGATGAAACATGGCACATTGTTTTTACTATATAGGTTATACTGGTAACCAAATTTGATGTCTGCTTTCTGAAAAAAAAAACACATATTTGCTATTAAAAACATTTTTATGAAAATTCACTACCATAACGCACTTGCTGCGTCCAGAATTTTGTAGTTTGTAAAAGCATGTAAACATTATTATTATTTAAAAACAGTAATCGATAATAAAGTCATTGACAACCACTCAGAGTATTTATGATAAATTTAATGTTCACTTAGCGCTGTTCTAAAAGGAGCCTAGCCCCAAACTCACAATACTGCGGGCCTTTGGCTCAAAATGGCTGTGGGTTTTTGCCCCAATTTCACTGTCTGGATCTATATGCTTTATATATTTGTAAACAATGGAATATGACGAAAGTCGTCACATGATTCTGAAGCTCAACAACATTACAACACTGAGTGGTGAGCGTGTCGCCACCTAGTTGCGAAACCAAGTAGTATGTTGTCACGCCAGCTCCAAATAACACAAAGTGTTTAAAAATAGAGACTGTATACAACCAACTAACAATTTAGTAAATTGTTAGTCCTGGCCCATTTCTACCCCAATATAGGGATAAAGTATGTAAGACTAGATGCATTCTCACAACAATTAGAACTGTAGACCGGTAGGTGTATTTTCACTACAATTAGTATGCCGTACTGAAGAGCTCTAATGACAGCGAAACCGGTCTACGGCTCTAATTGTGGAGAGTATGCATCTAGCCTTAAACAGCATTACAAACTGAGAATTTGCTCGTGCGATAAATTGTATAATTTTATTACAATATTGTAATAAATTATCATAAATATTACATCAAAACTAGAAAAAAACAAACTCACCTCATTTTTTTCAAATGACAGTCGCCGATCACCATGTGCTACAGTACCATAACTGACAATGTTAATACTGACCTGCCATCTGGCTACGAGTTCTCGTAACATTGGCGGTCAATTCAAAAGGCCAGTGCGTGGCTTTGCCGCGCGCGGGGCTTCGCCCCACCTACTCTATAAGTAAAAAAAAAAGAAAGTTTTTATTCGATTTTTTGTGTGAAAAAGTGCAAAACAAGGATCAGCACATAAACCGGGTTTATCTGGATATGCTTTGCATTCCCACAAAGTGTATTTCCTGATCTTTTGGAAACAAAATCGACATCTCTTTCTTGGTGTTCTCTTGGTGGCGTCAACAGCTTCGACTTTACTAGGCACGTGTTTAGAAACCTTTTTACTAGAGGTGTGCGAAGTTTCGAAATTCCGAACCGAACCCAAACTGAACCTTCGAAAATATGTTCGCACTAGCGATGTTGAAGTGGTTCGAAGTTCGAAATATATAATTCTCCAAAATAGTTCGAAGTTTGTTGCTCAAAAATACTTTGAAATTTAACTTTACAAGCATTGAATGTTGTCAAAGGTAGTGAAGTTGCGGCCCCTTTAACTCGGTAGCGGCGCTTTAAACTCGTTATCGGTCTCATTGAGTGGATAGTGTAATATCAGATTTCACTCATGCATATTTTTGACAGTAGATGGGACACGACGGAGCCATTTAGCAATCATAGAATTATTTTTCTTGCATATCCTAGTCTCTCAACACCTATTTCAGTAAAAACATTATGATGGCGGTGTTCGAAGGCGATCGGTAACGTAAATTTTCAGAATTTGAGGATAATTGTAGATTGACTTTGGAAAACACTGGTTTCAACATGCTTTATTTCACAATGAGCCAAAACAGTTAAATATTCACAATCAGGAGACAGTTCAAACTTGTAAGTGGTTATTTTATACCTATACACTTTGAACTCTCTCGATCTGTTTGCTAAAACTGCCCAGCCAATACCAAACAACAACAACATATTTATAATTGAGCTTATCTATAGATCTAGAAATCTAAAACAGTTTAAAACATTTTTTGTTTTTGTGTTTTTGATTTAACGTTGACCCATCTCCACAATGATCAGCACCGGAAGGCATTTTCACCCAATCAACCTGCAAATTTGTCGAACCCCTCTTTTTTGTAAAGAGAGTGGGAATCTTTTACATATCAAATCAAATATTGTATGTTACAGTATTCCTAAATTTTGTATTTAAGGAAATTATATATGAACACTGAAAAATTTTGGGTAATTTGATGTTCGATTTTGAATTTCTAAGAAGTTCAATGTTCGACTGTGAACCTTAGACATAATATTTTAGAGGTTCGAAGTTCGAGGCAACATATTTGCTTGGGTTCGTTCATAGTTTGGTTCGAACAAAACATGAGTTTGCACACTTCTACTTTTTACCTACTTCACTTGGTCATTCGGGCAATAACTTCTCGAGTACTGCTAAATGGTAATCATAAAATGTCATTCTCTTGCCGGAATAGTTATAAAAAATTATGTAATAATTAAATAGTAGCAGCAACACGATATGAACAGCAAGTTTTTTTGTACCAAAAAAGTGTTTTCCTTAGTGAAAAGTAGTAGGACATCATCTGGTCGTGCCAATCTCTTCCACCCATATATCTATTGTATTCAACAATTGGTATAGGCTTATTTCTACCACTTCCTCTTCTGTTGAATAATTCCACTAGTTGATTCCCAAATTCTGTAGATATATAGGACATCTCGTTAATTCTTTCACTTTCCTACCATTATGCCATCTGAATATTGAGCTTTTGTTTCGCCAGCTCACAGTTTCGTTTTCAAAACTCCCTTGGGACCATCTTTCCTGTCACTGCGTAGGGTTCCAGTCCAGTATGTTTTATGTTGTTTCATATATTTCGGGCTCTAGCTTGTTTGCAGAAAGATCAGCAATAAGACTCCAATTTCCAAATTCGACAGGTTCATCGTCCTCCGACAGGTCTGTATTGGAATAATCTTCATCAGAGCTAAGATCTTCTGATTCATTGTTCTCCCATTCAGAGTCACTACCATTGAAATCTAATATTTTCCCACCTTCTAAACCCTCATGTAGTACACAAACACATTCACAGATAGATAGTTACTGGCAGCAAAATGTAATACAATAGATTCGTCTAGACCAACACTGCACCACCCCTACCAATGAATAAATACTGGCCCTCCCACACCAATTATGAGCATGAATGTATTCATATCCTTCCACTTTTCCTAAACAGTACCCAATGCACAATACACCAAAGGTTACGGTGCTGTCGGGGTGGCGAGGCCGCGGACGAGCCCTGAGGGAGAAAAAAAAACAGTACCCAGAATAAGCTGATATACGTTTAATATGATTTCTAAACCTGATACACCCTATCACAGAATTATAGTTCATGGATCACCTGTGCGTATCCTCCTGAGGCAGAGCCCGATCTTGTATGGTGCACCCATGTGTATCATCAGTGTGAAGGGGTTACTAACACGAAACCCTGCACTCACCCTTTTCCACAAACAGCAACCATTACATTTACAATCACAGTTGTGATAAAACCACATCACCTTCAAGTTTTGATGATAATCACTGAATATTTGGTATGTGTCAATTACTCGTACATTTATCTTAATATCTTTCAACAACTATTCTTTCTAGACACTCTTATAGTTACATTATATGAACATTGACATGATTCACTAAATTTTGTTTATGCACACTTGCAAAATCACATAATGAACATTGATGAAGCTTTTCTCGTGTGTGTTTTGATTTAATATGCCTTAACAAAACGTGTTTGTGCACACTTGCATAATCACATGATGAACATTGATAAGCCCTTCCTCTTGTGTGTTCTAATTTAATATGATTTAACAAATAATGTTTGTGCACACTTGTATATTCACATGACGAACATTGATAAGGCCTTTCTTTTGTGTGTTTTGATTTAATATGCCTCAACAAATTTGCTTTCTGCACACTTGCATAATTACATGATGAACATTGATAAGGCTTTTCTCCTGTGTGTTTTGATTTAATATGCCTCAACAAATCCTGTCTCTGTACACTTGCATAATCACATAATAAACATTGATGAGGCTTTTCTCCTGTGTGTTTTGATTTAATATGATTTAACAAAGAATGTTTGTGCACACTTGTATATTTACATGACGAACATTGATAAGGCTTTTCTTGTGTGTGTTTTGATTTAATATGATTTAACAAATGATGTTTGTACACACTTGTATATTCACAGGATGAACATTGATAAGGCCTTTCTTGTGTGTGTTTTGATTTAATATGCTTCAACAAATTTGCTTTCTGCACACTTGCATAACTACATGATGAACATTGATAAGGCTCTCCTTTTGTGTGTTTTGATTGAATATGATTTAACAAAGAATGTTTGTGCACACTTGCATATTTACATGATGAACATTGATAAGGCTTTTCTCCTGTGTGTTTTGATTTAATATGATTTAAAAAATGATGTTTGTACACACTTGGATAATCACATAATGAACATTGATAAGGCTTTTCTCCTGTGTGTTTTGATTTAATATGATTTAACAAATGATTATTGTACACACTTGTATATTCACATGATGAACATTGATAAGGCCTTTCTTGTGTGTGTTTTGATTTAATATGCTTCAACAAATTTGCTTTCTGCACACTTGCATAATTACATGATGAACATTGATAAGGCTTTTCTCCTGTGTGTTTTGATTGAATATGATTTAACAAAGAATGTTTGTACACACTTGTATATTCACATGACGAACATTTAAAAGGCTTTTCTCCTGTATGTTTTGATTTAATATGCTTCAACAAATTTACTTTCTGCACACTTGCATAATTACATGATGAACATTGATAAGGCTTTTCTCCTGTGTGTTTTGATTTAATATGCTTCAACAAATTACATTTATTTGTAGTTGCATAATCACATGATGAACATTGATAAGCCTTTTCTGTGTGTTTTGATTTAACATGATGTAACAAAGTTTGTTTCTGCACACTTGCATAATCACATGGTGAACATTTAAAAGGCTTTTCTCCTGTGTGTTTTGATTTAATATGCTTCAACAAATATTCTTTCCGCACACTTGCATAATTACAGGATGAACATTGATAAGGCTTTTCTCCTGTGTGTTTTGATTTAATATGATTTAACAAATGTTCTTTCCGTACACTTGCATAATTACAGGATGAACATTGATAAGGCTTTTCTCTTGTGTGTTTTGATTTAATATGACTCAACAAACTTTGTTTCCACACACTTGCATAATTACATGATGAACATTGATATGGCTTTTCTCCTGTGTGTTTTGATTTAATATGATATAACAAACGATGTTTCTGCGCACTTGCATAATCACATAGTGGACATGGATAAGGTTTTTCTCCTGTGTGTTTGGATTTAATATGATTTAACAAAGAATGTTTGTGCACACTTGTATATTCACATGATGAACATTGATAAGGCTTTTCTTGTGTGTGTTTTGATTTAATATGCCTGAACAAATTTGCTTTCTGCACACTTGCATAATTACATGATGGACATTGATAAGGCTTTTCTCCTGTGTGTTTTGATTTAATATGCTCTAACAAATTTGCTTTCTGCACACTTGCATAATTACATGATGAACATTGATAAGGCTTTTCTCCTGTGTGTTTTGATTTAATATGACTCAACAAATGTTGTTTCTTCACACTTGCATAATTACAGGATGAACACTGATAAGGTTTTTCTCCTGTGTGTTTTGATTTAATATGGTATAACAAATTTTGTTCATGCACACCAGCATAATTACATAATGCACATTGATGATACCTTTCTCTTGTGTTTTCAGACGTAACATGATTTAACAAATGCTTTTCTCTTGTGTGCTTTGATTGAATGTGCCATATCAATTGTTTTTTCCTTGTACTTGCATATTTACAGAAGAAACACCGATAAGAGCTCTTTTTGAGATCTTGCGATTTAATACAGTCAACAGAATTTTTCTGATCTTCATCTATATTACTTGGAGACTTTTCTTTCCCAAACTGGTTATCATCCTGAAATAATTTCTGTAACTCACATTTTTCATCGAAATGCACATCAGCCTTGATCCCCAAAGTAGGCCAGCAGTTTTGATTATTAGACTTTCCACTTTCATTCCAGTACTCTGTTTTTAAATCTCCACTTAATACACGACTGTCCAAGGCATGCTCTTCTATTTCCGGTTTTATTGAACATTCATTTATTTGCAGATCCAATTTCGTATCCTGCTCAAACTTTTGATCGGTGCACACATCCTCATAATTTATCGTTTCAGTTTTAATAGCTTTACAGTAGGCCTCAGGGATCTCCTGGTCTTCTTGTTTTATATGTTCCATGGACATGTTTGAGCAGCTATTATTTTGTGGCACTCACTTTTATACACTCTAAATTATGCCTACTGTCTCATTTTCATGTCTCATTATTTAATTAATAATCAGGGTCTAATAACTTACTATACTATTAATAAGAGTAAACTAACACTAGCATTTAGCATTTTAACTTAACATTAAGCACCAACTGGCTGGCTGGTAACTGTCAAGTAGCAAGTGTCAATTCATTCTGACAATCAGCAGGGTTGCCAGGTTTTTAAATATAAATATCGCCGTTTTGCTGAACGAGGTCGCCCAAAATCGCCAACTTTCCATCCATGGCAAATCGCCCAAAATCGCGCACATTCTGTAAGAACTGTCACTTGTGAAATCGTCTAAACTGAGTTTTTCGGCGGGAATTTCCATTTTTTTAAGAAAAGATTTCTTTTAGGTTGACGAGAAGCTTTAATATAACGATGTATAGTGCATAACGGTCCAGTGGTGAGAACGTGTGTCTCCGGACCTAAGCGCACTGGGTGCGGTTCCCAGGGTCCCCCTTTCACTTTTTCAGTACATACCAGAAAATTAACATGAACCGAGAGGTTGTGGCAATATATCCGAGCGAGTCGAATGTCTGCACGTTCCGCCCTTGGGGGGAGGGGGGTGGTGGGGGTAAATTTGTTAGTCTCTTGTAAATATTAGGCAGGTGAAAGATCCCATCCTCCCTGCAGAAAGGTTCGGCAAAACTTCCAAGATAATGAGGTAAAACCCCTCCCTGGCGTCGGTGATTGGCCATAGTCGCGGAAATAGACCAACGTTAAAGAAGGAAAAAATCTATTGTGCATCAAAATCACATGTAAATAACGGTTTACTTTTGGTCATTAAATTTAAAAAGAAAAAGGAACCAGAACAATAATTTATTTATAAAATATCAAAACATACACTCAACAGCAGTGTTATAAGAATACAAAAATAAAATATTTTCTCTATATAACGAAACATATAAAATATACTGTAATATAATATAAAACATAAATAACATTTTGTCCTGTCTCCTGTCACCTATAATCTTTTCTCTATTATATATATATATATATATATATATATATATATATATATATATATATATATATATATATATATATATATATATATATATATATATATATATATATATATACCCTACCCTCACCCAAAGGCTTCCATCCCTTGCCCACCGACGTGCCGTTGGTGACCTCTCTCTCTTTTATAGATATCTGCACGGGCACTGCTCAGAGGAGCTTTCCTCCATAATTCCCCCACCTGCTGCCCCCAGCAGATCTACCAGGGGAACAGAGCGAATGCACCCTTTTAACGTCCAGGTCACCAGACATAGAACATCTTGTTATGCCCGCTCTTTTGTCCCGAGGACTTCCAAGTTGTGGAACTCGTTGCCGGCACATGTTTTTCCTTCTCCTCCGAACCTCCAAACCTTCAAGTCCAGAATTAACAAGCTGCCTCTTTCCTCCTTGTCAACACCCACAGTACGATAGTATTTAGGCTGTAAGCCCTCGTGGTGTGTTGTTGACAAAAATAAATAAAAAATATACATACATATATATATATATATATATATATATATATATATATATATATATATATATATATATATATATATATATATATGTTGGGTAGTCTTGGTTTCTCACGGATGTCGAAATGTCATTGCTTCTCATAGATAAAAGAATGTTCGTCTATGTTACTTCTGAGTCAATCAAACTTTGGCGAAACTGAATAGTTTTACAACAGAGTTCATTTCTTTAAGATCGCCCAATTAACGATTTCTAGATAACACAAGTAGCCCAATTTGCGACTCGGCGCTTTCTTTGAAAAAAAAATTCGCAACAAAAGATTAAAGATAGCACAATTTGCGATAAATCGCCCAATCTGGCAACTCTGACAATCAGTCAAGTTAAGCGATAATCTATTCCGCACTCGGCTTAATGGTCATCCACTTCAGGGTTGCCAGATTAATTGGGTATTTGGGTACAATATCGCCAATCCTAGCATCCAATTTAGTAAAAAATTAAGTTTGTTTAACAATTTCTTTTCAGAATAGTAGATCAACTAGGGCCATGAAAGAAATACACAAAAGCAGACTATTTCTTAATTTATCATAACATAACAAAATACATAATTCGAAACTGTCAATTATGTCACGTCTATTATTAGCTATATGCATTATGCATAGGTTATAACTTAGAAGATAAAGTTAGCTTATTTTCTAAGGATTTCAACTGATGGTACCTGAAGAGAGTGGGATTAACCATAGAGACATGGAGCTGGAAGCTGAGTTGACATTCTACATGCTCTATGGTTAGACAAGCCCAGTGGACAGTTGACATATGTCGAGGGCGAGGGCATTATAAGTAGTGATGGGAAAAACCGTTATTTTCTGTTAACAGTTGAAGCCGTTAACGTTATTTAACAATAACCGTTGAAAATAACGGCTTCAGTTATTTTAAACTGGATAGTCGATCGATAGTATCCTACATTCCCAAAGCTGTGAGCGATAGCGAGCACACTAGTATAAATGCATTGTATTTTTACCCCGTTATTTCACGTAGTGTATAAATCTCAAATTTTGTCGATATGAAAAGGCAACAAAGGGTTAAGAAATTATAATAAGCGTGTCGTAAATCTTTTGCCACTCTGAAGTGAAACTTTTAGAAATCAGAAAGGAGTCTTCTATAAGAATTTACTTAGATGTTTTAGGAATTATAAACTAGTCATTTCTCACAAATTTATTTTATCAGGGTCTTTACGTAAATGTCAATGCCACAGCAAGAATCAATAAATATCATTATTTATCACGTCTTGGGACGTTAGAACTTTTATTGATACACAGGGAGTGATTCTAAGAACTCCATAACATAACGCAGCTAATAAAATTGCGGTAAAGAAACAGTATAAAAAATTGAGTTGGGGTTTTAAAAAAAATTGGAAGATATATAGTATTAATTGTTTATTTACTTATTTTAATATTCGTTGTTTTAAAATTCGTTTCAAAAATTTCAAAGGGCTGTAACTTGGAGGAGAAGGGGTTTCAAGAAAAACTTAATAAAAAGACACCCCTTATTTTTCGCCAAAGAATCACCCTGTATATATATATATATATATATATATATATATATATATATATATATATATATATATATATATATATATATATATATATATATATATATATATATTAAAAAATGTTGTATCATTATATTTTTTTATTCAATTTGATAACTATTATCAGACAAATGAAAATGACGTGTTAACTGTTTTCTTAGGTAATATATATATAAATTTAAATAAATAAGTACTTTAATTTCACGTGAAATAACCTTATTTTGCGTTGTCTATAGTGAAAGTAATAACACGTTTTTACAGAAATTCATCTTTTCACCCAACATTTTTTATTATTAAATATTTGGCTTTACATACTAGACATACTAAACTGATTCAAAAATAACAGCTTCTCAGTTTAACAGAATAACTCTGTGTAGTAGTGTCCGTATGCCGTATCCCCATCAGCAACCGGTTAAAGTTAAAATAAAAATTAAACCGTTTTATTGTACCGAAAATCCTACGTTCCTAAAGCTGTTAGCGAGAGCGAGCACACAGTATAAATAACGTGTTTAGCATTCCCAATCTCAAGGCTATTCATCCCGTTAAATAGTTAAATAAACAGTTGCTGATGAAAACCGATGTTTATTCATCGAAGTCGAACTAGTTGCAGTAGAACTGAAACAGACACGACTCCGAAATCTAGTTTAGTGTAAAAAGCGTTATTTTTTAAGCTGCTATTTTTATAAATCCATAACTGGTGGTTACCGTTACGGCTCGGTAACCGTTTAAAAATAGCTGACAGTTAAACAACGACCCATCACTAATTATAAGCATTATTACTATTATGATGATGATGACAAGGAAGGAGAGGTATAAAGACCAGTTAATAAAGAATAATTGTTATTGTTAATTGTTGTGGTTTTAATAAACTGAAAGTGATAACCAGCACGGCACGTGACATGGCGCAGTTTAGTAGAGTTAATTAAACAGTTGATTAAGTAATCTATCAGCTTGCCTGGAGTCCACAAGGTCAGCAACAGCAAAGAAGATGGGCACCAACGTTATAAAACCGTTAGAACTGAATGGCAATGCGAGTGAAAACTGGTTAAAATGGAAAGGCAGATTTCAAAATTATTTAGTAGCAGCAGAAATAACCACAAAAAACGAAAAACTAACAGGTAATCAAGTAAGACTAGATGCATTCTCGCAACAATTAGAATCGTAGACCGGTTTCGCTCTCATTAGAGCTCTTCAGTACGGCATACTAATTGTAGCAAAAATGCACCAAAAATAACACGGCTATCGTATAGCCAGTCTTAAAACACTAAGTGAGTGGTGAACGTGTCGCCACCTAGTTCGGAACCAAGTACTATGTTGTCACGCCTGATCCAAATAACTCAGAGTGTTAAAAATAGAGGCAGTATACAACTAACTAACAATTTAAAAAATTGTTAGCCCTGGCCCATTTCTACCCCAATATAGGGACAAAGTATGTAAGACTAGATGCATTCTCGCAACAATTTTATTTTTTGTGCATTTTTGCTACAATTAGTATGCCGTCCTGAAGAGCTCTAATGAGAGCGAAACTGGTCTACGGTTTTAATTGTTGCGAGAATGCATCTAGTCTTACATACTTTGTCCCTATATTGGGGTAGAAATGGGCCAGGGCTAACAATTTTTTAAATTGTTAGTTAGTTGTATACTGTCTCTATTTTTAACACTCTGTGTTATTTGAAGCGGGCGTGACAACATAGTACTTGGTTCCGAACTAGGTGGCGACACGTTCACCACTCACTTAGGTAATCAAGTGTTACAATTTTTTGATATTAATAAACCTGTTGTCCTAAGTGTTGACAGCTCGAACACAGGGCTCGGAGCAGTGCTATGTCAAAATAATTTGCCAGTATGCTACGCATCAAGGACATTGAGTAAAACTGAAATAAATTACGCACAAATTGAAAAGGAACTCTTAGCTGTATATTACGGATGCATAAAATTCCATTACTATATTTATGGCCGTCAAGTAAAAATCGAAACGGACAATAAACCACTGCTCAGCATAATTAACAAACCGCTAAACAAGACACCAGCTAGACTTCACCTGCTAAACAAGACACATGCACGAAACATTTCAAAATTGACCATAGTCATCCACTTTGAAACATTTTATTTCAACTCCTATGTAATGTTTCTAAAATGTTCGTCCAAATGTGACAATGTGACACATTCACGGAACGTTTCAGTGGTGAATATTATTGAGGATTTAAAACATTGAGTATAATCATGCAGTAATGTTTCGGAAAAAAAGATGTGCTGTTAAATTATTTATAGATATAGCCCATATAGAAACCATGTGCTTGACTCTCAAAAATTAGGAGAAAGTATAGGAAGAATAAGAAGCCTCCACTACGTATGCAATCTGCAATTTTCAATTGTTGTGCTGGAAATAACTATAGGTACATAATGGTTGTGTGATTTTGTTATATATTCTATTTTAAAGTCTGTTTTATTTTAAAGAAAATTTACTTGAAAGAACCTCAATACAGTAATGGAAGGGCAGGTAAGTGGAATATGTTTGCATACTTAGGTTTTTTATTCCATATGTATTACATATGTTATAACTATTACTACCACCACTTCTAAACAATACAGTTTTTTGATTTTTCCTTAGTATTAACAGATACACAGCATACCAAACAATTACATGTGACAAACATTTTTTATGTCCCTATGATCATGTGTCCTAACCTTACATTTTTCGGTTTCTAGTTGGTTGTATGTTGTAGATAAACATTTTACATTACTTATTTATTTGTGGGCGGAAACGAAATGATGAATTCGTCAAAATATTTTAAATGTTCTCATCTGCGTCGCATGGTAAAGAATGCAATAGCCCAGGAATATGAAAGTCTAAGCAAAATTGATACAACCATTGAAAATTCAACATCATCACCTACAATTTTTAATAGATATGCTTGATCTTGGGGCTACAGCACCAGCTTCACTCCTATATCAAATATTTAATATGGTTATTGTTCTTGGGGGTGGTGTTTTCAACATGAAAGAATATGCTTACAAATAAATAACTATATGATTATGTTATTTGGGCATTGCAGTGTATTTTAAAGTAATTGATTTTTTTTCAGAGGCTGTCCGCAGAAAAAATCTTTGCCATCACAGACCATTTTTTTCAGGAAGTTGTTTCTAATTGGCTAAGACATAATCAAATCTTAGAGTCAGAAGAAAGAGATTAAAATAGAATTGATATTTTTGTTATTCAGAATACTTATTCATTTTTATTGCTTTTTCAGAAAATCTCATTGATCTTTTATGTTGGTTTTTTTTCATTTGAAAAAATTAAATAAACGTTGTTCGTTTTATTGAATTTTTAGATTTATGTGTGATTGATTAGTGATTGATTTTTTGTTTCTTGTATTATGTTGTATTCTAACATGTTATTTTGTTTTGTTCCTGTGATAAATATCTGTATCCTTTCCTTTTTATTCCTTATATCAGTGAAAACAAAGTTTTTTTCTGTTTTATGTGAATAAATTCATTAAACTATTTTTCTGGCAGTTGTTTTTTATTTACCTACATATGAATATAAATAAATAATAAACATAAGTGTATATATCTTTTCTGTTTAAAACAATATGAACTAATTTCTCAAATATGTCATAAATATTTTTAGTATTTTAAATTTGTTGAGTAGGTACCTATACTACTAGAAATTATATAATGTATGCAAAAATTAAACATAATTCAAGTCTTGAAAACTCAATTGCCAAGACTTGAGTTTTCTGAAATTTTGCATTGTATCACTAAAATATTTGTAACATATTTAGTGTCATTAGTTTTTGTATTGTTTTAGAAGTGAGATATATATATATATATATATATATATATATATATATATATATATATATATATATATATATATATATATATATATATATATATCTATTTTCAAACATTAATTAAGCATTCTAGAGAGGTTATCATTACTTTGATCAGAAACATTCCTGCAACTTTCTGAAAACATTGTGCAGGTATGTTTTGAAACATTACTGAAACATTCAACGGAAATGTTTCAATGAAACAAATTTTAGGTAGGACATGGGTCGTTTTCACAATGAATGAGAAACATTTGGGTGACTTACTAGTGAATGTTTCATGTTTCTAAAAACAATTTCTGAAACGTTTCCTAGATATTAATTTGTTTTCTGGGCAGAGGATATTACTACAATTAAAAAAGTATGAGTTTGAACTAGTCTACAAGCCAGGTAAATATCTACACATTCCTGATACGCTGAGTAGAGCACATTTAGAAGACACAGAAAATTCTGATTTTGAACAAGACTTACAAGCTCAAGTATATTTAATTGAATCCCAAATAAATGTCACAGACGAAATGCTTGAAAAAATAAGAAAAATCACAAATGAAGATGAAGAACTGTTGGAAGTAAAGAAACTTATTAAGTGGGGTTGGCCAAATAACAACAAAAAAGTCACCAACATTGCTAGAAAGTTCATAAAATACAAAAGTACAAAATGAAATAGTATTCAGAAATCAGAGCATAGTGATACCAGCAAAGTTGAGATCGGAAGTAATGCAGAGAATACATTACAGTCATTTAGGAATTAATAAAACCATAAAATTGGCCAAAGAATCAGTATTTTGGCCAAGCATGACAAATGAAATTAAACAAGTAATAGAAACATGTTATCTATGTAACAAATATAGTAATAGTCAGAAGTCGGAACCACTTCAAACTCACACTATATATAATATTCCCTGGTACAAAGTAGGGCGGTAGACTTATTTGAAATTAGAGGAATAAAGTATCTCCTAGTGGTAGATTATTTCTCAAAATTCTTAGAAATAGAGAAACTTAACAATGACACTAGCAGTTCAAAAGTTATAACGGCTCTTAAAACAATATTTGCACGTTATGGTATTCCATCAATAATAATCTCAGATGGGAGGCCTCAGTTCAGTTCAAGCGCATTCAAACAGTTTGAAAAAGACTGGAATTTCAAACACATTTTCAGCTCGCCAAAGAATGCGCAGAGTAATGGCATGGCAGAACGAAATGTCCAAACAGCCAAGAAATTAATTTATAAAGCCATAGAAGACAAGAAAGACATAAGTTTAGCATTACTTCACCTTAGAAATGTTCCAGTGGTAGGAAATTACTCGGCGACACAGTTACTGATGTCTAGGAAGTTACGTAGTGACTTGCCTTGTGCAATAGAGAACCTAAAGCCAATTGAAATCAACTTGAGAGAATGTGGCTCCAAGATAGTACAAAATCAAATAAATCAGAGTAAGTATTACAATAAAAAAGGCGTGAAAGAATTAAAACCTCTAAAAGTGGGTGACAAAGTATATCTGCAATTCAAACCAAACGATAGGTGGCAAAAAGGGGTCATTTTAGGCAGACTAAACTTCAGAGGATATAAATTACAGTTGGAAAATGGCTCGATAATAGTAAGAAATAGAAAATTTATAAAAAAAGATAGCAGCTTAGGAAACATCAAAATAAAAACAGGATCGATTGGAAACACAGAAATAATAGAAGACGAAACTACAATCATCGAACCAAAATTATCAACTTTCAGTTTTGGAATTACCACATGTAACAATGAAATTACAGAACACTCAAGTGAAACCAAATAGAGAAAATAACACAAATCTTGCCTAAGAATATGTGATTACTAATGATGTAGGAGATAATGACTCAGAACTTTCTTGGGGGATGAATGAGAATAATGTAGAAATAATAAGTGAAACTAGTAGTTCAAGTGAAAATACACAAGACGTTGAAGATACTACAAGATTGAGTGAAAATAAAAAAGTGCGGTATGATACACAAAAGGGTCGGGAGACCCAGAAACCAACTGACTATAAACATTATGGACAAGGGGAAGAGGAGAAATGAGGTGTTTAATGTTAAGAGTTACTATATTAAGTAGTTGAGAAGTTTAATGTTAAGTTTAGATAAGAAAAAAAAAAGTTGTTTTATAATAAGTTTATTTAAATCGTTTTATAATGTAGCGAAGTTTAATGTTAAGTTATTTAAGTCTACACAAGACCAATAAAGGTTATGCTTATTAAAAAAGGGAGATGAAGAGAGTGGGATTAACCATAGAGACATGGAGCTGGAAGCTGAGCTGACATTATACATGCTCTATGGTTAGACAAGCCCAGTGGACAGTTGACATATGTCGAGGGTATTATTACTATTATGATCTTTGACTATCTACCTACGGATAGACCAGGCATGGCCCAATGCGATGCGTTGTAATGTTTGAAACCAACATTGAATAAAATGTTTGTTTACATGGTCCTCGACACCACAGGCGTCTCGAGAATTAGGATTGAAATTTTCATAAATACGATTAAAATAATAAAATAAAATTTAAAAGATGTTTAACTACCCATACATTATTTAAGTATACTATTAACTAAAAAAGTGTGGACGCAGCAAGTGCGTTATGGTAGTGAATTTTTATAGAAATGATTTCTCGAATAAAATGTTCGAAAGTCTCAATGTTGTAATGTTGTGATCTCGTCACAAGCGATTGTTTTCTATGCAAATTCAGTAAAAAGTGTTTTCAACAAAAATTTAAGAAAAAACCTTGCAGCTTTACCAGTTTTTCTAAAAATGACCACCTGATTTGTCTGCTGCCATGTTTTATAGATCTACAACTTGCCGGATAATTTCTTATTAATTACATTATCATGTGGCAAGCATCTAGGAAAATATATACATTTTCATTGGTTACAGGATGCGGCAAATAAGCCTTTAAACCTTCTTGAATAAATGTATCTAAATTTGCTCACAAACATTTAATCATGCTTATATTTGCAGCTGCTCAATCAAAACTTACGGAAGTAACGACTATTCTTGCTTGATAGATGAAACTTAAAGCCCGATTAAATAATAGGCTTGCTTTTTCTTCACGAGAAATGACGGTTAGGAAGAAATAATCCACTGGAACTTTCCAGTGGTTATTTAAAGCAACTAATAAGAAAAGCAAAACGTCTTTAGCCACTGGAAGCTCGTTTGAATTATTCATATCCACGCCAATATTTACGTTACCACAAAACTTATTCCTGTGCACTCAACTTGACGTCTTATAAACATCTCGTCGATGATTAGGTATTCAACAAAGTATTTTGCGACATTAGCTGCTTCTTGACTTTTTGAACTCAAAACCGCGAATGCTTCTTTGCAGAATCCAGGAACAATTTAGAAATTGTTCGAGGATGTGGCAAAGATTTCATCCATTTTTCTCGAACGTAATTATAAGCTTTGTTTGAATAAAAATTTAGGGTAATAGCAAACGACCTTACGTCTGATGAATAGTTCCGTTGTGGACATTTTAAAAGCTGTTTAATCAGATCTATTTGTGTGGGTAAAGAGGCCTAAAATATTACAAGCAATGATATCAATTCAATAACACTCAAAAGTGAGGCGTTCAGGGATGTTTCTGTATTTTCCGTAAAAGCAATACGACTTTTGAAATGCTCAATCAGCGATTTTTGGTGACAAACTCTTAAGACGTCTTTTCTGTTGGCGCAATATATTTATTTTCCTCTTTTGTTTTTTTTTATTACTCGTTTAGCAATAGATCATTTTTTTAAGATATTTTCTGGAGTTCCTGATAAACTGGAAATATCTACAAAATAAGGAAGTTTTTTCCTAAAAAATGGACGATATTTGATAAGTTTTCAGTGAACGGAATATAATTTTATAAAAATGGTTTCTAGTATTTTCCCTTCAATTCTAAGTCCAGGCACATTAACTTACTTTTGACCTGGAGTAATGTTAGCTTTTGGTGTTAATTCAGGAGGACTGCCAAGTGCCTCACCTGTTGAACATGATGATAGTTCCAAAGCAGTGAGAGTTGATGATAACGATGATTTATCACTATTTTCTTGAAAACTATGACTGCAATTTTTATCGGGTAATTTATTAATTTTACCAATAATAAAGGTTTACAAAATAGGAAGCTAAGAAGAATTCTTCACCTTCTTTCTGCGTGAGCAAGAGCTTATTCATGCCAAAAGTAGAAGGCACTGGAGAACTTAAAACTGATGGAGACGCTGCGTTTTTAAGACCCTTCTTCCACTTGGGTAAATAATAAAAGTCTTTATTAAAATGCTGTGAACATAAATAAGAATATTTCGGCAGCGTATCCGATTTTCTATTTAAGGCAGCACACCATGTTAGTAGATGGAAACCTAAAAATAGTGCCAAACTGACGTGCCGTCACTGAGAATCGCAAACAGCAACATGCAGAGACATCGTTGCCACATCCTCAGGTAATCTTCTACAAGCAATATACTTTTTCATCATTTTGCATAAACAAAACACAAAACCTTTGTTGCAAATCAAGGTAACACAAAAATAAATTTTCAGTATACTTGCATACTATTCACAGACAAATACAAGCCACAACTGTCGATTAATACAAATCTAGATACTTCACATGCAGCAAGATAAAGATTTTAAAATGAGTTTTCTGGTTATATTTACATAAAGAAGGGAGAAACCAAGGAATATAACGTTAGTAAATCTTAACATTCATAAATAATCCCTAATGTAAGTGTAATGTCTTAAGTAACAGAAGAGTAATACATTTATCATTCTCAACTTGTTAGCATATTCGGCGATTTAAGGATGAATTATCACATAGCGGCAACGCTTGAGCCACCACCCAATCAGAGCAGAGGACCGATGTAAACATAAAGTCCCTTGAATGTTGGCTTCAAACAATTCGGCTGTGTGCCGGGTCTATTCTCTATATAGTCAAAGATTATGATGATGATGACAAGGAATGAGAGGTATAAAGACCAGTTAATAAAGAATACTTGTTGTTGTTAATTGCTGTGGTTTTAATAAACTGAAAGTGATAACCAGCACGGCAAATGACAGTACCTGGTGAAGGCGACTGACATTTTCTTCAAAAGTAAATAGGATATTTGAATGTGTCAACGCTGTTTAATTAAGTAGGTGAAAGCCCTAAACTTTACGGAAAAAATATACCATGTGAAGACTGGAACCTGTGATGAGCACTCCAAGTGTACTTGAAAAAAATATGTTTACTACTATACATGTAAAATGTAAATGGCGCTGCTGTGCAAAGAAAGGCTTTGTTTATCAATTGTATCAACTTGCTCGAACAGAGATTTTTACTCGACTAATTGTTACTCGACTATTTGCTCGAACAGTTTGAATTTTGAATTTTTAAACTCCAAAGCCAGGTTCTGAACAAGAATTTCCAGACCCAGCACCCTTACGACGTTGCTATCTTCGAGTCTGATGTTTCCCCTGACTCGGGTAACCCTTTTTTTCTAGTTATTGCATTTTCTCCTGTACCTCTGCTTGTATTTCTTGCACACTCGTCAGCTTGTCATGTACATCGTCGCTGATACCCCTTACTCGACTTTCTACTTGTTGGAGGGTGTCGTCTTTTACCTGCTTCATACGTTCGTCCTCACGTGAAGTAATATGTAATTCTGCTGGCTTGTTCTTGCAGAATTTTCTTTGTTTCTCCATCTCTTTTTCTCAGTTCCTCTCTTGTCTCTTCGTTTTGTTTCTTCGTTCTGCTTTCACATCTTCATCTCTTTTTCTGGCTTCTTCATCTCCTTTTCTCAGCTCTTCTTTAGCTTCTTCATATCTTTTTATGTCTTCATCGTCTCTTTTTCTGGCTTCTTTCATTTCGTTGATCAATTTCAATAGCTGGGTGTTTATATTGGATGTTGCGCCTTGTGTCATAGGCATAGATGTACTTATCGCTGGTACCCAGAATTTCCAGACCCAGCACTCTTACGACGTTGCTTTCTTCGAGTCTGATGTTTCCCCTGACTAGGGTATCCCTTCTTTTCTAGTGATTACATTTTCTCCTGTACCTGCGCTTGTATTTCTTGTACACTCGTCAGCTTGTCATGTACATCACCGATGATCTCTTACTCGACTTTCTACTTGTTGGAGGGTGTCGCCTTTTACCTGCGTCATACGTTCGTCCACACGTGAAGTAATATATAATTCTGCTGGCTTGTTCTTGCAGAATTTTCTTTGTTTCTCCATCTCTTTTTCTCAATTCCTCTCTTGTCTCTTCGTTTTGTTTCTTCGTTCTGCTTTCGCATCTTCATCTCTTTTTCTGGCTTCTTCATCTCCTTTTCTCGGCTCTTCTTTAGCTTCTTCATATCTTTTTATGTCTTCATCATCTCTTTTCTGGCTTCTTCTTTCATTTCGTTGATCAATTTCAATAGCTGGGTGTTTATATTGGATGTTGCGCCTTGTGTAAGCATAGGCGTACTTAAAGCTGGTACCCAGTTTATTCTGTTTCAAACACCCAGTTATGAATTACTGCTGACACTGATCTCCAGAGATTCTAGAAATTTACACGTTGTTCAACGAATATTCTGAAAAATATTTCCACTAGCAGCTAGAAAATCCCATTTACACCAGTTGTTAAGTTCTACGAGGTTCTGGATTTGTGGACTAACAAATCACAGCTTTTTAAACTACTAATTAATTATAACCAACTATTTTCTAACACCACTAATCAACTAAAATATTTCTCTCTATTACAAAATGTCCATAGTTTACTCTCGCCCCTATTAATTCATACTACACTGTTTCGCTTAATACTCTATGATCACTTATTCTGCATCAACACTAATTCAATACTGAACTAGTGATGGGTTGTTATTTAACAGTCTGTTATTTTTTAACTGTTGTCGAGCCGCAGCAGTAACCACCTGTTATGTATATATACAAATAACAGGTACAGGGGAGGGGATGCTGTTGCGCTTTACACTAGAACTTGGAGTCGTATCTGTTTCTGTTGTCGCATCTGTTTCTGTTGCACTGCAACTAGCTACAATGAATCAACTTCTGTTTTCATCCGCAACTGTTATAACAGGATGAATGAACATGAGACTGGGAATGGGGTATAGAGTATAGAGCGGACTTTACTTCATAACATACTACTTTATACTAGTGTGCTCACAGTTTTGGGAACGTAAGGTCGTCGGTACAATGAAACTGTTAAATTTTGACAGGTGGTTGATTCACACAAAACACACATATATATTTACAATTTATAAACAAACACAAAATATGAAAAATGTAAATAAAATCAACGATGTTTCTTTTTTTCTTTGAGAAAAATTATCTTACACTAAAAAATACTTTTCTAACAAAACACTTTTAAAGTTATGAGTTTTTGTTGATGAACATTATTTGACTGACTTTGGTCGACGAAAGTCTGTTACGGCGGTCACTTAAAATTTGTCCTGTTTTAGAAAAAAAGTCTTTCGCACGGAACAGACGTAGCGACAGTCTCAAACTTCTCCTTCACCATTTTACTTAAATGTGGATATTCATAAGAATGAATTTTCCACCATTTAAGTGGATCTCCATTTCTAGGCAAAAGCAGTTCGTTGTTTGCACAGTTTTTAAAAGCGTACTGATTAAGATGACCGGTGATTCACCGGCGGTGAACCGAGAATCGAAAATGTAACTAGAGATCCTTCTAACAAAAAATAAAAGCGTAATGTAATAAAGAACCATATGTGCAGAATAAAGGCAAATTTCTTTACCGAAATTTTATGAGAGGTGCAGCATGTTGGAGCTTCCGGTTTTGCGGAAACTCCATCAACTTTCATTATTCAAATGGAACACCTTTTATATTACCGCATTTTATTAATATTACAAGTCATGCTTGTAAAAAGTGAGCTAAGTTTCCTTCACTTCTGACATTTATGGTCGCTAAAAAATTCGTTCTTAATTTTTCAATATGTGAAAGGCTGTATATGTAGCAACTGAAAATTATTAAAAATGAACTATATCACTGTAAAAATAAAATCAGGTCACCGCGTATATAAAAAAATTATCACAGTCGTTGACGTAAACTCAATCTTCATTAGATAACTCGATATGCAGATGGTATTTTTGTTTTAAGAAAAAACTGATATGTATACAAATGTAGAGTTATGCTTTAACATGAGTCCTTAGGTATTATATTATATTAGGTAGTTTTTTTGCTCATTCTTCTTTGCCTTATGTAACTAATAAATCAATATTCCTTTTTATTTTCACTTTGGAAATCTAAGAAATAGGTCCGATTTTAAACATCTTTTTTTTATTACTACTGCAAAATAAAAAATCGCTGAAACTTAAAAAATCTCAGAAACAGTACCAATTTTAATGAAATTATAAAAATATTCCCTATACCCGGTATAGTTGAAATCAGACACACTTCACCCTATAGGTAGAGAGAAAAAAATTAGTTTTAATTTAAAAAAAAAACATTTATTATTTTTTTTTGCTTACAATAATTCATGTATGTCTCATTTTCAAGGAAAAGATGGCTATAGAGGTTTTCAAGAAGTGATTAACTAATACTTAATTAGTAAAGAAAATTCGAAAGAAATTCTGCATTGTTGAATTTTTTACCAAATTATTATTAGTGATGAATACCCAAAAAAAAACCTCCATCATTTTTTTAATAAAAAATTAATTAATTGTTTTAAACATAATACAAGAATATTTTTTATTTTAAACATTACCCAACTACACCACCGGACGGGTTCAGCTACTGTTACTACGTCTACGTGGAACTCTTAATAATTCATAAATCATACTGTTATTTTCAACCTCTTATATTTAACTGTTATTTCTAAATAACAGTAACAGTTGCGACCTGTTAAAGCAATATAACAGTTTTTCCCATCACTATACTGAACTGGCTTACTCTGCGCACCGCTCGTCTATTTATACTGTCCATAGAGATTCTAGACCTTCTACACTGTTCTACACCTGTCACTTCTGATCGCTTCTAGAAATATAATTCCAGAGTGTTAGCTGTTACCAACACACTTTACGAGATGCCTCTTACCATATAAGTAACACGGTTCCTAAACTTAATTCTCATAGAGATGGATGTGACAACACTTATTTTATTAAATCCTTTTTGAAATTTTATAACGTTTATTACCCCTGTCTAATCGAATTTAAATTTTACGTAATTCTCTTTACCTAATCTACACAACACAAATATCAGCAGTTTTATATATCTAAACTAAATGGTTAGGCATTACAAATAACACGTTATTTGTTACTATGGCAACAGACTGAATAACAAGAAATTTTACATCTTGCTTGTCCAACACAAGCGACATCTAATGTTTGATGTGACGCTTATTACTTATTACAACACCAATATTTATGAGTTTGAACTTGCGGTGTTCAAATGCGAATTATTATTATTACTGTATTTAATGGTTATGACAAACACACGTTACACCTGGTGTATTCCAGAAAATAAATTAATTTTCTTAAAACTACATTTACGGGTAAATTTGCAGATTACCTCCCGAATGCTTTTAAAATTTTTTTTCATAAACATGCCTAAGATCCCTGTTGTGATTTGTGATTACTCGAAGGACCTTGTGATTTGTAATTACTCGATGAACTGTTGTGATTAAAATAATTGAACGCGTCAGGAATAAACTCAACTTACTTATTCTACTTATAAATTTACAGAAATGCTGCACTATTACAGAGGGTGTACTAAACTTAAACTACACTAGTCGTTATGGTCACAATAATACTACTAATCATCAGTGGCGGCTGGTCGGGGTAGGCAAGGTAGGCGCCGCCTACCTTGACTTAGAAACTTAGAAAACTTAAATTAAAAAAATATATATTCAAATATACTAAATAATTATGCCTATCTAGTTTTCTCGTTGCAATGTGATAAAGGTTTCTTCTATTAGCAGTTCTATGGAAATTTGTACCGATACGATCCGAGCCGCCGGTTATATGTTAATAAGAAAACACTGTCTAAATAAGAGACCGTGATAGGCAAGCCAGTTGGGTGCCTAAATTTCATGTGAATCTTGAAAACATCAGATCTCGCTCTCCCTCTCTACTGCATTAGTAGTACTGCTCTACGACGTGAAGAAACTCGAGACGTATGCTAAGCTGTTAGGCGACAAGTACAGGCGCCTCATTACTGTGCCGCTAGAGTGGATTCGGAGAAAATGACCTCTACAGTCGGGTCTTTAGAGGTCATTTTGCCAAAAATTGTGAAATACAGATACGTGGCTCGTGCATTTTTAACCACGGTTTATAAAACCATTTTTACATTACAGATTTATTATTTGATATACTTTAAAAAAGTTATTAGAGATAAATTATTGGAAAAATCAAATCTTTTTGGCCAGGGATCGCATCAAATCCTTCTGAAATGAGTCAACCTTTGATAAATCATTCGAAAAAGCGGGACTAAAAATTACCACTAATCTTGAGCCACCACACAAGAGACGCAAATTATCTGAAACTGCTTTAGACGATGAAAAAACATCTTTGCGTATTTTGTTTAATGAAGTAATAGATAATATTACAACTCAAATAGAAGTCAGATTTGTAGATGTCACAACTATTATTTGTTTCTCTAGCTGATTCATCGAAATTTAAAGAACACCGTAAGGATTTTCCAACTGATCTAATAACTAATTTAACCAGCTTTGCCAGCTTTTATAAAAATACGTTCGATAAACAGAAACTGATCAACGAGCTAGAAGTTATATATTACGACGAACAATTTAAAAAACTAAATGTAGAAGCAATTTTAAATAATTTTGTGGTTAACGATTTTCGATAAATATTTACCGAGGCTTATAAACTATTTGTTTTAATCGCGACAATTCTAGCAACAAGTACCTCAGTTGAGAGAAATGTCTCTTGTTTAAAGCGTATTAAAACCTACAGCAGAGTTTCGATGAAGAATGACCGCTAATCAACTCTTGCACTTATTTAGATAGAAAAAGAGTTATGTTTTCTCCAAGATCAAGATTCAGATGAATTTGCGAATAATATAATAAATAAATTCTCATTAATAAAAGACAGACGTATAAATTTAATTTATAAAAAGTAACTGTCATTTTCAAACGAGGTTGGATTATGGTTAGGCTGTGAGGGAAGGAGGAGGCTTACGTCGCGTAAATTAACTATATTGAAGTAATACCAATTTAAATGCAAACGCGCAGACATTTTCTTATTTTTATAAATTATTTAAGCGGGATATGCTTTGCAATTCAGAATTACTCTAAACTATATTCATTCACCATTCCTCTAAACGATATCCAATTAATGCAGGAGCTCCTCAAGGTTCAGCTTTAGTCCCTACTTTGTTTCTTCTCCACATCAATGACCTCCGCTCTAGCACATCCAACCCAGTTCACAGTTACGCGGACGACAGCACCCTCCACTCAAATATACAATATTCTAAGCCTGTCTCTTTGGCCCAACTAGATGAGGATCGCAGACACATGGAGGGGTCTGTCTCCGTGGATCTCCAAGAAATATTAGATTGGGGAAGTAGAAATCTTGTACAATTCAACCCCACCAAATCTCAGTCTTGTTTTCTTTCTCATAAAAGATACACCAGCCCTAGAACCATCACAATGAACAACCAAGTTATTCAAAGTAATGAGTCCTTTTCACTTGTTGGCATTTCTCTGGATCGAAATCTCAATTGGCACCAACATGTCACATCAATTGCAGAAGCGGCTGCTAAGAAATTAGGTTTACTCTTCCGGGCTCGCGAATACTTTTCACCAGCTAATCTCTATACCTTATATACTTCACAAATAAGGCCAAACCTCGAATATTGCTCCCACATCTGGGGTGCTGCTGCCGCTTCTACACTATCCTGAACTCCATGCAGAAGAGAGCTATACGTCTCATTGGTGACCCTACCATCACCCAAAGGCTGCCATCCCTTGCCCACCGACGTGACGTTGGTGACCTCTCTCTCTTTTATAGATATCTGCACGGGCAGTGCTAAGAGGAGCTTTCTTCCATAGTTCCTCCACCTGCTGCCCCCAATAGATCTACCAAGGGAACAGAGCGAATGCACCCTTTTACTGTCCAGTTCACTAGACATAGAACATCTTGTTATGCCCGCTCTTTTGTCCCGAGGACTTCCAAGTTGTGGAATTCCTTGCTGGCGCATGTTTTTCCTACTCCTCCGAGCCTCCAAACCTTCAAGTCCAGAATTAACAAGTTACCTCTTTCGTCCTTGTCGAAACCCACGGTACGATAGTATTTAGGCTGTAAGCCCTCGTGGTGTGTTGTTGAAACAAAAAAATAAAAAATTCGCGCACTGTCGCCTACCCAAGCCAGAGGGGCACGAGCCGCCACTGCTAATCATGTGATAACTCCTTCACCAGCATATTTTAACCTGGTAAGTTGGGGTGCGCAGTTACCTCAAGCAGGTACACACCCTTCCACACAATATTCAGAACAAATTACAGGTAGCTAGTCTCCAAGTCATTATAATACAGGGTGATTTAAAACACATGAAATTGTGTTTAATATGAAGATCCAACATTCTGGCGGCCTTGAAAGCACCGCTTTCAGAAAAAAACAAGGAGACTTATTATTACACTTATCCTAGGCGCCAAAAAAAATATGATCCCCTTCACTCCAATGCGAAACTTTAAGGGCACTATTCACCTTCCTCTTCTGGTTCCAGTGGTAGCATACAAATTTTGCGAGCAGCGCGTTTAATAACGCCACTTGATCTCTTAATGGACACTAACCTGTTATGTCCATCCTGGCCTGGATGAACTCCTACGATTCTGCCTAGCCTCAATTGTAGATTATCGTCTCGAATTAACACCATAGAACCTTCTTGGAGGCGAGCTGTGGTGTTGTTCCATTTTGATCGTTGTTGTAGGTTTGATAGGTATTCTGTAACCCATCTCTTCCAAAAATGCTACTGCAATTGCTGAACTAAATTCCGACGTGACAATCGGTTCATTTTGACGTGTGTAATATCTGGATGAATTGGAGCCATCAGTGGTGCGCCAATCAAACAATGGCCTGGATTTAGTGCCATCAGGTCGTTTGGGTCATTGGAGAAGGGGGTAATAGGACGGGAATTTAAACATGACTCTACCCAAGTTAACAGTGTATATAGTTCTTCGTAAGTTAACCGTACATTGCCAATTATTCGGTTTAAAAGATATTTAGTTGACTTTATAGCGGCCTCTCATAACCCACCAAAATGCGGTGACCGTGGTGGAATGAAATGCCAAGTGATTCTATCGCTAACTAATCCTTCAATTAACCAATCACCTCCGGAGACTGGGAACACTCAGAAATAGAGGCGCCTTATAGGCGGACATCTAGAGTAGACTGGACAGTCGCTAAAGAGGTGGTTACCTGGAGCAAAATCAGATGGGCCATTAACAGCTTTAAGCCATACAAATCGCCGGGATTTGATGGAATAATGCCCGTCATGCTCCAACAGGGGATAGATATACTGGCGCCGGTGCTTACCCTCATTATGAGGGCCAGCCTGGCTCTGGGGTACATTCCGAGGGCATGGAGACTGGCCAGGGTTGTATTTATTCCTAAACCTGGGCGTCCAACAGACCAGGCAAAGTCCCTGAGGCCAATAAGCCTCATGTCCTTCTTGCTGAAAACAGTGGAAAAACTGCTCGACCGGCACATTAGGGGCGGTGTACTGGAAGCATATCCTCTACACTGCGGACAATATGCATACAGAGCAGGATTCTCAACAGAAACAGCACTGCACCAACTGGTGCTGAAACTGGAGAATACGCTGGAGAACAAGGAGGTGGCGCTGGGGGCCTTCCTAGACATAGAGGGGGCCTTTAGCGACACCTCGTTCGGATCGGTTCTGGCAGCTGCCCGGGAGCGTGGAATAGTGGAGACCTGCTGCAGGTGGATCGGTTCCATGCTCAGGGACAGGGCGGTGTTCACCTCACTCGCGGGAGGAACTCTGCTGGCAGGGGTCGCGGCGGGGTGTCCGCAGGGGAGCGTTCTGTCTCCCTCGCTCTGGTGTCTAGTCGTGGACGGCCTGCTGGGGAGGCTCTCGGGAGGGGGGTATGAGGTACAGGGCTATGTGGACGACATTGTCATCATAGTCCGAGGAAAGGACACACAGGCAGTGTGGGAGCGTATGCAGACTGCACTGAAAGTGGTGGAAGGATGGACGGTTGATCAAGGGCTCGGGGTGAGCCCCGAGAAAGCAACCGTCGTGCCGTTTACGAGGAGGAGGAAGTGTGAAAGCCACAGAACTCTCACTCTATACGGTAGGAGCGCTCCAATGGTCAGGGAGGTAAAATATCTTGGGGTCGTATTGGACTCTAAGCTAACCTGGAATGGTCACATTGGAAAAATACTGCGTAAGGCAGTCATGACCTTAGCCGTCACTAGGCGGCTATATGGAAAAACGTGGGGACTAAGACCTAGTATGGCCCACTGGCTGTACACAAGGGTGGTCAGACCATCGTTAACATATGCGGCACTGGTCTGGTGGCCTAAGGTGACACAATCCAGTGCCAAACAAAAACTAGGCAAGATCCAAAGGATGGCTTGCCTAGGCATCACAGGGGCCATGTCTTCAACCCCAACAGCCGCCATGGAAGTGTTGCTGGATCTACCCCCCCTACACTTAGTTATTATGGGAGAGGCCAGGCTAGGACTATACAGACTAGCCTGCAATGGTAGACTGAAGATCAACCCAGGCTTCAGGGGCCACTGCAAAATTCAGGAGATCGTGAAGGAGCCCATGCTTGAAATGAGGTCAGACTTCGCTAGCCCGCAAATGTGCAGGGAAAACAACTTTATAGTGGAAATCCCCGATCGCGAAGCATGGCGGGAGGAGACGCCGGGCATTCCACGGGACGCGCTCGTCTGGTTCACGGACGGATCCGGCGGGGAGCTTGGGACGGGGGCAGGTGTTCACTCGGAAGGACCGAGGGTAAGTCATAGTATTTCCCTCGGAGCCCATGCAACGGTGTTCCAGGCCGAGATGTACGCCATCCTGCACTGTGTGTGGGAGAACAAGAGGAGGGGCTACACCAACAAGCGTATCCTCATAGCCACAGACAGCCAGGCAGCCCTTAAGGCACTAAGTAGCCCACGGGTAAATTCCTGGCTGGTGAGTGAGTGCCGAGACGAGACGAGCGACCTGGCTGGGCAGAATGAGGTGACCCTCATCTGGGTGCCGGGTCACTCGGGGGGTCAAAGGCAATGAAGAAGCTGACAGTCTCGCGAAGAGAGGGTCAGCAGAACCATTTATGGGACCAGAACCGGCTCTGGGCGTGTCAAAGAGCACTGCCAGGGGAGCCATTAAGTCCTGGGACAGAAACCAACACAAGGTGTACTGGGCGGACTGTCCAGGGCTCAGACATGGGAAGTCAATAATTGACGGACCCAGTTCAAAGAGAGCTGTGGAGCTGCTAAACCTTAGCAGAGGACAGCTCAGAAACACAACAGGTCTCTTGACGGGACACATGGCCGTCAAGAAACACCTGCATAAAATGGGGCGGTTCGAAGGGGACCTCGCATGCAGACTCTGCGGCGAGGGGGAGGAATCAGCTCAGCACATCTTGTGCGAGTGTAAAGCTCTGGACCGGAAAAGACAACTGATCTACGGTCACTCTAGACCGGAGACAGAGCAATATAAAACTTCACCCTACCAATCGCTGTGCAGACTAGTTCAAGGCACAGTGATTTTGGAATGGGTGGAGTAAGACTAAGGGTATGCACAATCAACCAAGGGTTGCGGTGCTATCGGGGCGGCAAGGCCGCGGACGAGCCCTGAGGGAACAAAAAAAATCCTTCAATTACATCATGCTTGAATTCTTGTGAATTCAGTAATTCATATATAGTTTTGAGTGCCCTATCGGCGCCTACAAAGGTTGCAGCGTTGTCTGAATATAAGTTTTGAACCCTTCCCCGTCTTGCCATAAAACGTTTGAGTGCATTTAAGAAGGATTGAGTAGTACATCTGTGACCAATTCCAAATGTACTGCCTTAGTACATAAACAGACAAACAATGCTATGTATGATTTTATGGTTTTTCTACCGCGAGCCCTTGATTCCTTAATTAATATCGACCCAGCATAATCGGCACTACTGTTAAGAAATGGTCTTACAGGTTGGACTCTGTCCTTAGGTAAATTACCCATGAGCTGTTCGTAAGGGACTGGAGTAGGTATAGATGAGGGGTTCTGAGACCTCCACCCCACAGTGACGTCACAAGGTGGGGGACCAATAGGTCTAACCTGAGATGACGTCTGACATTCCAAGATGGCGGCTGGATAGACGACCAATAGGGCGTCTAACAAAAGATGACGTCCAATATGGCCGACCGGAAGTGAAAAACCCGGGAAATTTAAAATTTTAAACGACAGGTAGCACCACCCGTCAAAATAAGAGTATCAGCCATATTTTTTTTAAATAAAAATGACGTATGTGGTGGTTTACGCATGCGCAAACCAACTTTATTAGTTTTTTAAGTTAACCCCCACACGTTTGGTATCATGTTACTCGCCGTGACAAGTAGAATGCAGTGCCGCCACTGGAGGCTGCGCCCTCCGGTCGGAATCTAGATCCAGATCTAAATCGAAATCTAACCTGTCTAAATAATAAGACGTGTCATTTTTATGAAAATGACGTATGTAAAGTTGGCGGCTTGCGCACGCGCAAACCAACTTGTTTTATTAAGCGGTGTAGAGGTATAGTGTTTGGTGTCATGGTATTCGTCTCGAAGAGTAGAATTCAAAAATAGCATCTACCGCCGCCGAAGGTGGTGGTGGGGGGCGGGGCAAACCAACTTTTTTAGTTTTCAGCTTAGATGTTCGGTGTCATGTTTCTCGATCTCATTTATAATATAAATTAAGTCAAGAAACAGCTGACGTTGCGGTTTTACAAGTCTGAACACGCTCGGAATAGAAATTGTTGGTAAACTCTACGTGCTATAAAAAAGCCATCTGTTTTATCGAACTTGTTCCTATATCCCATAAGAAACCACGCAAATATAAGCAAAATAACATGTAACTTAATGTATTTTAGACACATATATTAAAGAGGAGACAAAGTCCGAGCCACGATCATTTGCTGACTTTGCGGTTTTGCAAATCGCAAACCAACATTCTTATTACGTGACGTAGATGTATAGTGCTTGATATCACGGTAATCGTCTCGGTGAGTAAAATTTAAATATGGCGGTTGGCCCTTGCGCTAACCAACTTTCTTATTAATTGTTGTAGAGGTATGTTTGGTATTATTTTACTTGGATCAATGAGTAGAATTCAAATATGGCATATGCGCAAACCAACTTTTTTTCTTGTTCTTTGGTTCAGAGGGCAAGTGTTTGAGGTAGCCTCATCTGAACAACCACATCGTTTTCAACTCTCGTTATCTTTAACATCTCCGACAAGTAAACCTGTTAGCAATCTGGTTTAAAGTTAGAAATAAAACAATTGATTCAAATACAATTAATTTATTAGGATTAATAAGACATACATATTAAACTATTACACAATAGTTCTTGCTTACATGTTAAAGAAAATGTAATATGTAAAATCTCGGGATATTCGCAGTGCAATTTATTAGCTGCAACTGCAGCGTTTGTCTTTGTCAAACTTAAACACATTCAGTTATAATCTTTTTAGATTTTTATAAATGTATTTGTTTCAAGTTAATAAACAAATTAAAAAAATAATTAATGTTTAATACTTCTGTGTTTGGAGATGATGTGTCTTGACAGACTTCGTTTCCATACACTAGCGTAATCACACAACTCACATTGGAAAGGTCTATCTTTAATACTTCTGTGTTTAGAGATTATGTGACTTGACAAATTATCCTTCTGTGCACTAGTGTAATCACACATCTTACATTGAAATGGTCGCTCTTTAATACTTGTGTGTTTGGACATAATGTGTCTTGACAGGTGCTGTTTCGCTACACTTGTGTAATCACACAACTCACATTTAAAAGGTCTCTCTTTAATACTTCTGTGTTTAGAGATGATGTGCATTGACAAATTACCTTTCTTTATACTAGTGTAATCACACAACTCACATTGAAAAGGTCTCTCTTCAACACTTCTGTGTTTAGAGATGACGTGCATTGACAAATTACCTTTCATTACACTAGTGTAATCACACAACTTACATTGAAATGGTCTCTCTTTAATACTTGTGTGTTTGGAGATGATGTGTCTCGACATACTCCTTTTCTCTGCAGTAGTGTAATCACACGACTCGCATTGAAAAGGTCTCTCTTCAATATTTCTGTGTTTAGAGATGATGTGCGTTGACAAATTACGTCTCCGTACACTAGTGTAATCACACAACTCACATTGAAAAGGTCTCTCATCAATACTTCTATGTTTAGAGATGATATGTGTTAACAAATTGCCTTTCCTTTCACTAGTATAATTACACAACTCACATTGAAAAGGTCTATCTTCAATACTTCTGTGTTTGGAGATGATGTGTTTTGATAGACCCCATTTCACTACACTGGTGTAATCACACAAGTGACATTTAAAAGGCTTCTCTCCAGTACTGTGTTTGGCAAGGATATGCCTTGACAGATGCACTTTCTGTATAGTAGAGTAATTACACCACTCGCATTGAAAAGGTCTCTCTTCAACGCTTCTGTGTTTGACGATGATGTGTTTTGACAGATTCTCTTTCCTTGCACTAGTGTAATCACACAACTCGCATTTAAAAGGTCTCTCTTCAATATTTCTGTGTTTAGAGATAATATGTGTGGACAGATTACCTTTCCGCACACTAGTGTAATCACACAACTCGCATTGAAAAGGTCTCTCATTAATACTTCTGTGTTTAGAGATGATGTGTGTTGACAAATTACGTTTCCTTACACTAGCGTAATCACACAACTCACATTTATAAGGTCTATCTTCAATACTTCTGTGTTTAGAGATGATGTGTTTTGACAGATCCCATTTCACTACACTAGCGTAATGACACAAGTCACATTTATAAGGCCTATCATTATTTTTGTGTTTATAAACAACAGTTTTTGAGAAGTGTGCCTGTTGTAAATTACATTGATCACTTACATAATCACACTTACTGTCCAACTGTTTGCAAACATCAATATTTAAACTCGTTTGGCAATCATTATTTTCAGAATTATCGCCATCACTACAGTATTCCTTTTTAAAATACACAGGTGTAATCAAGTCATGTTCCGCTATCTCTATTTTGATATCCTCCTCAGTTTTTACTTCTTCCTTGCACTTCAACATTAATTCCAAATCGCTACTGATACTGGTATCCATATTTAATATTTATGCTTTATGCTTCCCACTTCATTACAATGCCATGCAATGACATATAGAGTATGTCATTATGTCATTGTTACATGTTCTACCCTTTGACTATATATCAGAGAATAGACTGGGCACTGGGCACACAGCCGATTTGTTTGAAGCCAACATTCAAGGGATTTTATGTTTACATCGGTCCTCTGCTCTGATTGGGTGGTGGCTCAAGCGTTGCCGCTATGTAATAATTCATCCTTAAATCGCCGGGCTTATTTATGAATGTAAATATTGACTAACGTTATATTACTTGGTTTCTCCCTTCTTTATGTAAACATAACCAGAAAACTCAATTTAAAATCTTTATCTTGCTGCATGTGAGGTATCTAGATTTGTATTAATCGACAGTTGTGGCTTGTATTTGTCTGTGAATAGTATGCAAGTATACTGAGAATTTATTTTTATGTGTTACCTTGATTTGCAATAAGGGTTTTGAGTTTTGTTTTGCAAAATGATGAAAAAGTATATTGCTTGTAGAAGATTACCTGAGGATGTGGCAACGGTGTCTCTGCACGCGTAAGCACACTGCTGTTTGCGATTTTCAGTGGCGGCACGTCAGTTTGGCACTATTTTTAGGTTTCCATCTACTAAAGAAAAGAGATAAATAACAAATATCGTCCATTTTTTAGAAAAAACTTCGTTATTTTCGAGATATTTCCAGTTTATCAGGAACTCCAAAAACATCTTTAAAAAATGGTCTATTGCTAAACGAGTAATACAAAAACAAAAGAGGAAAATAAATATATTGCGCCTACAGAAAATACGTGTTAAGAGTTTTTCAGCAGAAATCTCTGATTGAGCATTTTAAAAGCCGTATTGCTTTTACGGAAAATACAGAAACATCCCTGAAAGTCTCACTTTTGAGTGTTATTGAATTTATATCATTGCTTGTAATATTTTAGACCTCTTTAGCCACACAAATAGATCTGATTAAACAGCTTTTAAAATGTCCACAACGGAACTATTCACCAGATGTAAGGTCGTTTGCTATTACCCTAAATTTTTATTCAAACAAAGCTTATAATTAATTTCGAGAAAAATTTATGAAATCTTTGTCACATCCTTGAACAATTTCTAAATTGTTCCTTTGTGTGTGTTTTGTTTCTTTAACGTCGGCCTATTTCCGCGACTATGGCCAATCACCGACGCCAGGTAGCAGTTTCACCTCACTATCCTAGAAATTTTGCCGAACCCCTGCCTTTCTGTAAGGAGGGTCGGGGTCTTTAACGTGCCCAACATCGCATGGACCAGGAACCGACGGCTTTACGCCCCCTCCGCAGGGCGGAACGTGCAGACATTCAACTTACTCAAATACAATGCCAGAACCTCGGTTGATGTTAATTTTACAGTTTGTACTGAAAAAGTTAAAAGAATACCCTGGGAGCGAACCCAGTACCCTTCGGTTCAGAGGCACACGTTCTTACCCCCGAACCACCGAGGTTCTTAAATTGTTCCTGGATTCTGCAAAGAAGCATTAGCGGTTTTGGATTCAAAAAGAAGAGAGGCAGCTGAACAAGGTCGCAAAATACTTATTTACCAAGTCATCGACGAGATGTTCATAAGACGTCAAGTTGAGTGGACAGAAAAAAGTTTTGTGGTAACGTAGATATTGGCGTGAATATGAATAATTCAAACGAGTTTCCAGAGGCTAAAGAAGTTTTGCTTTTCTTGTTAGTTGCTTTAAATGGCCACTGGAAAGTTCCAGTGGGTTATTTTTTCCTAGCTGGCATTTCTCGTGAAGAAAAAGCAAGCCTATTAAATCGGGCTTTAAGTTTTATCCATCAAGCAAGAATTTTTTTTTTAATTTCAACAACACACCACGAGGGCTTACAGCCTAAATACTATCGTACCGTGGGTGTTGACAAGGAGGAAAGAGGCAGCTTGTTAATTCTGTACTTGAAGGTTTGGAGGTTCGGAGAAAGAAAAACATGTGCCGGCAAGGAATTCCACAACTTGGAAGTCCTCGGGACAAAAGAGCGGGCATAACAAGATGTTCTATGTCTGGTGACCTGGACAGTAAAAGGGTGCATTCGCTCTGTTCCCCTGGTAGATCTGTTGGGGGCAGCAGGTGGGGGAACTATGGGGGAAAGCTCCTCTGAGCAGTGCCCGTGCAGATATCTATAAAAGAGAGATAGGTCACCAACAGCACGTCAGTGGGCAAGGGATGGCAGCCTTTGGGTGAGGGTAGGATCACCGATGAGACGTATAGCTCTCTTTTGAATTGAGTCCAGGATAGCGAGTGTAGAAGCGGCAGCGGCACCCCAGATCTGGGAGCAGTATTCGAGGTTTGGCCTTATTTGTGAAGTATATAAGGTATAGAGATTAGCTGGTGAAAAGTATTTGCGAGCCCGGAAGAGGAAACCTAATTTCTTAGCAGCCGCTTCTGCAATTGATGTGACATGTTGGTGCCAATTAAGATTTCGATCCACAGAAATGCCAACAAGAGAAAAGGACTCATTACTTTGAATAACTTGGTTCTTCATTGTGATGGGTCTAGGGCTGGTGTATCTCTTGTGAGAAAGAAAGCAAGACTTAGTTTTGGTGGGGTTGAATTGTACAAGATTTCTACTTCCCCAGTCTAATATTTTTGGAGATCCACGGAGACAGAACCCTCCATGAGTGTGCGATCCTTATCTAATTGGGCTAAAGAGACAGGCTTAGAATATTGTATATTTGAATGGAGGGTGCTGTCGTCCGCGTAGCTGTGAACTGGGTTGGATGTGCTCGAGAGGAGGTCATTGATGTGGAGAAGAAACAAAGTAGGGGCTAAAGCTGAACCTTGAGGAACTCCTGCATTAATTGGATACAGTTTAGAGAAATGGCCATCCACAACAACAGATATGCTCCTGTTGGAGAGGAAATTTGCTGTCCACATACAGAGTTTTGGTGGTAGGCCATAGGCCGGAAGTTTATTAAGCAGCGCTGCGTGCCAGACCTGGTCAAATTCTTTGGATATGTCTAGAGCAACAATCTGGGATTCACCGTGAATAGTCGTTACTTCCGTAAGTTTTGATGGAGCAGCTGCAAATATAAGCATGGTTAAATATTTGGGAGCAAATTTAGATACATTTATTCAAGAAGGTTTAATGGCTTATTTGCCGCATCCTGTAACCCATAAAAATGCATATATTTTCCTAGATGCTTGCCACATGATAAAATTAATAAGAAATTATTCGGCAAGCTGTAGATCTATAAAACATGGCAGCAGACAAATTAGGTGGTCATTTCTAGAAAAACTGGTAGAGCTGCAAGATATTGAAGGTTTTTTCTTAAATTTTTGTTGAAAACACTTTTACTGAATTTGCATAGAACAAAATCGCTTGTGACGAGATCACAACATTACAACATTGAGACTTTCGAACATATTATTCGAGAAATCAGTTCTATAAAAATTCACTGCCATAACGCACTTGCTGCGTCCAGACTTTTTAGTTAATAGTATACTTAAATAATGTATAGGTAGTTTAACATCTTTTAAATTTTAATTTTATTATTTTAATCGTATTTATGAACGTTTCAATCCTAATTCTCGAGACGCCTATGGTGTCGAGGACCATGTAAACAAACATTTTATTCAATGTTGGTTTCAAACATTACAACGCATCGCATTGGGAGATGCCTGGTCTATCCGTAGGTAGATAGTCAAAGGGACACTCCTACGCTTTAGCATTGGTGAAATTTGTGACACGTACACCAGCGCCACCTCGCGTGAAGTACTGACAACTGTGCGAGTAATTTGAATTGTATATTTACCTGCATATTCTTAGTTTAGACAATTGGTTTGTTATTGATGAATAGAAAAACTTGTACATGACAAAACAGTGAAAATGTTCTGAGTATGTAGTTATAAATAGAATTTGTATCAACAATCAGCTTGAAACCTAAATGAATTCAGCATGAATAATTCTGCAAATGTCTCTTACCCGTAATCATAATTTAAAGTACTACGTTAAAACCGTCGTTAAACTACTATTTCAAGGGTAGATATAGGAATATACTGAAAGCTGTTTCTGATGATATTAAGTTACCATCTGTACTTACCTATAAATAATTGTTCTAGGTATAAATGGTAGCACAGTACTCAATTTGCTATATCTCTACATGAAAACTGTCCCCGCCCCCTACAGGAACAACGCATTGTTTATTAAATAATAGTCATAGTCTAATATTTGGTAATAGTTAAAATAAAGTTGTAAACCACATACACCTAGTGTCAGTTACTGATGAAGACAACTTCATTGTTGAAATACATCTCTGGTGTATAACTTACTTTTGTCACAATTTTTGTGGTTTTAGGGGCGTTTCTGATTTCTCTTTCAGTTTCCATTCCGTTTCTTTTTTTTTCATAATAAAGTTTATGAAAGGCGGAGTCTATGTGCCTCTAAGGCAGGGATTCCCAAATTATTTTGGGCCATAGACCCTGTTGTGAACTATTGTAAGTGAATGCCTTCCCAGACCTTCAAATCTACATTGTATGTGTGTTTTGTTTCTTTAACGTCGGCCTATTTCCGCGACGATAGCCAATCACCGACGCCAGGGAGCAGTTTCACCTCACTATCCTGGAAATTTTGCCGAACCCCTGTCTTTCTGAATTGAGGGTAGGGATCTTTAACGTGCCCAACATCACATGGACACGAGACCGACGGCTTACTCCAAACCCCCCCACCCCCCCCCCAGGGCTGAACGTGCAGACATTCAACTTGCTCAAATACAATGCCAGAACCTCGGTTGATGTTAATGTTACCCTGGGAGCGAACCCAGTACCCTTCGGTTCAGAGGCACACGTTCACACGTTCCTACCCCTGAACCACCGAGGTTCTAAATCTACATTCTCTAATGCTGTTTCACAGCACATTGACAAGTAACAGATGAAGACAGAGTGCAACACAAGCCGTAGTAAGACGTGCAAGCTACGCTCATAGTTTGTTCATTATCGATGTTATAATGTTATATCGTTTACTGTTTTATTTAGTAAAACATGTACTAAATTCACAAAGTATGTCAATATATTAATCAAAGTTATTCAGTGTGCATACAACTTATTTCCACTGCCCGAAAGTGAGGCCTTACAAGCAGGGGCGGCTCCTCAATAAGTGCTCCCGTGCACGCGCACTGTCGCTGAAAAAAATAATATTTTTGCTATGCTATATTTCAATAAATTTGTATTTACTTTTTTACCTCCTGCATTCAACAAAAAAATTAGTATATCGATGATCACAGAGTCGGCTGCCATTAATACAGAATGAGAATAAGTATAGTGTTAATGGTTGCAGACGTTATATACATCCATATAC
The DNA here is from genome assembly GCA_964006375.1 of Tillus elongatus. Classification (NCBI taxonomy): domain Eukaryota; kingdom Metazoa; phylum Arthropoda; class Insecta; order Coleoptera; family Cleridae; genus Tillus; species Tillus elongatus. Next base: position 5,823,609 of record OZ023262.1, on the reverse strand, counting down.
ACCAGTCGCGTGGCGGTGGGTATTTTTCGGCGCTCTGTGGAAATGCGATACTTCAATGCGAAATGATCGACTATCTTCGTCGAAAACGACCGAATAAGCAATCTGGTCGTGCGCTTTAAAATTCCACAACTGCAGTTTGCAGTGGACTTTTCGCAAATCGTATGTAGCAATGTTGGCAATAAACAGGGACTTTGTATTTGAAATATCGAGTTTTAGAACAGTTTGTGGCTATCAAAAATAGAGGTATGGATTTTCGTTTATGGAATGAGTATAGGTCTGTTATGTTATAACTTATAAACTAAAGTGAATGCTGAGTGTTGACAGAATTGTGATTTGTGCTAGTAATTATCAAAGGAAAGGACTTTTTAACTACTATAACCTATAACTAGAGGAGACTTGATAAGTAGTTAATAATTATTAAGTTTAGTTAGTTTAGTAAGTAGGTTTCTTTATAATACATTACATACATTACAATTTTTATTAGAGAATTCACTAATAGAGAGGTATCGATGGAGACTTTGTAAAACTTTATTGAAATGAGCGCGAACTAGGACCCATCTCCGGGGCCAGTTTCAATTTATATATATATATATATATATATATATATATATATATATATATATATATATATATATATATATATATATATATATATATATATATATATATATATATATATATATATGAGGCCTAGGGTTTAACACACTGAGACCCCACGGACGATCTCCGGCGAGATTTGGGGAGTAGGCAGATTGAGACCCCGTAATCGAGCTACAACAACCCAACCCACCTTTCTGCACCGCTCTAAGGAGTAGGCAGATTGAGGCCTTAGAGTGTCCTTACGTATTTCCTTTACCCACCACTCTAAGGAGTAGGGAGATTGAGGCCTTAGAGTGTCCTTACATATTTCCTTTACCCACCTTTGTCCACCACTCTAAGGAGTAGGCAGATTGAGGCCTTAGAGTGTCCTTACATATTTCCTTTACCCACCTTTGTCCACCACTCTAAGGAGTAGGGAGATTGAGGCCTTAGAGTGTCCTTACATATTTCCTTTACCCACCTTTGTCTACCGCTCTAAGGAGTAGGCAGATTGAGGCCTTAGAGTGTCCTTACATATTTCCTTTACCCACCTTTGTCCACCGCTCTAAGGAGTAGGCAGATTGAGGCCTTAGAGTGTCCTTACATATTTCCTTTACCCACCTTTGTCCACCACTCTAAGGAGTAGGGAGATTGAGGCCTTAGAGTGTCCTTACATATTTCCTTTACCCACCATTCTAAGGAGTATGCAGATTGAGGCCTTAGAGTGTCCTTACATATTTCCTTTACCCACCTTTGTCGACCACTCTAAGGAGTAGGCAGATTGAGGCCTTAGAGTGTCCTTACATATTTCCTTTACCTACCTTTGTCCACCACTCTAAGGAGTAGACAGCTTGAGACCTTAGAGTGTCCTTACATATTTCCTTTACCCACCTTTGTCCACCACTCTAAGGAGTAGGCAGATTGAGGCCTTAGAGTGTCCTTGCATATTTCCTTTACCCACCTTTGTCTACCGCTCTAAGGAGTAGGCAGATTGGGGCCTTAGAGTGTCCTTACATATTTCCTTTACCCACCTTTGTCTACCGCTCTAAGGAGTAGGCAGATTGAGGCCTTAGAGTGTCCTTGCATATTTCCTTTACCCACCTTTGTCTACCGCTCTAAGGAGTAGGCAGATTGAGGCCTTAGAGTGTCCTTGCATATTTCCTTTACCCACCTTTGTCTACCGCTCTAAGGAGTAGGCAGATTGAGGCCTTAGAGTGTCCTTACATATTTCCTTTACCCACCTTTGTCTACCGCTCTAAGGAGTAGGCAGATTGAGACCTTAGAGTGTCCTTACATATTTCCTTTACCTACCTTTGTCCACCACTCTAAGGAGTAGACAGCTTGAGACCTTAGAGTGTCCTTACATATTTCCTTTACCCACCTTTGTCCACCACTCTAAGGAGTAGACAGCTTGAGACCTTAGAGTGTCCTTACATATTTCCTTTACCCACCACTCTAAGGAGTATGCAGATTGAGGCCTTAGAGTGTCCTTACATATTTCCTTTACCCACCTTTGTCCACCACTCTAAGGAGTAGGCAGATTGAGGCCTTAGAGTGTCCTTACATATTTCCTTTACCTACCTTTGTCCACCACTCTTAGGAGTAGACAGCTTGAGACCTTAGAGTGTCCTTACATATTTCCTTTACCCACCTTTGTCCACCACTCTAAGGAGTAGGCAGATTGAGGCCTTAGAGTGTCCTTGCATATTTTCTTTACCCACCTCTCTAAGGAGTAGGCAGATTGAGGCCTTAGAGTGTCCTTACATATTTCTTTTACCCACCTTTGTCCACCACTCTAAGGAGTAGGCAGTTGAGGCTTTGGAGTGTCCTTACATATTTCTTTTACCTCTTGAAAATGGCTCCAAAACAGGAGCCGAAACGTCGAGTTTTCATAACCTCTGGATGCGGTTCAACCCGAGAACCAAGTATGTCATATATATATATATATATATATATATATATATATATATATATATATATATATATATATATATATATATATATATATATATATATATATATATATATATATATATATATCCCCAACCGATAACTTAAAAAATAAGCACCTGATTTCGATGAAACTCGACAAGTGCATTTCTTTCATTAATGCCTTGGATGAGTTCGTTAGTCAGGAAAATCGGATAAGGTTTTCCGGGAAAATTTTGAGTTTTGTTTCTAAAAAAATATTTTTCTCCGAAAATTACTAAGCCATTTTGATGAATTTGGTGGATATGTTGCCTTGTAAAAGACCTTACTACACACTAAAATTTAACTTTCTAGATTTTTAGAAAATTGCGTTATTCAAATTTGAAGCATTTAATAAAATTCACTACCATAACGCACTTGCTGCGTCCCGAACTTTTTTTTCTTGCGCACCCCCAATGCATTAAGGCACGAGCCGCTACTGCTTACAAGCTATTTTATAACAGACCCCTTTTCCAAAATGAACTGATACCTCAGACCCCCATAGTCAAATTACTTAAAAAATCGTATATCTAGTTATTTTTCCTATCGATACAAAATACTTACCAATTTAAAAACCTTGCGATTGGTTAAGTGAGTAAACTTGACATCATTTTCTCATCAAAATTTAACAAAACAAATAAGACATAAAATTCAGTAATTATCAAGTGTAATTAATAATTATTAATTCAAATTACGTAAAAATACTTAAGTAGGTAATTATTTTTCGAAAAAAGCATTAAAATCGCAAAGCAAAGATAAACAAAAATTCAGTGTTATGTCGACCCCTGGGAAACCGATTTTGACCCCAACTTGATTGTTGTGCCACAAGATGGGTGTCTACTCTCGTCTTGAATAGTTGGAGATTATTTGTCTGCTGGGAAGGCGTTCCAAAGCTTAGATGCTCCAGGAAAGAACGAAGATTCGCAACATTCCATTCAACAAGTGGGTAATTTGACCAAGGGCGTACCCAGGATCAAAACTGGGGGGTGGGGGGTGGGGGGGGGGCAAAGCCATGGTCGTTCAGGTTGTAACCTCTTATCGCGGAAAAGGTGAATTAAACCAAAATTTTAAGAAAATTATGTATAATTATAGCCGTGCTTTATCAACTAAGTTATTACAATTATTTGCTTGAAAAAAAATTATTCTAATTACATGTCTTATAGTAGTATAATTTTTCTTGGATTTGTACAAAACTTGTTCAAAACTCTCGTTTCAATCCAGTCCTGATTTTCCATGAAGAATTTCCGATGGACGCTCATCAAACACAACCCAGTCAGTCTGTCTTCTCCCATTGTACTTCTCAGCCAGGTCTTTACCCTTCGAAGGGTACTGAAAGATCGTTCAACAGTAGCCGTAGTTGATGGGAAAGCACTTAAAATGAGGAGTGCATGTCTTGTTGCAGGGAAAAAATATTAGCCTCCTCCAAAAGTGCAGCCACTTCAATATCCTTTAATTTGTCTCCTGCTAAATCCTTCTTTTTCCACAGGTTATACCACAAATCTAATTCTGCAGAGATATCACCCAAGTCATAAAACTCCATGAAAGATTTTGCATTTTTCTCCAAATCCTTTAAAGTAATTTTTAGCATGTATGAAGGATGAAAATGGGATAAGGCAAAAGCAGGTGTATTTTCGTGTGAGAATCTAACATTTAATGATAAAGTTAAAGAGTCAAGATAAGGGATGATCAACGACCGTCTCTAATATTCAGTCGCAGTTTCAGATGGCGGATTACTTCTGTGTATTTGCTTTTGAACAATTCGTGGGACTGTTAACTCAATGCCGACTTTCTCCGCGATATCATGTGATTTTTCAAGTAATTCATAAGAAACATGTTCAATTTCTTGTCGATCCTTCTTGATGACATCAAAGATTGCACCAATATGTTTCCTCACCATAATCAAATCCATATTTTTACTTTGTAGAACGTTCACAACGGATTCCAAAATCGCAGAGTACTTTGCAATCATGACTAAACCTACGATGAAAATTGGTTTAGTAACTGTACAGTGCAATTGATAGGCAAATTTTCTTGTAGCATAGTTTCCTTCGACCGAGAGATGTTCTAGCGGATTGACGATTTCATGGAAGCTGCCTGAAAACTTTCTAATGCTCTTGTATTTCTCAGACCATCTGGTCTCACTGAGCCTTGATAGATTAGGAGCCGAATTCCTGCGCGCTGGCGACTCACGAAAGAAGGATATTGTATCCTTAACTGTTGCAATTAAGTTTCTTATTTCCGGTAGTTTGCTAGGATCATTGACCACAAGATTTAGTTTGTGGCTTGAGCAATGGAAAATAAAGATTTATTGTACTTTTTCTTCAAAATGGCCTGTACACCACCTTCTTTTCCAGCCATCATAGAACATCCGTCAAATCCAAATCCAAGACAATTCTCTGCTGAAAGATTCTGATCAACTAAAAAACTCTGAATTGTGCTAGCGATTGTAGGGGCATTTTGAGATTTCAGCTCAACATAGCCTACAAATTCATCTCTGATTTTTTCTTGATTCTCATCATAAAACCGCAATCCGATAGAAAGCTGTTCTTTTCCAGCGATATCTCCTGTTTCATCGGCCATTACATTTGCTTGTTTACAACCTTCAATAATTATTTCTTTAACAACTTCACCACATAATCTTCTAATCTCATTTTGAATTTTTGGTGAAGTGTAGACTGGTAGTGACTGCCGACGTGTTTTCTACAATCTTCATGTATATCTTTAAACTTCACATATGACCTTACCATGAATGACCCCAAAAGTTCTTTAACTGTAGCAATACTAGGAGCAAAAAGAACACAGTGCATACATAGAGCACTTTTCAAACGACTTGAGTACACCAACCAAGGAGTATATTGATCTAACCAGCGGCGGTTAAATTTTCGTAAGATGTAAATTGTGACAGAACTAATAAAGTTGTTAATTGTTTTAATAACGTGTTTTAATCAAAGAAAAACATAAAAATACAGTTTCTGCACACTTGCATAATTACATGATGAACATTGATAAGGCTTTTCTCCTGTGTGTTTTGATTTAACATGCTTCAACAAATTTTGTTTCTGTGCACTTGCATAATTACATGATGAACACTGATAAGGCCTTTCTCCTGTGTGTTTTGATCTAATATGCTTCAACAAATTTTGTTTCTGCACACTTGCATAATCACAGGATGAACATTGATAAGGCTTTTCTCCTGTGTATTTTGATTTAATATGCTTCAACAAATTTTCTTTCCGCACACTTGCATAATCACAGGATGAACATTGATAAGGCCTTTCTTCTGTGTGTTTCGATTTAATATGCTTCAACAAACTTTGTTTCCACACACTTGCATAATCACACGATGAACATTGATAAGGCTTTTCTCCTGTGTGTTTTGATTTAATATGCTCTAAAAAGCTTTGTTTGTGCACACTAGCATAATTACATAATGTACATTGATGAGACCTTTCTCTTGTGTGTTCAGATGTAACATGATTTAACAAGTGTTTTTCTCCTGTGTGCTTTAATCGAATGTGCCATATCAATTGTTTTTTCCTTATACTTGCATATTCACAAAAGAAACACTGATATGCGCTAATTTTAGGATCTTGTGATTTAATACAGTCAAAAGAATTTTTCTTATCTTCATCTATATTACTTTGAGGCTCTTCTTTCTCAGTTCTCTCTTTATTCCAGTACTCTTTCTTCAAATTTCCACATAACACAGCACTGTCCAATGGATGCTCTTCTATTTCCAGTTTTATCAAAGATTCATTTATTTGCAGATCCAGTTTCGTATCCTGCTCAAATTCGCAAGAAAGCGTAAACTTTTGATCAGTGGATACATCCTCATAAGTTTCTGTTTCAGTTTTAATGGTTTTACAGTAGGTCGGAGGGATTTCCTGGTCTTCTGATTTTATATGTTCCATGGACATGTCTTGACAGCTACTATTTTTATGGAACTGTCTTTAATTTGATACACTAAATTATTTCTGCTGTCTCATGTTTCATTTATTTATATGTTATTTATCATCTAACATTTGATCTAATGTCGTTTTCGTGTCATTTCTAATTTACAGCTATTGCAAGTTCTGTTTCACAGATCATCACATACTACTATTTAATACAAAACAAACTATTCATGTTAGTTAAGCAAACTCTTGACGTAGTTTGTCCTTTGCTACTAATCAAAGACTGTTAAAATCAAGATTTGAAAATTTAGAACCAAATTTTAGTGATGGGTTGTTATTTAACTGTCTGTTATTTTTTTAAATGTTGCCGAGCGGCAACAGTAACAACCTGTTATGGATATATAAAAATAACAGGTACAGGAGAACCAGAAACTTTACACTAGAACTCTGACTCGTATCTGTTTCTGTTGCACTGCAACTGGCTACGATGATTCAACATCGGTTTTCATCCACCACTGTTATAACAGGATGAATGGACATGAGACTGGGAATTGGGTATAGAGTATAAAGCGGACTTTACTTCATAACATAATACTGTTTTCATCCGCAACTGTTATAACAGGATGAATGGACATGAGACTGGGAATTGGGTATAGAGTATAGAGCGGACTTTACTTCATAACATAATACTGTTTTCATCCGCCACTGTTATAACAGGATGAATGGACATGAGACTGGGAATTGGGTATAGAGCGGACTTTACTTCATAACATAATACTTTACACTTTATACTAGTGTGCTCACAGCTTTGGGAACGTAGGATGGTCGCTACAATGAAACTTTTAAATTTTAACAGGTTGTTGATGGGGATACGACATACGGACACTACTACTACACAGACACTACTACTACTAATCGCTGAAACCTAAAAACTCTCAGGAACATTACCAATTTTAATGAAATTATAAAAATATTCCCTGTACCCGGTATAGTTGAAACCAGACACACTTCACCCTATAGGCAGAGATAAAAAAAATAGTTTTTATTTAAAAAATATATATTTATTTTATTTTTTGTTTACAATAATTCATGTATTTCATATCTCTCATTTTCAAGGAAAAGATGGCTATAGAGGTTTTCAAGCTCAATGCTTAACTAATACTTAATTAGTAAAGAAAATTCGAAAGAAATTTTTCATTGTTGATTTTTTACCAAATTATTATTAGTGATAAATACCCAAAAAACCTCTTCATCATTTTTTTTATAAAAAATTTATTAATTGTTTTAAACATAAAACAAAAATACTTTTTTATTTTAAACATTATATAGTATTGCATAGTATAGTAAACAATTTAAATTATGTTTCATAGAATTAGAGATATCTAAAGTTTTTGCTCTATCCACATATTGTTTCATAATTATTTTTGTCTTTTTATTCAAATTAATCACTTTCACACCTCAGGCCGGATCAACTGATAGTTACTTCGCCCGGGGATTGAACCCGTGTAGCAGCGAATCTCCTTTACCTAACTACACCACAGCTACTGTTACTACGTCTACGTGGAATTCATAATAATTCATAGTTCATACTGTTATTTTCAACCTGTTATATTAAACTGTTATTTCTAAATAACAGTAACTGTTGCGACCTGTTAAAGCAATATAACAGTTTTTCCCATCACTACCAAATTTGTTGTTCAAATATATTTAAAGATTCAAGGATCGATCTTTCGAAAATTTTCGATTTCAGGTCTAAGTCGCAACATTAAAAATCCATTCGTAAAATCGATCTTTAGGTATAATAGTTCATTGGCTTTATAAGCGATGCCGATTCTAAATCGATATCTTGGAGAATCGATATTTGACATAAAAAAATATCGATTTTACGAATAGAATCCTTTTATCTTTTAACATATTCAAACGACAAATTTGGTTCTAAATTTTCAAATCTTGGTTTTAACAATCTTTGATCAGTAGCAAAGGACAAACTACGTCAAGAGTTTGCTTAACTAACATGAATAGTTTGTTTGGTACTAAGTAGTAGTATGTGATGACATCTGAGAAACAGATCTCGAATTCGCTGTAAATAGAAATGACACGACAATTATAATATGTTAGATGTTTTTTTATACGATGATTGAAATAAAATCGATTTCCACAGAATTGATCTTATTCCTATTGATTTCATCGTGGATCAATTTTTCTCGTTTCGATTCCGAGAATCGATCTGTTTTCAAAAGATCCCTAGCTTAGACATAAGGTCTGGACACAGCAATATATATATATATATATATATATATATATATATATATATATATATATATATATATATATATATATATATATATATATATATATATAGCTACGTTCTACGGGGTTCTGGATTCATTGACTAACAAAACACAACTTTTCAAAATACTAATTTATTATAAGCAACTATTTTCTAACACCAGTATCAACTAAAATATTTCTCTCTATTATTAAATGTCCATAGAACTATATTCCACTATTCGCCTTCTATGATCGCTTCTTAAACACCAACACTTACTGCTAACTCGCTTAATACTCTATGATCACTATTCTACACCACACCGACTTAATACTGAACTAACTTACTCTGCGCACCGCTCGTTTATTTATACTGTCCATAGAGATTCTAGACCTTCTACACGTTTCTATACCAGTCACTTCTGGTCCCTTCTAGAAATATAATTCCAGGGTGTTCGCTCTTACCAACACACTTTATAAACGACATCTGACCATAGAATAAACAAAGTCCATAAACTTAATTCTCATCGACAAATGTCACACTGCCCCTCTTTCATATTCGATCGTCCCGGTCGAATTCTGACATTTGTTGGAATGGCGTAAGTATGTGCATATGGACCACCTTCATCTTGCTCTTCGGGCTCATCTGAATGCGATAGACAACGTCATTGATTCTTTTGACCACCTTATAAGGACCTTCCCATAATTTCTGTAGTTTCGGTGACCGTCTCTTGCGTCGTACTGGATTGTAGAACCACACACGATCTCCTTATTTAAAACCAGCTGAATTATTTCGCACGTCATAACGGGTCTTCATGCGGTCGCTTTCTACTCGTATATGCATTCTGACAGCAGAGTGGATGACTTCTATTCTTCTTTCCAAATCTTTTATGTATTCATCAGTTCCCGTGGAGCATCTGTGGGTTTTCCAAATATGAGATCAGGAGAAAGTTTTAACTCTCGCCCAAAAACCGCGCTGGATGGTGTATGTCCGGTAGTCTCATATGCAGCTGAGCGGTATGCCATAGTGGAATATGCCGGTCCCAATCCGTTTGGTGTTCATTGACAAATATTCTTAGGTGGGACTCCAAAGTAGCATTGCATCTTTCCACCATTCCGTCAGATTGAGTGTGCATGGGTGTAGTTCTTGTTTTCCTGATTCCCATAAGCTCACAAACCTTCTGAAATACGCGGCGTCCTTGGTCAGAATAAATCTCTAGTGGTGCGCCAAATTTGCAGAAAAACTCATTTACCAATACTTCTGCAACGGTGGTGGCCTTTTGATTCGGGACCGCAAATACTTCTGGCCACTTGCTAAAATAATCCATGAATACAAGCATATAGCGATATCCTGCGTCTGTTCTAGGGAAAGGACCAGCTATATCGATTGCAATTCTTTCGAAAGGGGCTCCCATGTTGTACTGCTTCATTCTCCCCCTGGTTTTTGATTTAGGCCCCTTACTGGATGCACACGCCTGGCAGGTTTTGCACCATTCTTCCACGTCAGCTCTACATCGTAACCAATACAAACGTTCTCTGACCTTTTCCAAAGTTTTCTTTACGCCTAATTGGCCTCCACCTGCCCCGCCATGGATCTCCTCGATTACCTCCCTAACTTTTGACCGCGGAAGGATTATTTGCTTCAATATACGGGTTCCATCCTCCGACTCCCAATTCCTGACCAGAAAAATACTCTCGATTTCAATGGAGTCTCACTGGGCCCAGTAAATTTTGGTGGCAACGCTTTTATCACTGACTTCTGACCAAGTGGGTCTTTCGTGGCAAGTCTTCTTCATCTGTAGATTGGTTGGATAACAAGGTCTTATTTTCGGTCCTCCATTAACCTCTGCGGGTCCCATCGGTTAACGGGTTGCACAGTGGTCCTCTTACACACTTCAAGATTCAATCCTTCTTTGTTTTCGGCCGAGGTGCAATGCTTGCATTTTGGTGGGCAAGGTCTCCTAGATAGGGCGTCGGCATTGCCTTCCAGGGAGGTGCTCGATGGTAAAATTGTACTCTTGAAGGCGTTCACGCCACCTCGCCATCTGCCCCTTTGGATTTTTAAATCGAAGAAGCCAACGTAGGAAAGCGTGGTCGGTTCTCAGGAGAAATTCTTGACCATACAGATATTTATGAAAATGCTCTAACATCTTGATATGGCTAGAAGTTGTTTCCTCGTCACGCAATAATTCTTTTCTGCTTTGGAAAGGGCGTTGCTAAAGTACCCTACAACCTTCTCTTGGCCTTCCTGTTCCTGCGAAAGAACACCTCCAATACCAACATTGCTCGCGTCCGTGTCCACAATAAACCTGTGACCAGGCTGGCGATATGTCAAAATCGGGGATGAACAGAGAACCCGTTTAGTGTCTCAAATGCATTTTCACAATCATTGATCCAAATGAAGGGTGCCTTTTCTTCCGTCAGTTTATGCAAAGGTTGCGCGATGTCAGCAAACTCCTTTACAAAACAGCGGTAATATGTGCAGAGGCCCAGAAAGCTTCGCAGCTGATGTACATTGGTTGGAATGTCCCAGTTCATAATACAGTTTGTCTTCTCTGGGTCGGTTTTGACTCCATCTGGGGTAATAATGTGGCCTAAGTACTTTACTGCTTTTTGAAAGAGACAGCATTTCTGCGGATTTAATTTCAAATTGGCTCCCTTTAGTTTCTGAAACACTTCTTCGACATTTTTCATGTAATCTCCAAACGACTTTCCTAAGATAATGACGTCATCTAGGTACACAAGGCATGTTTTCCAGTGTAGACCTCTTAGAAATGTCTCCATTAGACGCTCAAAAGTGGCTGGAGCATTACACAACCCAAATGGCATGACGGTGAACTGCCACAGTCCACCATCAGTGGTAAACGCAGTCTTTTCTTTGTCTTTGGGCTCAATATCGACTTGCCAGTAGCCACTTTTCAAGTCCAATGTCGAAAACTATCTTGCACCTGCCAGTGTATCAAGTATATCGTTAATTCTGGGGTGTGGATAGCTGTATTTCTTAGTGACATCGTTTAACCGGCGGTAATCTACACACAACCTCGTTGAGCCATCTTTCTTTTTAACTAACACTACTAGACAGGCCCAAGGGCTATGCTATGGTTTTATAAGTCGTGCCTGCTCCATCTCCCTTAGCATGGTGTCAACCTGGGGTTAAGGAGTCGCGGGCCAAAGGACTCCAGGGGGCAAGCTGAGGAAGTGGAAATAACAACATAAACTCTCGATGAAGCTTTCCCCAAGACCGTCATGCGCGGTAAAAATCCGCATCCTGCACGAGGTGACCCTGCTAATAACTAAACATGACGGATCTAGACAAGGAGGTCGAACTAAACTCCCCCAATCTACGGTGTCACGTGACCCGTGCCTATGGATGGATGGCACCAGGGCGATGGTGTCGTGAACGGAACCTCTGGAGTACCAGGCAACCCTCCAGAGTAACCCGCCTTGCACCACACAGGGGGTTCTGATGGTGTGGGCAGTATTTCCCCGATTCTCCTGGGAACAACATGAAGATAATAAACACATACAAAACCAAAACCAATGAGGCTCGAGGAGTGGCTCCGGCTACAGACTTGTGCCTTGAGTCTATCCCGGAAACGGAGACGAGCCAGGGGGCGGCAGCGGACTCTGGAGGTCCCACGACCGGCGTAGATACGGGGGATCAGGGGGTAGCTTCGGCCAAAGACCTGTGCCCGACACCCAAGCTGGAGGCTGGGTCCCACCGGAGGGCGGCGAGCTCCGCGGATTCCGGGGGCCCCTCCACCAGTGAGGACTCTACTGTTAGAGTAGAGGGACTCCCAGACCTCCCAAAGGAACCAAGGCCGGAACACCGGCGCAGACTGGCTCTTATAGGGAGGCTGCGGAGGGCCTCGGGATGGCGGTGATTGATAGACGCCATCCTGAGGTCACGCTAGACCAGGGGAAGGTGGACCTGATCCAGGCTGCGGTGGTAGCTGCGGTGGACTCTCTTTAGGAAGGGGAGAGCCCGCCTCAGTTCCACCGGACGCGCCTGACGGGGGGCATCCTCTGGATAACCTTTGCCGGCCCGCAGTCGCGGGACTGGCTGCGGAAAACGATCGGGGGCCTCGGTCAGATTTGGGAGGGGGCGGACTTGACAGCCGTCGAGCCCAAGGAACTCCCAAAGAGACGCAAGGTCCTCGTACGGATCCCTGACACCGTCCCGCAGGAGACGGTGATCAGCAGACTTAAGATCCAGAACCCTGAACTGGGGACGCAACACTGGTCGGTTCTAAGCAGGAAGGCAGAGGAGAAAGGACAGACGCTCGCCTTCTCGATCGACCAGACATCTTACAGAGCCCTTGAAGGAATCTCCTTCAAGGCATTCTGGGGCATGGGAAGGGTTAGCTTCCGCCCACTGGGGAAGCAACTAAGGGTTAATGGGACTTAGGTTCATTCAGGTCAACCTCCAACACAGTACGGCAGCCACGGCCGGACTACTAATGTCTCTGAGGAACACGGATGTGGCCCTCATCCAGGAACCGTACTCCTATAAAGGAGAGATCAAGGGACTCGGCGAAGCTACTGGAAAGCTCATCTACAGCAGATCCAGCGAGAACCTGAGGGCCTGCATTTTTGTCAGGGAAGGGATAGAGTTTCTCCCTCTAAAGAATTTCTGTTCCAGGGACCTGGCAACGATCAAAATCCGATGTGGAGGAGCGGATGGGCTGAGGGACATTACTGTCGCGTCAGCCTATCTGCCAGGGGACAGCACGGACCCTCCTCCACCCAACGAATTGGAGCAGCTGATGGTGGGTAGCAGAGCAGGTGGATGGCAGACCATCATCGGCATGGATGCGAATGCGCACCATGAGTTGTGGGGTAGCTCGGACACAAACTCTAGGGGTGAGGCACTTTTACAATTCTTTATGAAATTTAATTTAGACATATTGAATAGAGGTATTAAACCGACCTTCGTCACAACACGGCGTGAGGAAGTTTTAGATCTAACAGTTTCCACCCAGTTTCTGGGTGACTTTGTTAAAAGCTGGTCTGTGTCTGGGGAAGTGAGTAGCTCAGACCACAGATACATCCGGTTTGAAATCGCCAAAGTCGAAAGAGAAACGGTATGGTACCGGGACCCCCGCAAGGCGGACTGGGAAGCCTACAGGGCAGACCTAGCTGTGGAACTGCGGGGGGTTGAGAGTGCCATAAAAAATTCAATAGACCTCGAGATTGCAGCAGTCCAATTGCGAGACGCAATTACCTCGGCCTATAACGCCAACTGCCCCCTGAAAATGAGGGTGTCCACCAGGAACGTCCCGTGGTGGAACGAGGACCTCAGGCAAAGGAGGACGCAGGTTCGTAAGCTGTTTAACGCGGCCAAAAGGTCGGGAGCATGGGATGAATATAGACAGGCCCTATCGACCTATAACAAAAGACTGAGGGACGCCAAGAAGGAGTCGTGGAGGAGGCACTGCGAAGAAGTGGAAAACACGTCCGAGAGTGATCGACTACACAAGATCCTGTCTAAGGGCCCTCAGACTAACATAGGCTCCCTTAGAACACCCACGGGGGGCTTTACACGCTCGGGGGAGGAAACTATGGAAATTTTACTCCAGACGCACTTCCCCGGCTGTAACACAATAAACCAATCACCTCCGGACTGGGAACACTCAGAAATAGAGGCGCCTTATAGGCGGGCATCTAGAGTAGACTGGACAGTCGCTAAAGAGGTGGTTACCTGGAGCAAAATCAGATGGGCCATTAACAGCTTTAAGCCATACAAATCGCCGGGATTTGATGGAATAATGCCCATCATGCTCCAACAGGGGATAGATATACTGGCGCCGGTGCTTACCCTCATTATGAGGGCCAGCCTGGTTCTGGGGTACATTCTGAGGGCATGGAGACTGGCCAGGGTTGTATTTATTCCTAAACCTGGGCGTCCAACAGACCAGGCAAAGTCCCTGAGGCCAATAAGTCTCATGTCCTTCTTGCTGAAAACAGTGGAAAAACTGCTCGACCGGCACATTAGGGGCGGTGTACTGGAAGCATATCCTCTACACTGCGGACAATATGCATACAGAGCAGGATTCTCAACAGAAACAGCACTGCACCAACTGGTGCTGAAACTGGAGAATACGCTGGAGAACAAGGGGGTGGCGCTGGGGGCCTTCCTAGACATAGAGGGGGCCTTTAGCAACACCTCGTTCGGATCGGTTCTGGCAGCTGCCCGGGAGCGTGGAATAGAGAAGACCTGCTGCAGGTGGATCGGTTCCATGCTCAGGGACAGGGCGGTGTTCACCTCACTCGCGGGAGGGACTCTGCTGGCGGGGGTCGCGGCGGGGTGTCCGCAGGGGAGCGTTCTGTCTCCCTTGCTCTGGTGTCTAGTCGTGGACGGCCTGCTGGGGAGGCTCTCGGGAGGGGGGTATGAGGTACAGGGCTATGCGGACGACATTGTCATCATAGTCCGAGGAAAGGTCACACAGGCAGTGTGGGAGCGTATGCAGACTGCACTGAAAGTGGTGGAAGGGTGGACGGTTGATCAAGGGCTCGGGGTGAGCCCCGAGAAAGCAACCGTCGTGCCGTTTACGAGGAGGAGGAAGTGTGAAAGCCACAGAATTCTCACTCTATACGGTAGGAGCGTTCCAATGGCCAGGGAGGTAAAATATCTTGGGGTCGTATTGGACTCTAAGCTAACCTGGAATGGTCACATTGGAAAAATACTGCGTAAGGCAGTCATGACCTTAGCCGTCACTAGGCGGCTATATGGAAAAACGTGGGGACTAAGACCTAGTATGGCCCACTGGCTGTACAAAAGGGTGGTCAGACCATCGTTAACATATGCGGCACTGGTCTGGTGGCCTAAGGTGACACAATCCAGTGCCAAACAAAAACTAGGCAAGATCCAAAGGATGGCTTGCCTAGGCATCACAGGAGCCATGTCTTCAACCCCAACAGCCGCCATGGAGGTGTTGCTGGATCTACCCCCCCTACACTTAGTTATTATGGGAGAGGCCAGGCTAGGACTATACAGACTAGCCTGCAATGGTAGACTGAAGATCAACCCAGGCTTCAGGGGCCACTGCAAAATTCAGGAGATCGTGAAGGAGTCCATGCTTGAAATGAGGTCAGACTTCGCGAGCCCCCGAATGTGCAGGGAAAACAACTTTACAGTGGAAATCCCTAATCGCGAGGCATGGCGGGAGGATACGCCGGGCATACCACGGGACGCGCTCGTCTGGTTCACGGATGGATCTGGCGGGGAGCGTGGGACGGAGGCAGGTGTTTACTCGGAAGGACCGAGGGTATAGTATTTCCCTCGGAGCCCATGCAACGGTGTTTCAGGCCGAGATGTACGCCATCCTGCACTGTGTGCGGGAGAACAAGAGGAGGGGCTACACCAACAAGCGGATCCTCATAGCCACAGACAGCCAGGCAGCCCTTAAGGCACTAAGTAGCCCACGGGTAAATTCCTGGCTGGTGAGTGAGTGCCGAGACGAGACGAGCGACCTGGCTGGGCAGAATGAGATGACCCTCATCTGGGTGCCGGGTCACTCAGGCGTCAAAGGCAATGAAGAAGCTGACAGTCTCGCGAAGAGAGGGTCAGCAGAACCATTTATGGGACCAGAACCGGCTCTGGGCGTGTCAAAGAGCACTGCCAGGGGAGCCATTAAGTCCTGGGTCAGAAACCAACACAAGGTGTACTGGGCGGACTGTCCAGGGCTCAGACATGGGAAGTCAATAATTGACGGACCCAGTTCAAAGAGAGCTGTGGAGCTGCTAAACCTTAGCAGAGGACAGCTCAGAAACACAACAGGTCTCTTGATGGGACACATGGCCGTCAAGAAACACCTGCATAAAATGGGGCGGTTCGAGGGGGACCACGCATGCAGACTCTGTGGCGAGGGGGAGGAATCAGCCCAGCACATCTTGTGTGAGTGTATAGCTCTGGACCGGAAAAGAGAACTGATCTACGGTCACTCTAGACCGGAGACAGAGCAATATAAAACTTCACCCTACCAATCGCTGTGCAGACTAGTTCAAGGCACAGTGATTTTGGAATGGGTGGAGTAAGACTAAGGGTATGCACAATCAACCAAGGGTTGCGGTGCTATCGGGGCGGCAAGGCCGCGGACGAGCCCTGAGGGAACAAAAAAAAATGGTGTCAACCTCCAGTTGTTTTGCCAATGGTACCCTTCGCGGTGGTTGCTTGATTGGTGCGGATGTCCCAGTCACAATGCGATGGCGTACTAGGTCTGTTCTTCCAAAATCGTTCTTGTCGGTTACGAAAACGTTGCGATATTTGGACAGCAATTTAGCCACTGCTTGCTTCTGTTGTGGAGAAACATTTGCACAAGCTTCTGCTAAGACACCGCGTAGATGTTCTGGAAGTGGTTCATCCGGGATGGAAGAGGCTGGGTGTTCTTGGTCGTGGCAACGCCGTATGATGGTTACTGGTGAAAATGTTCCGATTTCGGAACCTTTGGAGATCTTCTGTTCAAAGCTCTTAAAGTTGACTATTCTGACAGCTGCCAGCTCTTTTGCTTGAATAAGAGTTTTGCCGAATAGTAGAGCTTTCTCAAAAAGATCATTGTCTTCTGGTTCTATAATACCCACCACTTGTCTCGAAATGTCTCCAACTATCTTCACCCGGACAATACTTTCACTCTGGGCTCTTGCAATGACATCTTCTTTGGCCGTGACTTTTCGAATCGCAAGGTTATTGACAGTCGACATGACTACTTACTCATCACAGATATTTAAAACATTATTCTCGAGATCTAACTTGACAGCGTGACATTGTAGAACATCTAGTCCAAGTATAATGGGGTCTGATATGGCGGCAACAATAACTCGCTGTTTGGTTTTCCAAACTCCAATTTGTAGTTTGACCTCAGTCTCACCAAATACACGAATCTGTTCGCCACCAGCTGCGGTCACTTTATAGATTCTTTCTAGCTCTGTTACCCGCCATCTTGGTACCATATCACGACGGATAATCGTTCTGGATGCGCCAGTGTCTTAGGCATAGACGTAGTTAAAGCTTGTACACAGTTTATTCTATTTCAAGAACACACCCAGTTATGACTTACTGCTGACACTGATTTTCCAGAGATTCTAAAAAAAATTCACGTTGTTCAACGAATATTCTGGAAAATATTTCTGCTAGCAGCTTGAAAATCCCACTTCTGACACCAGTTGTTACGTTCTACGGGGTTCTGGATTCGTTGACTAACAAAACACAGCTTTTCAAACTACTAATTTATTATAAGCAACTATTTGCCAACACCGGTATCAACTAAAATATTTCTCTCTAGTATTAAATGTCCATAGAACTATATTCCGCTATTCGCCTTCTATGATCGCTTCTTAAACACTAACACTTACTGCTAACTCTCTTAATGCTCTATGATCACTATTCTACACCACACCGACTTAATACTGAACTAACTTACTCTGTGCACCGCTCGTCTATTTATACTGCCCATAGAGATTCTAAACCTTCTACACCTTTCTATACCTGTCACTTCTGATCCCTTTTAGAAATATAATTCCAGAGTGTTCGCTCTTACCAACACACTTTATAAACGACATCTGACCATAGAATAAACAAAGTCCATAAACTTAATTCTCATAGACAAATCTGACACTATATATATATATATATATATATATATATATATATATATATATATATATATATATATATATATATATATATATATTGCTATGATAAAAAGCTTTAAGCAATGTGACATTGAGTTAGAAATTTTAAAACCTAATAGAAAAGTTAAGATTATGTATTTCAGATAAGTAAGCAAAATGAAATATTTATTTTTAATAAAACTAATTATATTTATTAAGCTCAAATATGTAAACACACTGCCGCAAGTGTTAAACAATAGGTACAATGAACTGAATGAGAAATTTAAAATTTGTAAACAATGTTTTTTAGATTAAGATAATATAAACAGTGATGGACAGATTTTGAACTTAGCGCCAATAAACAAAGTGATACTCACCTTTTGATTCAAGCAGTTATTTAACAAATAAATGAACTTCAAGGGGAAGTTATTAATTTGACTAGTGTGTGGATAATCTGCATTATTATTGGATCACGTGACATAATCCATTTGAAGTTTTGAATTAAGTCAATCGGTTTTCACAGAAGAATAGCACGATTTCCGGCTTATTCGAGATAAGGGGAGAACGTTGATAACCAGCAGCACGACACCACGCTTGTAAAAACTCCATTGTGTATTCTCCAAATTTATATTAAAAGTTGTGTTAAAATGGCCAGCCATAGTGTTTAAAACGTACAAGGAAGTCTGCATAGTCGTCAGAGATGTGTCCAGAACAAAGATTAACCTCTACAGCAATGAATTCCGTGTAACAGTACGTAAATGAATAGGACGCCGCCTTCGAAGAGCATGGTATTTATTACAGTTTGAAATATAACACTGTTTCTCACGAATCTAAACAGAAACTTTCGCTAACAAGTAACACTAGTGTCTATAAAAAGTTTACGACATGATAAATGTCATTCGTATCAAACATTTATAAGAAAAATAATATTTCGGTCGATAAATTGGGAGATTAAAAATAGTATCAATAGATGTCGCAACGACATGCTGTTTAACCCTTTGACTATCTACCTACGGATAGACGAGGCATCACCCAATGCGATGTGTTGTAATGTTTGAAAGCAACATTGAATAAAATGTTTGTTTGCACGGTCCTCGACACCATAGGCGTCTCGAGAATTAGGATTGAAATTTTCATAAATACGATTAAAATAATAAAATGAAATTTAAAAGATGTTTAACTACATATACATTATTTAACTATACTATTAACTAAAAAGTCTGGACGCAGCAAGTGCGTTATGGTAGTGAATTTTTATAGAAATGATTTCTCGAATAAAATGTTCGAAAGTCTTAATGTTGCAATGTTGTGATCTCGTCACAAGCGATTTTTTTCTATGCAAATTCAGTAAAAAGTGTTTTCAACAAAAATTTAAAAAAATATATGAAAAAACCTTCAATATCTTGCAGCTCTACCAGTTTTTCTAGAAATTTGTCTGCTGCCATGTTTTATAGATCTACAGCTTGCCGGATAATTTCTTGTTAATTTCATCATGTGGCAAGCATCTAGGAAAATATATGCATTTTTATGGGTTACAGGATGCGGCAAATAAGCCATTAAACCTTCTTGAATAAATGTATCTAAATTTGC
Organism: Tillus elongatus; assembly: GCA_964006375.1. NCBI lineage: Eukaryota > Metazoa > Arthropoda > Insecta > Coleoptera > Cleridae > Tillus > Tillus elongatus. Next base: position 5,803,702 of record OZ023262.1, on the reverse strand, counting down.
TCCCAAATATTTAACCATGCTTATATTTGCAGCTGCTCCATCAAAACTTAAGGAAGTAACGACTATTCTTGCTTGATGGATAAAACTTAAATTCCGATTTAATAGGCTTGCTTTTTCTTCACGAGAAATGCCAGCTAGGAAGAAATAACCCACTGGAACTTTCCAGTGGCCATTTAAAGCAACTAATAAGAAAAGCAAAACTTCTTTAGCCTCTGGAAGCTCGTTTGAATTATTCATATTCACGCCAATATCTACGACGTTACCACAAAACTTTTTTCTGTCCACTCAACTTGACGTCTTATGAACATCTCGTCGATGACTTGGTAAATAAGTATTTTGCGACCTTTTTCAGCTGCTTCTGTGCAAAATCCAGGAACAATTTAGAAATTGTTCGAGGATGTGGCAAAGCTTTGTTTGAATAAAAATTTAGGGTAATAGCAAACGACCTTACGTCTGGTGAATAGTTCCGTTGTGGACATTTTAAAACCTGTTTAATCAGATCTATTTGTGTGGGTAAAGAGGCCTAAAATATTACAAGCAATGATATAAATTCAATAATACTCAAAAGTGAGACGTTCAGGTATGTTTCTGTATTTTCCATAAAAGCAATAAGACTTTTAAAATGCTCAATCAGCGATTTTTGGTGACAAACTCTTAAGACGTCTTTTCTATTGGCGCAATATATTTATTTTCCTCTTTTGTTTTTTTATTACTCGTTTAGCAATAGACCATTTTTTAAAGATGTTTTTGGAGTTCCTGATAAACTGGAAATATCTACAAAATAACGAAGTTTTTTTCTAAAAAATGGACAATATTTGTTATTTATCTATTTTCTTTAGTAGATGGAAACCTAAAAATAGTGCCAAACAGACGTGCCGCCACTGAAAATCGCAAACAGCAGTGTCCTTACGCGTGCAGAGACATCGTTGCCACATCCCCAGGTAATCTTCTACAAGCAATATACTTTTTCATCATTTTGCAAAAACAAAACTCAAAACCCTTATTGCAAATCAAGGTAACACATAAAAATAAATTCTTAGTATACTTGCATACTATTTACAGACAAATACAAGCCACAACTGTGGATTCATACAAGTCTAGATATTTCACATGCAGCAAGATAAAGATTTTAAATTGAGTTTTCTGGTTATATTTACCTAAATAAGGGAGAAACCAAGTAATATAACGTTAGTAAATATTTACATTCATAAATAAGCCCTAATGTAAGTGTGATGTCTTAAGTAACAGAAAAGTAATAAATTTATCATTCTCAACTTGTCATCATATTCGGCGATTTAAGGATGAATTATCACATAGCGACAACGCTTGAGCCACCACCCAATCAGAGCAGAGGACCGATGTAAACATAAGAGTCCCTTGAATGTTGGCTTTAAACAATTCCGCTGCGTGCCGAGTCTATTCTCTGATATATATTTAAAGGTTTAACCAACAGCCATTTTGAAGAACGAAGCTGTTACCATAGTAACAGAACCACAGTGTTTGCAGCATATAGAAATAACATTTTAATTAAACTCACTTCGAACTGCAAATAAAAACTTTAAATAATTATTAAAATTAAATGGCCAATAAGTTTAGGGGCTCATAAGTAGAAACTAAAATTGTTAAATGCTAAATAAATTGTTTATATTGTTTGATAAATTGATTAACTAGAGAACTTTTGTCATACGTACTTCATTTTTCACTAATACATCCTTCAGATCGTCAAGTTCATGATTACTGTTGCCTGTACAGCCATGATCCAATGTTTCAATTTTAAAATTTTCTACAATCACTTCACTTTTATTAAAAGGATTTTCATTTTTTTCATTAAATATCTGTCCAACTGTAACAACTTCAGAACCCTTAGTTCTCTCATGGTCCACCTCACCTATGTAATGTTTTGGTCCATCTAAACACTGCCCTTCAATCTTCTCTGTGGCGGTGGTTCCGACCGCAGTGTTTCCGTCAACACTACTCTATGTTTCTGCATAAATACTCTTGACAGTTAAACGTTGCCTTACGTTATGCGACAGCCAGCTGTCAAGAACTACGGCATATAAGAGACACCAGGCGATCTCTCTCGCTCTCCTCTCTACCAACCACGACAGTGAACACACGTCCTCCACGCTCGGTCAGTTATCTGCTATGTACTCGTGTACTGTTGTAATTGTTATTATATCATAAAGTGTATTATAGTTAAATGTATCATATAGTTTATTCAGTTAGTGAAGTAATAAAGTTATATTAAATGTTTACGTATGGATTTAATATCAACAATTGCAATTAACTTCCATAGAAATTAAGTATTAACCTGAAAAATCTTGTGGTTTCATTTCATATCAGATAACATAATTTTAATAAAATTTAAAGAAAATTAGGTAACAGGTCTAAAAGGTAAGAATTTTCACTAGATCCCACAAAATCCTTGAAAATAGAGTCTACATAAAAGCCGAGGATCAAAAGAAGAAAACAAGCAAATAAAAAGAAAAACTCGGGACGCAGCAAGTGCGTTATGGTAGTGAATTTTTATTAAATGCTTCAAATTTAAATAACTCAATTTTCTATAAACTTAGAGAGTTTAATTTTAATACGTAGTAAGGTCTTTCCTAAGGCAAGATATCCACAAAATTTCATTAAAATAACTGTAATTTTCGGAGAAAAAAATTTTTTTCGAAAGAAAATTTAAAATTTGAATAACTCAATTTTCTCTAAACTTAGACAGTTGAATTAAGGTACGCAGTACAATCTCTCCTGAGGCAACATATATACTAAATTTCATTTAAACAGCTTTGTTACTTTCGGAGAAAAAAATTTTTTTGAAAGAAAACTCAAAATTTTCCCGGAAAACCCCGTCCGATTTTTCTGACTAACGAACTCATCCAAGCCATTAATAAAAGAAAGGCACTTGCCAAGTTTCATCGAAATCAGTTAATTATTTTTTGAGTTAGCGGTTGGATACATATATACATATATATATATATATATATATATATATATATATATATATATATATATATATATATATATATATATATATATATATATATATATATATATATATATATATATATATATATATATATATATATATATATATATATATATATATATATATATATATAAACATATAAAAATTGAAACTGACACCGGATATGGATTCTAGGGGTCCTAGTTCGCACTCATTTGAAAGAATTTTTGCAAAGTCTCACCATCGATACCTCTCTATTAGTGAATTTTTTTAATAAAAATTCACTAAAAGGTAAATTTATTCAATATAATATAAATATAAATTCGTTTAATATTGAGTCTAATTCTTATAAGATAACAAAATTTTACTTACATACAGATATACAGGTCTTCTAAAAGTGTCAGAATTTGAGTTACAAATTAATTAAAAAAAAATTGAACCCTATAAGTAATAACTATATAAATTTAAAGGCGCCCAATAATATAAGCATATATAATCTGAGATTTAAGTATAATATCCGTTACAATACCAGGTATACAAATAGGAGTATAAAATCTACAAATATTACACATATAAATAATAATCTATACTTAAAATAAACAATATACACATTAGAAACTATATATACACATTAAACCATTATTATTGACACCCATAAACGTGGGACAATAAAACTAGTACAATATACAATATATATATATATATATATATATATATATATATATATATATATATATATATATATATATATATATATATATATATATATATATATATATATATATATATATATATATATATATATATATATATATATATATATATATATATATATATATAAAGGGTGAACAATTGACCAAAATTTTGGTCTGTAAGTTTAAAGACAAAAAAGTTAGGGGCATTTAAAGAAAAACAAATTGGGGTTTTCCTTAAAACGTAAAAAGCCGCGATTTGAAACGTCAAAATTGCCAACATTTAGCCAAAGAACCTGAAAGAAATACGGATTATGTAAAGAGTGTTCTGCAAACCCTTAAGTTTCAGCTTAAACCACCATTGCCCTTCATTTTAATAAAATATTTCCAGAAAATTAATTTCAAATAGACACTTTCTCTGAAGCTTTGGAAGTAGTTTTAGTTAAATTTATGGTTTAACGGTCTATAATTTTTAGCAAATTTTCATAGAAAAAAATCGTTAGTGAAGAGACTGCAGCTTTTGAATTCTAAAAAGATTTCTTCAAATGAGCGCAAACTAGGCCCCATAGAATCCATATCCGGGTTTACTTTCTGTTAACATATATACAGTGTGACGCATTTCTATGGTAAAGCTCAATATAATTGTTATTATGCAAGATACGAGAAAAAATTGTATACGTTACCTATAACTATAAAATTCAATAACGCAATTTACTATTAACCTAAGGTTCGTCAGTAAGGAAACGAGTTTTCTCGGAAATGTTTTAAGTTTATTTTCAGAAAATTTTTGTACATTTTCAAACAAGTTATGTTGATAAAATATGGTACATTGTTCCTACTATATAGGTTATACCAGTGACCATGCATTAAAGAGACATATTTTCTATTAAAAAATTTAAAGAAAATTCACTACCATAACACACTGGCTGCGTCCAGACTTTTTACATTTTGCAGGCATACCTCCCTAAAATCCTGTTTACCCCGCACAGAACCTCTATTCGCCCCAGGTTCCGGAACATTCTCTGCGGTTATTTCAAAGAAAGTTTATTGATGGTTTATACAGGCAGAAGGGGAAAAAAAACCCCCCGTACGAAGTAGAGTCCTACAAGAAAAATGCATTGTTTGTTAAATAAAACTCATAGTCTAATTATATTTGATAATAGTTAAAATAAAGTTGTAAACCACATACACCTAGTGTCAGTTACTGATGAAGACAACTTCATTGTTGAAATACATCTCTGGTGTATAACTTATTTTTGTCACTATTTTTGTGGGTTTTGTGGAGATTCTGCTTTCTCTTTCAGTTTCCATTCTGTTTCTTTTTTCATAATAAAGTTCATGAAAAGCGAAGACTATGTGCCTCTACGGCATCATGAACTTGATTGTTGTGCCACAAGATGAGTGTTTACTCTCCTCTTAAATAGATGGAGATTATTTGTCTGCTGGGAGGGCATTCCAAAGCTTAGATACTCTAGGAAAGAACGAAGATTCAGAACAATCCATGAAACAAGTTGGTAATTTGACACTAAAACCGTGTACTTCTTGACTAAAACAGGTTGGCCGATTAATAGTCGCAAGCCAAGATACTAACGAAGCAATTAGAAGGGGCAATGTCGATAGTAATATCGATAGAAGAGGCAGAGTTCTCCAACCTTTCTCCTGTGGTCATGAGAAGTAAGACTGGCTGTGAAAGATGACGCTGTCAAACATTGGTCTTTTATCATTTAATATAATATGCAATCAAATGTAACTGATTTTATCTAAAATTTAGTTAACGATGGGAAACCCTGGAACCACCCTTTTCCACAAACAGCAACTATTACATTTACAATCACAGTTGTGATGACAAGACCACATTGTCTTCAAGTTTTGATGATAATCACTGAATATTTGGTCTAATGTGTCAATTACTGGTACATTTATCTTTATATCTTTTAACAAGTATTCCTTCTATACACTCTTATAGTTACATGACATAAACACTGACATGATTCACCAAATTTTGTTTCTGCACACTTGCAAAATCACATGATGAACAATAATAATTCTTCCCTGCTGTGTGTTTTGATTTAATATGCTTCAACAAATAATGTTTGGTTGCACCAGTATATTCACATAATGAACATTTATGAAGCTTTCCTTTTGTGTGTTTTGATTTAATATGTTTTAACAAAGAATGTTTCCACACACTTGCATATAATCACATGATGAACATTGATAAGGCTTTTCTCCTGTGTGTTTTGATTTAATATGCTTCAACAAATAATGTTTGGTTGCACCAGTATATTCACATAATGAACATTTATGAAGCTTTCCTTTTGTGTGTTTAGATTTAATATGTTTTAACAAAGAATGTTTCCACACACTTGCATAATCACATGATGAACATTGATGAGGCTTTTCTCCTGTGTGTTTTGATTTAATATGCTTCAACAAACTTTGTTTCTGCACACATGCATAATCACATGATGAACATTGATAAGGCTTTTCTCCTGTGTGTTTTGATTTAATATGCTTCAACAAACTTTGTTTCTGCACACATGCATAATCACATGATGAACATTGATAAGGCTTTTCTCCTGTGTGTTTTGATTTAATATGCTTCAACAAACTTTGTTTCTGCACACATGCATAATCACAGGATGAACATTGATGAGGCTTTTCTCCTGTGTGTTTTGATTTAATATGCTTCAACAAACTTTGTTTCTTCACACTTGCATAATCACATGATGAACATTGATAAGGCTTTTCTCCTGTGTGTTTTGATTTAATATGCTTCAACAAATAATGTTTGGTTGCACCAGTATATTCACATAATGAACATTTATGAAGCTTTCCTTTTGTGTGTTTTGATTTAATATGTTTTAACAAAGAATGTTTTCACACACTTGCATAATCACATGATGAACATTGATAAGGCTTTTCTCCTGTGTGTTTTGATTTAATATGCTTCAACAAATAATGTTTGGTTGCACCAGTATATTCACATAATGAACATTTATGAAGCTTTCCTTTTGTGTGTTTTGATTTAATATGTTTTAACAAAGAATGTTTCCACACACTTGCATAATCACATGATGAACATTGATAAGGCTTTTCTCCTGTGTGTTTTGATTTAATATGCTTCAACAAATAATGTTTGGTTGCACCAGTATATTCACATAATGAACATTTATGAAGCTTTCCTTTTGTGTGTTTTGATTTAATATGTTTTAACAAAGAATGTTTCCACACACTTGCATAATCACATGATGAACATTGATGAGGCTTTTCTCCTGTGTGTTTTGATTTAATATGCTTCAACAAACTTTGTTTCTGCACACATGCATAATCACATGATGAACATTGATAAGGCTTTTCTCCTGTGTGTTTTGATTTAATATGCTTCAACAAACTTTGTTTCTGCACACATGCATAATCACAGGATGAACATTGATGAGGCTTTTCTCCTGTGTGTTTTGATTTAATATGCTTCAACAAACTTTAATTCTGCACACATGCATAATCACATGATGAACATTGATAAGGCTTTTCTCCTGTGTGTTTTGATTTAATATGCTTCAACAAACTTTGTTTCTGCACACATGCATAATCACATGATGAACATTGATAAGGCTTTTCTCCTGTGTGTTTTGATTTAATATGCTTCAACAAACTTTGTTTCTGCACACATGCATAATCACAGGATGAACATTGATGAGGCTTTTCTCCTGTGTGTTTTGATTTAATATGCTTCAACAAACTTTGTTTCTTCACACTTGCATAATCACATGATGAACATTGATAAGGCTTTTCTCCTGTGTGTTTTCATTTAATATGCTTCAACAAATAATGTTTGGTTGCACCAGTATATTCACATAATGAACATTTATGAAGCTTTCCTTTTGTGTGTTTTGATTTAATATGTTTTAACAAAGAATGTTTCCACACACTTGCATAATCACATGATGAACATTGATAAGGCTTTTCTCCTGTGTGTTTTGATTTAATATGCTTCAACAAATAATGTTTGGTTGCACCAGTATATTCACATAATGAACATTTATGAAGCTTTCCTTTTGTGTGTTTTGATTTAATATGTTTTAACAAAGAATGTTTCCACACACGTGCATAATCACATGATGAACATTGATAAGGCTTTTCTCCTGTGTGTTTTGATTTAATATGCTTCAACAAATAATGTTTGGTTGCACCAGTATATTCACATAATGAACATTTATGAAGCTTTCCTTTTGTGTGTTTTGATTTAATATGTTTTAACAAAGAATGTTTCCACACACTTGCATATAATCACATGATGAACATTGATAAGGCTTTTCTCCTGTGTGTTTTGATTTAATATGCTTCAACAAATAATGTTTGGTTGCACCAGTATATTCACATAATGAACATTTATGAAGCTTTCCTTTTGTGTGTTTAGATTTAATATGTTTTAACAAAGAATGTTTCCACACACTTGCATAATCACATGATGAACATTGATGAGGCTTTTCTCCTGTGTGTTTTGATTTAATATGCTTCAACAAACTTTGTTTCTGCACACATGCATAATCACATGATGAACATTGATAAGGCTTTTCTCCTGTGTGTTTTGATTTAATATGCTTCAACAAACTTTGTTTCTGCACACATGCATAATCACATGATGAACATTGATAAGGCTTTTCTCCTGTGTGTTTTGATTTAATATGCTTCAACAAACTTTGTTTCTGCACACATGCATAATCACAGGATGAACATTGATGAGGCTTTTCTCCTGTGTGTTTTGATTTAATATGCTTCAACAAACTTTGTTTCTTCACACTTGCATAATCACATGATGAACATTGATAAGGCTTTTCTCCTGTGTGTTTTGATTTAATATGCTTCAACAAATAATGTTTGGTTGCACCAGTATATTCACATAATGAACATTTATGAAGCTTTCCTTTTGTGTGTTTTGATTTAATATGTTTTAACAAAGAATGTTTTCACACACTTGCATAATCACATGATGAACATTGATAAGGCTTTTCTCCTGTGTGTTTTGATTTAATATGCTTCAACAAATAATGTTTGGTTGCACCAGTATATTCACATAATGAACATTTATGAAGCTTTCCTTTTGTGTGTTTTGATTTAATATGTTTTAACAAAGAATGTTTCCACACACTTGCATAATCACATGATGAACATTGATAAGGCTTTTCTCCTGTGTGTTTTGATTTAATATGCTTCAACAAATAATGTTTGGTTGCACCAGTATATTCACATAATGAACATTTATGAAGCTTTCCTTTTGTGTGTTTTGATTTAATATGTTTTAACAAAGAATGTTTCCACACACTTGCATAATCACATGATGAACATTGATGAGGCTTTTCTCCTGTGTGTTTTGATTTAATATGCTTCAACAAACTTTGTTTCTGCACACATGCATAATCACATGATGAACATTGATAAGGCTTTTCTCCTGTGTGTTTTGATTTAATATGCTTCAACAAACTTTGTTTCTGCACACATGCATAATCACAGGATGAACATTGATGAGGCTTTTCTCCTGTGTGTTTTGATTTAATATGCTTCAACAAACTTTAATTCTGCACACATGCATAATCACATGATGAACATTGATAAGGCTTTTCTCCTGTGTGTTTTGATTTAATATGCTTCAACAAACTTTGTTTCTGCACACATGCATAATCACATGATGAACATTGATAAGGCTTTTCTCCTGTGTGTTTTGATTTAATATGCTTCAACAAACTTTGTTTCTGCACACATGCATAATCACAGGATGAACATTGATGAGGCTTTTCTCCTGTGTGTTTTGATTTAATATGCTTCAACAAACTTTGTTTCTTCACACTTGCATAATCACATGATGAACATTGATAAGGCTTTTCTCCTGTGTGTTTTCATTTAATATGCTTCAACAAATAATGTTTGGTTGCACCAGTATATTCACATAATGAACATTTATGAAGCTTTCCTTTTGTGTGTTTTGATTTAATATGTTTTAACAAAGAATGTTTCCACACACTTGCATAATCACATGATGAACATTGATAAGGCTTTTCTCCTGTGTGTTTTGATTTAATATGCTTCAACAAATAATGTTTGGTTGCACCAGTATATTCACATAATGAACATTTATGAAGCTTTCCTTTTGTGTGTTTTGATTTAATATGTTTTAACAAAGAATGTTTCCACACACGTGCATAATCACATGATGAACATTGATAAGGCTTTTCTCCTGTGTGTTTTGATTTAATATGCTTCAACAAATAATGTTTGGTTGCACCAGTATATTCACATAATGAACATTTATGAAGCTTTCCTTTTGTGTGTTTTGATTTAATATGTTTTAACAAAGAATGTTTCCACACACTTGCATAATCACATGATGAACATTGATGAGGCTTTTCTCCTGTGTGTTTTGATTTAATATGCTTCAACAAACTTTGTTTCTGCACACATGCATAATCACATGATGAACATTGATAAGGCTTTTCTCCTGTGTGTTTTGATTTAATATGCTTCAACAAACTTTGTTTCTGCACACTTGCATAATCACAGGATGAACATTGATGAGGCTTTTCTCCTGTGTGTTTTGATTTAATATGCTTCAACAAACTTTGTTTCTGCACACTTGCGTAACCACAGGATGAACATTGATAAGGCTTTTCTCCTGTGTGTTTTGATTTAATATGCTTCAACAAACTTTGTTTCTGCACACTTGCGTAACCACAGGATGAACATTGATACGCCTTTTCATCTGTGTGTTTTGATTTAATATGGTTTAACAAAATTTGTTTTCGTGCACTTACATAGTTACATGATGAACATTGATAAGTGTTGACGATAGTCAACACACATGTATAATACGTAGTTTTTGTTCCTTTGTCTATAGAGGTCAGAATCGCCCGCGGCTCGCACCCCCAAGGGAGGGGTGCTACCTTAAGAAGATGCCCGAGCGATGCTGACCTCTATAGACAAAGGAACAAAAACTACGTATTATACATGTGTGTTGACTATCGTCAACATGCTTGGGGGGCAGGCTTAATTAAATCTAAAACTCTGTACAAACTTTACGAAAATCAACATTAACATTACTTATAATTAATGATAGCTAAAAAGAAAACAATTAACCTATATAACACTAATGACTATCAAACAAAGTTAAATTAGGTATGGATTGATATTTACATAGGTCTCAAAATTATGAATATAAAATGTGTTTTTTGTTTAATGTCTTATTCAATAGGCAAAAGAGATATTTTTGAGATTGCCACTCGTGTTGTTTTTTGATTGGAGTACTTTATTTCAACTACTCTCACTTTACCATCAAGTCCGGGAATTGTTTGACAATGCGGGCTAGTGCCCACTGATTGGGAGAGAGATTGTCCTCCTTTACTAACACTAGCTGCCCTTCTTTAATGTTCGGCTGTAGTTTGTGCCATTTTGGCTTATTAAGAAGTTGATTAAGATATTCTTTATGCCATCTCCTCCAGAAGTGCTGGTGTATCCTGGTGCACTGCATCCAGAAGGAGAGGCGATTGATTGGTTGCAGGCTTATATCCGATTCCGGAATTGTGGTCAGTGGTTGTCCCACGAGGAAATGAGCTGGGGTCAGTGCATTAAAGTCATTTACATCGTTTGATAATGGACACAATGGTCTTGAGTTCAACACTGACTCAATTTGTATGAGAACAGTTTGCATTTCCTCGTAAGTCAATTGAATGTTTCCCGTTACGCGTTTCAAATGAAACTTCGTTGATTTTATGGCGGCTTCCCATAAACCTCCAAAATTGGGGGAATAATTAGGAATAAATTGCCACTGTATATTATGAGTTTGGGATACCTGATCAATTAACTCATTATAATGTGATTTAAAAAATTTGTGTATATGATTTAACTTGTTGTTAGCCGCCTTGAATGTACTTCCATTATCGGAGTAAATGACTGAAGGGCAACCCCGGTGACCAACAAATCTTTTAAGCGCAGCCAAAAATATATCTGTTTTAAGGTCTGATCTTAATTCTATGTGGATAGCCTTTGTTGTGAAACACACAAAAAGTGCAATGTATGCCTTTGTTATGACTGCCCGCCTTATTCTGTTTGATAGTCAGCGGACCAGCAAAATCAATGCCAACCTTTTCGAACACCCTAGCCTGTACTACTCGACCTGCTGGCAAATCTCCCATTATCTGTTGAGCCAGATTATTTTTATATTTGTGGCAAGTGACGCATTTATATATAACGGCCTTAACCTCTTTATTGCCACTTATAATCCAGAACCTTTGTCTTAGATTATACAAAAGTGATTTTGACCCAGAATGTAGCAAAACACGGTGCTCATTCCGAATAATTAATGTGGTAATGTGGTTTTTGAGAGGCAAAATAACTGGATGTTTTTGCTGATATGAAAGCAGCGAGTTTTTTAGTCTTCCACCAACCCGGAGCAACTCAAGTTCATCGAGAAATGGTGTAAGACTTTTTAAGGGCCCTTGTATTTGGATATTTTTTCGAATGCATTTTATTTCATTCTTAAAGGTTGATTGCTGTATATTCCAAATTAGCAAATTTAAGGAATTTCATAATTCTAAAACAGACAGATTTCCGGTTATTTTTTCTAACGGAAATTTTGTATTATGCATAAACCTTCGGCAGTAGGCAATTATTCTAATAAGCTTATTGATATCTGAATATTTAGTAAAATCAATATGAATCGGTTGTGTAAGTCGTGTGTGCGCATTTATTGCAGCACAATATTTAAGTTTCGGAAGCCTTGTGTAATATATTTGTAAATTACTTATACTATGTTTATAACTATAAAATTCTAAATATTCTGGCCCATGCCACCAGTGCTTCAACTCACCAAGTATGTGTGGGTCTAACCTTATACAATAATTCATTATACAAATATACATATACATACGCATAATATCCTTTATACAAAATACAAGTTAAGCAACTGTAATTCAGTCTCATATCAAATAGTTATAGTGTTAAGTGTAAATAGTGTTTGTACATACAAAGTAATTTATATAAAAGTGTTATTAAGTAATCCGAGAGTGTTAGTGTTCTTAACCACCCTTTCAATCATACAAGTAAAATAAATCACACAATTAGTGTTGCTCGTCAACAATAAGGCATTTCTCCTGTGTGTTTTGATTTAATATGGTTTACCAAAACTTGCATAATCACAGGATTTCCACACACTTGCAAAATCACATGATTAACATTGATAAGGCTTTTCTCCTGTGTGTTTAGACTTAATATGATTTAACAAAGAATGTTTCTGCACACTTGCATAATTACATGAAGAACATTGATAAGGCTTTTCCCCTGCGTGTCTTGATTTAATATGCTTCAACACATTTTCTTTCCGCACATTTGTATAATTACATGATGAACATTGATAAGGCTTTTCTCCTGTGTGTTTTGATCTAATATGCTTCAACAAATTTTGTTTCCGCACACTTGCATAATCACAGGATGAACATTGATAAGCCTTTTCTCCTGTGTGTTTTGATTTAATATGCTTCAACAAACTTTGTTTCCGCACACTTGCATAATCACATGATGAACATTGATAAGGCTTTTCTCCTGTGTGTTTTGATTTAATATGATTTAACAAAGAATGTTTCCACACACTTCCAAAATCACATGATGAACATTGATAGGGCTTTTCTTTTGTGTGTTGTGATTTAATATGCTTCAACAAATTGTGTTTTCGTACACTTGCATAATTACATGATGAACATTGATAAGGCTTTTCTCCTGTGTGTTTTGATCTAATATGCTTCAACAAATCGTCTTTCCACACACTTGCATAATTACATGATGAACATTGATAAGGCTTTTCTTTTGTGTGTTTTGATTTAATATGCTTCAACAAATTGTGTTTTCGTACACTTGCATAATTACATGATGAACATTGATAAGGCTTTTCTCCTGTGTGTTTTGATTTAATATGCTTCAACATATTGCGTTTCTGCACACTTGCATAATTACAGGATGGACATTGATAAGGCCTTTCTCCTGTGTGTTTTGATTGAATATGCTTCAACAAATTGTGTTTCCGCTCACTAGCATAATTACATGATGAACATTGATACTTTTCTCCTGTGTGTTTTGATTTAATATGACTTAACAAAGAACATTTCCACGCACTTGCATAATCACATGATGAACAGTGATAAGGCTTTTCTCCTGTGTGTTTTGATTTAATATGCCTCAACAAGCTTTGTTTGTACACACTTGCATAATTACATAATGCACATTGATGAGACCTTTCTATTGTGTGTTCAGTAACATGATTTAACAAGTGTTTTTCTCTTGTGTGCTTTAATCGGATGTGCCATATCAATTGTTTTTTCCTTATACTTGCATATTCACAAAAGAAACACTGATATGAACTATTTTTAGGATTTTGCGAATTAATACAGTCAAAAGAATTATTCTTATCTTCATCTATATTACTTTGAGGCTCTTCTTTCTCAAACTGGTTAGCATCCTGAAATAATTCCTGTAACTCGCATTTCGCATTTACATCATCCTTGATGTCCAAAGTAGGCCAGGAGTTTTGTTCATTAGAATTTTCATTTTTATTCCAGTACTCTTTCTTTAAATCTCCACATAATAAAACATTGTCCAATGCATGCTCTTCTATTTCCAGTTTTATTAAAGATTCATTTATTTGCAGATCCATTTTCGTATCCTGCTCAAATTCGCAGGAAAGCGTAAACTTTTGATCAGTGGATACATCTTCATAATTTTCTGTTTCAGTTTTCATAGTTTTACAGTAGATTTCACTGATCTCCTGACCTTCTTTTATATGTTCCATGGACATGTCTTGACAGCTACAATTTTGATGGAACTCTGTTTGATACACTAAATTATTTCTGCTGCCTCTTTTTCACGTTTCATTATTTAATTATTTATATATATATATATATATATATATATATATATATATATATATATATATATATATATATATATATATATATATATATATATATATATATATATATATATATTTCTAGTAAAATAAGAGTAAGACCAAAGTTGCATTTTAATCAACGGTCAAAGTTTCAATCGACTCCGGACTCCGCACGCAATGACATATAAAATATTAGTGATGGGTTGTTATTACAATGCTGATGCTGTTAATTTTCCACTGTTGCCGAGACGCAACAGTAACAACTTGTTATGGATATATGAAAATAACAGGTTACAGGAGGACCAGAAACACTACAGCAGAAATCTTTTTGCGTTTGCGCTTTATACTAGAACTCAGACTCGTATCTGTTTCTGTTGCACTGCAACTAGCTACGATGAATCAACATCGGTTTTCATCCGCAACTGTTATAACAGGATGAATGGACATGAGACTGGGAATGCTAAATATGTATGGGGTATAGAGTATAGAGCGGACCTTACTTCATAACATAATACTTAACACTTTATACTAGTGTGCTCACAGCTTTGGGAACGTAGGATCGTCGAACAATAAAACTGTTAAATTTTAACAGGTTGTTGATGGGGATACGGCATACGGACACGGACACTACTACTAATCGCTGAAACTTTAAAACTCTCAGGAACATTACCAATTTTAATGAAATTATAAAAAATATTCCCTGTACCCGGTATAGTTGAAACCAGACACACTTATTCACTCTATAGGTAGAGAGAAAAAAATTAGTTTTAATTTTTTTAAATATATATTTATTTTATTTCTTGCTTACAATAATTCATGTATTTTATTAAACTCTCATTTTCTAGGAAAAGATGGCTATAGAGGTTTTCAAGCTCAATGCTTAACTAATACTTAATTAGTAAAGAAAATTCGAAAGAATTTTTACATTGTTGATTTTGTTTACCAAATTATTATTAGTGATAAATACCCAAAAAACCCCTTGATCATTTTTTTATAAAAAATTTATTAATTGTTTTCAACATAAAACAAAAATATTTTTTTTATTTTAAACATTATATAGTTGCATAGTATAGTAAACAATTTAAATAATGTTTCAGAGAATTAGAGATATCTAAAGTTTTTGCTCCCTCCACATTGTTTCATAATTATTTTTGTCTTTTTATTAAAATTAATCACCTTCACACCTCAGGCCAGATCAACTGATAGTTACATCGCCCGGAGATTGAACCCGTGCAGCAGCGAATCTCCTTTACACTTTACCTAACTACACCACCGGACGGGTTCAGCTACTGTTACTACGTCTATGTGGAATTCTTAATAATTCATAGTTCATACTGTTATTTTGAACCTGTTATATTTTAAAATTATTTCTAAATAACAGTAACTGTTGCCACCTGTTACAGCAATAAAACAGTTTTTACCATCACTATAAAATATGTCATTGCCGCACGAGACAAAAGTGACAGGAAGGTCCTGGGTTCAGGATTGCCAGATTATTTTCGTATTAGTATTTGCGTACAATGTCGCCCATACTAAGATCCAAAATAGTTTAAAAAATTGAATGTTTTCACAATAGTAGGTGGCACGTTGTATGTCGACTATGGCCTTCAAAGCAGAACACAAAAGCAGACTATTCTGGTTACCAATATTCTTTTTGAAAGTGATTAATTTATTATTTCTCAGAATAGTGAAAACATAAAGCTAGGTTCATACACCCGCGAATTGTGAAACTAATTCCTATTGGTCCATTTTGAAAAATATGATAGTAGAAGATTTGACA
The DNA here is from genome assembly GCA_964006375.1 of Tillus elongatus. Classification (NCBI taxonomy): domain Eukaryota; kingdom Metazoa; phylum Arthropoda; class Insecta; order Coleoptera; family Cleridae; genus Tillus; species Tillus elongatus. Next base: position 5,787,332 of record OZ023262.1, on the reverse strand, counting down.
CTTGAAATGCTTGAGTTTCCCCGGAATCCACTACATTTAAAATTTGGGCGACGGGAGTTTGCACCTTAATACAAAACAAACTTTATTTTGAAAATTACAAGGTTTATTGTAATTCAAAACGAAGGAGAAATACACTAAGTTAATGTTGAAGCTATCGTAATATATTGTTATGTTCCACGGGGTTCTGGATTTGTTTACTAACAAAACACAGCTTTCCAAACTATTAATTTATTATTACCTATTATTTTCCAACACCAGTGTCAACTAAAATATTTCTCTTCTCCATTATTAAATGTCCATAGAACTATATTCCTCTATCGCTTTATATGATCGCTCCTATACACCAACTCTTACTGTTAACTCGCTTTATACTTTATGACCACTTTCACACCACCTTATTCAATACTGAACTAACTTACTCTGCGCACCGCTCGTCTATTTATATCTGTCTATAGAGATTCTAGACACTATTCTACACTATTCTACACCTGTCACTTCTGGTCTATTCTAGAAATGTCATTCCAGAGTGTTCGCTGTGACACTGTCCCCCTCTTATATTCGATCGTCCCGGTCGAATTCTGACATTTCTTGGTATGGCGTAAGTCTGTGCATATGGACCACCTTTATCTAGCTCTTTGGGCTCCTCTGAATGCGATAGACAACGTTATTGATCCTTTTGACCACCTTATAAGCATCTTCCCATAATTTTTGTAGTTTCGGTGACCGTCCCTTGCGTCGTACTGGATTGTAGAACCACACACGATCTTCTTCTTTAAAACCAGCTAAATTAGCTCACACGTCATAACATGTCTTCATGGGGTCGCTTTCTACTCGCATATGCATTCGGACAGCAGAGTGGATCGTTTTCCTTCTCGTGCTAATTTAGCTCCTTCGTCCATTTTTCTCATTTCTTCTTTGGCCTCTTCGTCTCTTTTTCTGGCCTTTTCTTTCATTTATTTAATCAATTCCAATAGCTAGGCGTCCATTTTGACTGTTGCGCTACGTGTCTTAGGCATAGATGTACTTAAAGCTGGTAAACAGTTTATTCTGTTTCAATAACACACCCAGTTATGACTTACCGCTGACACTGTTCTTCCAGGGATTCTAGAAATTTTCACGATGTTGAACGAATATTCTGGAAAACATTCCTGCTAACAGCTTGAAAATCCCACTTCTGACACCAGTTGTTACATTCTACGGGTTTCTGGATTTGTTTACTAACAAAACACAACTTTCCAAACTACTAATTTATTATTACCAATTATTTTCCAACACCAGTGTCAACTAAAATATTTCTCTTCTCTATTATTAAATGTCCATAGAACTATATTCCACTATCGCCTTCTATGATCGCTTCCTATATACCAACACTTACTGTTAACTCGCTTTACACTCTATGATCACTTCTTTCACCACACTACTCAATACTGAACTAACTTACTCTGCGCACCGCTCGTCTATTTATATCTGTCTATAGAGATTCTAGACACTATTCTACACTACTCTACACCTGTCACTTCTGGTCTATTCTAGAAACGTCATTCCAAAGTGTTTGCTGTGACAATATGCTAACACAATATTTTACATTACCTCTATTTATTAACTACATTATGTTTATGTAACATTATGAAATAAAACCACTTTAACTAATAGTTATATTAAATGTAATTAGTCAGCGGTTTTCACATTTCCGCGGTGAACGTCTGCTTACATCCTATCGCACATTAATATAGCATTATACAGGGTGTTGTAACTCCTCCCTTGCCAGATAAGATTGGTTCTTCTGCTTTTAAATTTCCATAAACAGAAACATGCTACTGTTAACAAAAAGACACAAACAGTTATAAAGTAAAAACACTTATAGAAGTATGGATTACAGGAACATTTATTGTTTGTAGTAACTCCTTCTGATGCGGTAACGTTGGCCCTTTGGGAAGGGGATACGAGATACAGGGCTACGCGGACGACATTGTCATCATAGTCCGAGGAAAGGTTACACAGTCAATGTGGGAGCGCATGCAAACAGTAGTGAAAGTGGTGGAAAGGTGGACGGTTGGCCAAGGGCTCGGGGTGAGCCCCGAGAAAGCACCTTCATACCGTTTACGGTGAGGAGGTAGTGGGAGGGCCACAGAACTCCACTCTATACGGTCGAAATTCTAGGCTAACCTGGAATGGTCACGTTGAGAAAATACTGCGCTATGTAGTTATGGCCCTATCCATCACTAGGCGGCTATATGGAAAAAAGTGGGAACTAATACCTAGTATGGCCCACTGGCTGTACACAAGGGTGGTCAGACCATCGTTAACATATGAGGCACTGGTCTGGTGGTCTAAGGTGACACAATCCAGTGCCAAACAAAAACTAGGCAAGATCCAACGGATGGCTTGCCCAGGCCATGACTTCAACCCCAACAGCCGCCATAGAGGTGTTGCTGGATCTGCCCAACTGGATCAACTACAATACGAATCCAAACATTTACGGAAAACTGCTTTTAATAATTGTTCTCTGTAACTGTATGGGGGATTTTCTTCACCCCAGATATAACAATGATTGTTATCAAAGTTCATAATTGAATTTCAGAAAAAACACGCGTCATCAGTAAAAAAAATTTGGATAGAAATATCGGAGATGCTACTTGTTGCAAATTCCAGCTACAATAGACAAATCGAAAAATCGGCAGTTGATAAAACTTGAACACGCCGTATGTGGTAAGGATACATATGATATTTCCTTAAAATCTTCCATACAGTATTTTGAATAATGTTTAATTGGTATCATTTTGCGTGTACTTGTGTCAGGGCTACGCTAAATTTTATGTGGGGTAGACTGGGGTTAACTGAACACCGTTTTTTTTGTAAAATTGTCAAATTTGTCTGGTTATAGATAGAGAAAATCTGTAAAGAAGAATGTCTTCGATATAGTTTAAGGTGTCTAAAAAAAAATTGTTTGACTTAATTTTTCACTTTTTCCCTAGTCAAAATTGAGATTTAAAAAAATGGACAAGTGTTCAGTTAACCCCATGGGGTGGATTAAATGAACACCAAGGGTGGGTCAACTGAACGCTTGTGTAAAAAAACATATTTTTGAGAGAAAAAACTGTATTAAACAAGTGAAACAGGTATAAATGCTTAAATTATTACAATAAATGTTTAACCTAACATTAATCAGAAAATAGGACTGAACTCATCAAAATCAAAATTGAAAGCAAACATACCCGTAAATCTGCCTGCCTTAAATTTTATTGGATCAGGTAAATTAACAATGGAATCTTGAGGTTTTACAAACCCTGTTTCCTCAGTAACCTTAAACTTGAACGTCCCCGTAACTCTCTTGAAAAAAGTAACGTCGTAACCCACTGAGTAAGCTCTATCGATCTGACAAACATAGAAACGAAAGTTATCTTTAGATTTTCTGTAAACTTTAACCAGGGAAAACGCACCCTCCTCTAAGTCTTTCGGAGGTTCATCACAATCAAATTCTTCATTCGATGAGTCTGAATCATGAAGCGAAACATCTTCAGAGTCCACTGAATCAGAAGAATCGTCTAAATCGGTGTTAAGGAAAAACCTCTTCTTGTAAGGATTTTGTTTCTTAGCACCATTCATTGGAAAAATTGTCTTCAAAATTTTTTTCTCTTCAGCTTGTTTCTTCCTTGCTGCCCTTTTTTCCTTAAACCTCTGTTTCTCTTCCAATTTTTGTTTTTCTGGCGTCGTTGTTAACACAGCAGAAATTGTTTTTGCTCGTTTTGTCATCGTTTTTCTAGCTGCTGCCTTTGGATAAGGCCGCATATCTTTAGGAGAAACCAAGGAAACAGATGCTTTGGAGGATGTTGGTGTGTCTGCACACCTTGTTGACGGTCCTGCCTGGGGAGTGAGCGCCTCCGAGACATTAGAAGGTTCCGCAGACAATAATGATCTTGACGTAGAGTTCGTAGGGAGCACAACAGAAACTTCGTTAACTGCTTGCACATTGGTTGGATCAGGCCGATCTGTAACGTAGGAGCATGGGAAATCTTCTGGACCAAAGACATTGGGGTCAAACGGTTCGATACCAGTTTTTTTAAACCCACTGCAAATGTTGTGTGGGGTGAAGCTTTTGGGAAATGATTCACCGACTAGCTCTGCGATTTCATAAATGCTGATCGCAGAACCTGGGCGATTCAGTAACCATTTGTCCGCTGCTTGGTTGAAAAATGCTTTGAAAGATTTGAAAACTGCGACATCTAGCGGCTGTAATTTATGACTGCAGTGTGGAGGCAATGTTAACAAGATGATGCCATTTGCACGTGCATAATCAATAGCAGATATGCTGAGATGGGACTCGTGATTGTCTAATATTATCAGCTTAGGATTGTCTTTCGTTGGTCTTTCATGGGCAACAAAATGCTCCAAGACTGGAAAGAATGAATCTGAAACCATCCAGCCAGATGCGTTAGCTGCACCTTTGCTGCCTGGGGGAGCGTTGCAAAGCATGTGATCTTTGTAATGTACGCTGGGAAAGATCAAAAATGGAGGTACTGCTTTTCCTGTAGCACCAATGATAGCAACCAATGTAACCAGCGTTCCTCGTTCACCTGAGGTCATTTGCGAAATTGTTCTCTTGCCCTTCGGAGCAATAACTTTAGGTGGACGATGGACAGTTATACAGCCGGTCTCATCCAGATTGTAAATATCCTGTGGTGGAAAGTTATATTTCGTTTTTAGTTCTCGCAGGTTATCAAAAAAAAACCTTTCACATTGGCTTCATTGAAACTTGTTGCGCGGCCTAAACTAATGGCCTCTGGGGTACGAAAAGACAATCTGTGACGTTCCATGGAGGATCTCAGCCAATCTTTACCTGCTGCTTTATTTAATTTCCAACCAGCAGGAACCTCAATATTGTTGACTTGGGCGAAATCGAAAGCCAAAGATCTTGCTCGAAGGTTAGTCAGGCCATAATGGAAACTGGATGCTTCAGTCATGTATTCTGCTAGCAACTTTTCATCCACAGGTTTGAATACTTGACGATGAACATTTGGCTTAAATGTTAGCTGGTCCAGTGAAGTTGCTTTGGCCTTTTTAACATAGCGAATTAGAGTGGGATGTGAAATCCCGGCAGCGGCTGCAGTTGGTTTTATTTTTGCACCAGCCAAGCATTTCTGAATAGCTTCTTTTAGTGCATCCGTTGAGTAGTCTCTGTTGTTAGTTGTTCTTATTCTGTTACGAGGCATCCTAGTTGTTAAGTACTACAGGAAAGAGAAGACAAGAAAGGCTCTTAGGAAATAATTTTGCTTATTTGTCTTGAATGGGGTTGACTGAACATGTCCAGTTAACCCTACCTTATCAGTGTTCAGTTAACCCCATCTTGACTTTTCAGGAAAAAAAACACATAAAAAAGTTTCAGTTAGGACAATAATCAAAATAATAATTGAAAATCGCACAGGAAGGAGTAAACAAAACAATAGTAAACTTACCGAAAACTTCCTTCAAATATAAGTGTTAATTTGGGACTTCGATATAGGGCGCCGAAAATTTACTTTTTGTGATGACAAACAGCTTTGTAATCATAACCTCTAAACGAACAACAATAATCAACAGAAAGCTAGATGCAATAGAGCGCTACCACCAACTGCTTAAAAGAAGGCAAGGTCTGTTCTTCGTTTTGCCACTAGATAGCAGTAAGGTCAAGTGTTCAGTAACCCGCCCTGTTCAGTCAACCCCAGTCTACCCTACAACTGCTTCCTCCAGCTTCACTGTTTTTGCTATTGCAGGTCTCATAATAACAGGTGAGAGACACAGTCTTTCGTGTATTCTCACAAATGTTGCTGTCTATTATTGGTACAAGGTGACGGTTGATAAATGCGTCGAGGTGCTCTTGAATTGCCTTGGAGCCGTTCTGTAAACAAAATGCATCTCAAAATACCATGTGCGTGGTAGCAAATCATTCGTAAAAAAATGCTTTCGCCGAATATGCAAATGAGCCACCCTTGTTCCATTTGAAAAGATTGAATTATGAATCAAAATACGATTTGGAGGATTTTTTAATCAGCCACGAAAAGAGAAAAAACATTAAATGGTCAAATCTATTTTTCCACGACTTGTTGATTAAAAAATAATGGTTTTAATAGTCACGACCCACTGAGCAAGGTAATATTGCATTAACATTGCAGAATCTTTTCCAAAGCAAGTGTAAGTTTGATAGATTACTTGCAGAAAGCTTCCTGCAAGTTTGTTGCAAATGGCAAATCTTCCCCCCAGTGACTTTACATATGCAAGTGTTTCTTTTGTAACTTTACTGCAAGTTTACTGTAGTGAGCTGTTACAAACTTTCTTTATACTTACACATGTTACCTTACAGCAAGCTTCAATGTTAAAAGGCCTGGCAAAGTTGTAAAATTTAAACTTACATTTGCAACTTATCTGCAATTGTATATATTATATATACAGTGCAAGTTTGTAACTTAGGATAATTCCAATTAATCTACTTTAGGTTTTTTTTTAAATGCTCGGAACCAGATACAATCTTTTCAAAAATATATTATACAATTTGTGACAAATGTCATTGATAATTTTTGTAAATGATAACCTTAGCTTTTTGTTGACTATTTTTAAAGTACTCATTCAAGCGATACAAAACCACCAAATTTCAAATTTTTATTATAAATCTTGAGTTGATAGCACGAAAAAAAATTGTGTAGTTATCAATGAATGAAAATTTTTAAATTGCTGGTTTTCTACAACTTCACATGTAAGAACTTTAAAAATAGTCAACAAAAACGTAGGGTTGATTTAAAGAAATTATCGAAGTCATTTTTCAAATATGGTACATACTGTATACATTTTTTAAAAGACTGCAACTGGAAATACTAACCAATGTATCCAAGCATTTTTGAAAAAAGGAAACTGTATTTGATTAACTGAATTTATTTCAAGTTACAAACTGATACTGAATATAGGTATAGGTGTATTTACACATAATATATATTTCTTGTAAAACTGTAAAAAATGACTTAAGACAATGTTAATTAGAATAAAATCTTAATTACCTAAAAAAAGTAAAGACTTACAACACATTTCCTTTCTGCTGATAGATATATACACTTTATTGACCATCAAATGTACATGGTAAGTCACTGTCTTTATAAGTACTGACCATAGTTACTCAATAGAAATAGTTAAGACATATAGCGAGTGTGTCCATGTTTAGCCTAAAATGCAGTTCTGGTCAAAACTCAAAGACAAAATAGATAACTTGAGCTCGTGATAGCGTTATTAATTGACCGATTTCAAAAATTCTTTTTTCTAAATGAATACCAATTAATTGATTTTGATATTGTTTTACTAAATAGCTCTTAGTCGTCTAGAAAAACGTGTAAAACACGAATAACAAAAACAAAGTAGCATTACTTATTTTGAGAGGCGAGAATTTTTTTAGCTTCTAAAATATGTGGTAACATATGTTACATAAAATAAAGTCAACATATCAAATACTATTGTGAAAAAGAAATATATAAAATGGTGCGTTCATTTCGATTTTAGAGAAAGAACGTAAGATATGCAATGGATAAATCAAGCGCAGGGAAATGAATACAACTTCACTGCGAAAATAGCTTAAATATGGCGACAGTCTCTAAAAGTGTTCACGCATGTCTTAACTATCCCTATCGAGTAAGTATATTACTGTCAATGCCTGTGTACATTCAGAAACATTGAGTTAAAATAAAGCAAAATTATGACTACAATGAATTACGTATATATATATATATATATATATATATATATATATATATATATATATATATATATATATATATATATATATATATAAAGTCTGTGGCTAGTGGAACTTGCCTTCCAAAGCATTTGCCTTACGCACTCACACACACACTACAAAGAATGCATACAAGTACTCTGTAACACTATACACATTAGTTTAGAGCACCAATAAATTCCTTCACCTTGGTTTTTGTTTTATAACATCCACTAGTGCCTACTGTAATCTTGTTAGTGGGAGCATCTTAATAACATTAGGTAGAAAATTGAGGAATTTGATTCCCAAGTAATCAAACATCTGCTTTGTTTTCTCCGTTTTGTGCAACTGTATTTTTAATTCATGCCTGCACCTGGTATTGATGTTGCGAGCTTCATGATTCACTGGATATTTTGAATACATATACTGAAGGATATAGCTGGAAGGGTACCCAAGTATCCCATTGGCCTGGAACACATTAGGGCAGCTTTCTTGTTGCAGTCCTTATTGCTCTTTTTTGCATGATAAACACATTTTCCGCTGCTGATGAGTTAACCCATATGAATGTTCCATAGCATAGGGTACTGCGACAAGTGCAAAATAAGCAATCCTGGCAGCTTGATGGGTACTGTGCTGTTCCACCAACAAATTTTCTTTGGTCACACTTGCATAATTACATAATGAACATTGATGAGATTCTTTTGTTGTGTTTAAATTTAATATGGCTCAACAAATTACATTTCTCCACACTTGCATAATCACAGGAGGAACATTGATAAGGTTTTTCTCCCGTGTGTTTTGATTTAATATGCTTCAACAAATGTTCTTTCTGCACACTTGCATAATTACATGATGGACATTTATGAAGGTTTCCAATTGTGTGTTTTCATTTAATATGATTTAACAACTTTTGTTTCTGCACACTTGCATAATCACATAATGAACATTGATAAGGCTTTTCTCCTGTGTGTCTTGATTTAATATGATAAAATAAAATACGTTTCCACGCACTTGCATAATCACACAATGAACATTGATAAGGCTTTTCTCCTGTGTGCTTTGATTTAATATGCATCACCAAATTTCCTTTCTGCACACTTGCATAATTACACAATGAACATTGGTAAGGCTTTTCTCCTGTGTGTTTTGATTTAATATGCATCAACAAATTTTGTTTCCGTGCACTTGCATAATCACATGATGAACATTGATAAGGCTTTTCTCCTGTGTGTTTTGATCTAATGTGCTCTAACAAAGAATGTTTCCACGCACTTGAATAATCACATGATGAACATTGATAAGGCTTTTCTCCTGCGTGTTTTGATTTAATATGGTTTAATAAATTGTGTTTGTGCACACTAGCATAATTACATAACACACATTCATGAGACCTTTTACTTTTGTTTTTAGATGTAACAAGCATTTTTCACCTGTGTAATTTGATCGAATGTGCCATATCAGTTGTTTTTTCGTTATACTTGCATATTCACAAAGGAAACACTGATATCAGCTCTTTTTAGGATCTTGCCATTTAATGCAGTCAAAAGAATTTTTCTTATCTTCATCTATATTACTTTGAGACTTTTCTTTAGCAAACTGGTTAACATCCTGAAATAATTTCTGTAACTCAGATTTCGCATTAACATCATCCTTGATGTCCAAAGTAGGCCAGGAGTTTTGTTCATTAGAATTTTCATTTTTATTCCAGTACTCTTTCTTTAAATCTCCACATAATACAGCACTGTCCAATGCATGCTCTTCTATTTCCAGTTTGGGTAAATTTGCAGTTTAACTCACGGACGATTTTTAAATTTTTCTCTTCAGAAACGTGCCTAGAACCCCCCCCCTGGACGCACAACCCACAAGAAAAATTTCTTGTTCTCACCCCCCAAGGAAGTTACGGGACCAGGAGTGAAGAGGGGTGCTGGGCGGGGTAGGAAGTAAGGAGGAAATATGAGCAGAAAATGCGAAGAAAGCGGCTTGAAAGCTGTCTTTTTCACATCCTGACGCCATATCCCCCCTAAACCCTGCCTACCCTGCACATCACCCCTATTCACGCCAGGTCCCGTAACCTCCTTAGGGGGTATGAACAAGAACTTTTTCTCGTGGTTTATGCAACGGGGGTTGTTGTACGCACGCGTGGGGAGAAGGAAACCCCTACAGCGAAGCACCCGGAAACACACCCCAAACCCCCCCTCCTCCGAGAAAAGGGCGACCCTTAAGTAGGCGGGTTCCGTCATTTCATGCATCGCAAGAGCGGCATTGCCGGATAGTGCTTATTGCTGTAGGGGCCTGCCTGACCTGACCTTCCTGACCTACAGGGCAGGTCAGGCCAGGTCGGTGATGCTTAAGCAGACGGATCCGGTCCATGCATCACGAGAGCGTCATTTCATGCTGCATTGGGTCCTCCCTGGCCTGACGTTTCGGACCAACAGGGCTGCCTGACCTGACCTTCCTGACCTGCCCTGTAGGTCAGGTCAGGTCAAAGTCAGGTCAGGGAGTCCTGTTGGTCAGAAACGTCAGGCCAGGGAGGACCCTAGAGCCATAAGCACAGTCCGGCAATGCTGCATGAAATGACGGGGCCCGTATACTTAAGGATCGCCCGAAATTTACACAAAAGAACAACAAATTTACACAAACTTACCTTAACATCTCAGGAAAATGATGTAGGTCCGGCCCTTGTGTAGGCAACCTGACCTGACCTTGTAATTTGACGGCCTCGACATGGCAATTTCCTCGCCACAAAAACAACATAGGAAACAAATAACCCGTCACCGACCAAGAAAATGGGCCACACATGCAGCTTATAAGCCACTATAATATCACTGGTCATCAACAGAACAAGGTAAACAGCACACAATTTCAGAAAAAGTGTTCGTAATACAGGAATGCATGAAAAAGCGTCCAAAGCGTACTGGTACTAGCGCCGTACTGAAAGAGATGTGTAAACTGTCAGTTATAATGTCAATTTCCCATATTCTGATTCCAGAATATTCTAGGGATTCCCAAACACAATGGACACCTTATGCCAAATGTAATGTTTAGGAGGGAATGAGACGGCATGTGACAGGACCGTACTAGGAAATTGTTAAAAAACTGTGTAATGTGTAAACAACTTTAAATGAGCCGAATAACTCGGGAAATAAGGGAGAACAAAAGGTAACATTTGCGTCAGCGTGTATTTAAGACACCAAACTTTATCTATCAGCAGTCGATATTTTTCAAATCGTCCGTGAGTTAAACTGCAAATTCACCCCAGTTTGATTAAAGATTCATTTATTTGCAGATCCAGTTTCGTATCCTGCTCAAATTCGCAAGAAAGTGTAAACTTTTGATCAGTGGAAACATTCTTATAATTTTCTGTTTCAGTTTTAATAGTTTTACAGTAGGGTTCAGGGATATCTTGGCCTTCTTGTTTTATATGTTCCATGGACGACCGCTACTATTTTGATGGAAATCTCTTTTATACACTCTAAATTATTTCTGCTGTCTGTTGATTATTTAATTATTTATTTATAGTAAAATTGTAAAATACTAAGAGTAAAGTTGCATTTGAAGCAACTGTCAAAGTGTTACTCGACACTCGACTAATCGACTCCGCACACCACACGAGAATTAAGGTCAACAGCTGCTAAGTAGTGATGGGTCGTTATTTATCTGTCAGCTATTTTTACACGGTTACCGAGGCGTAACGGTAACCACCAGTTATGGATTTATAAAATTAACAGCTTAAAATGTAACTCTTTTTACACTAAGCTAGAATTCGGAGTCGTGTCTGTTTCAGTTCTACTGCAACTAGGTTCGATGAATAAACATCGGTTTTCATCGGCAACTGCTATTTAACCATTTAACGGGATGAATAGCCTTGAGATTGGGAATGCTAAACAGTATTATTTATGCTCGCTCTCGCTCACAGCTTTAGGGACGTACGATCGTCGGTACAATAAAACGGTTTAATTTTAATTTTAACTTTAACCGGTTGTTGATGGGGATACGGCATACGGACACTACTACACCGAGTTATTCTGTTAAACTAAGAAGCTGTTATTTTTGAAACAGTTGAGTTTCCCACTAGTATGTAAAGCCAAATATTTAATAATAAAAAATGTTGGGTGAAAAGATGAATTTCTGTAAAAACGTGTTATTACTTTCACTATAGACAACGCAAAATAGGGTTATTTCACGTGAAATTAAAGTACTTATTTATTTAAATTTATATACATTACCTAAGAAAACAGTAAACACGTCATTTTCGTTTGTCTGATAATAGTTATCAAATTGATAAAAAAATATAATGATACAACATTTTTTAATATCTATATACATTTAAATATAAAAAATTAAATGAATATATATATATATATATATATATATATATATATATATATATATATATATATATATATATATATATATATATATATATATATATATATATATATATATATATATATATATATACAGGGTGTTTCCAAATTGATGCGAAAAATTTTACAGGGTGATTCTTTGGAGAAAAATAAGGGGTGTCTTTTTATTAAGTTTTTCTTGAAACCCCTTCTCCTCCAAGTTAAAGCCCTTTGAAATTTTTGAAACTAATTTTAAAACAACGAATATTAAAATAAGTAAATAAACAATTAATACTATATATCTTCCAATTTTTTTTAAAACTCAAACTCAATTTTTTATACTGTTGGCTGTTGTTTGCACAGTTTTTAAAAGTGGACTGATAAAGATGACCAGTGAACCGAAAATGTAACTAGAGATAGAGATCTTTCTAAGAAAGAATAAAAGCATAATGTAATAACAAACCATATGTACAGAATAAAGGCAAATTTCTTTACGGAAATTTTATCAGCTGCGTTATGTTATGGAGTTCTTAGAATCACTCCCTGTGTAGCAATAAAAGTTCTAACGTCCAACGTCCCAAGACGTGATAAATAATGATGTTTATTGATTCTTGCTGTGGCATTGACATTTACGTAAAGACCCCTCATAAAATAAATTTGTTAGAAATGACTAGTTTATAATTCCTAAAACATCTAAGTAAATACTAATATAAGACTCCTTTCTGATTTCTAAAAGTTTCACTTCAGAGTGGCAAAAGATTTACGACACGCTTATTATAATTTCTTAACCCTTTGTTTCCTTTTCATATCGACAAAATTTGAGATTTATACACTACGTGAAATAACGGGGTAAAAATACAATGCATTTATACTAGTGTGCTCGCTCTCACTCACAGCTTTGGGAATGTAGGATACTATCGATCGACTATCCAGTTTAAAATAACTGAAGCCTTTATTTTCAACGGTTATTATTAAATAACGTTAACGGCTTCAACTGTTAACAGAAAATAACCGTTTTTCCCATCACTACTGCTAAGGGCTGCCAGTTGACAGATTATTTGGGTATATTGTCGCCAATACTAGGATCTAAAATAGTTTTAAAATGTCATGTTTTCGTAATAGCAGGTAGTAGGTCGCCTATGGACATTTTTTTTTTAATTTCAACAACACACCACGAGGGCTTACAGCCTAAATACTATCGTACCGTGGGTGTCGACAAGGAGGAAAGAGGCAACTTGTTACTCCTGGACTTGAAGGTTCGGGGGAGAAGGAAAAACATGTGCCGGCAAGGAATTCCATAACTTGGAAGTCCTCGGGACAAAAGAGCGGGCGTAACAAAATGTTCTATGTCTGGTGACCTGGACAGTAAAAGGGTGCATTCGCTCTGTTCCCCTGGTAGATCTGTTGGGGGCAGCAGGTGGAGGAACTATGGAAGAAAGCTCCTCTGAGCAGTGCCCGTGCAGATATCTATAAAAGAGAGAGAGGTCACCAACGGCACGTCGGTGGGCAAGGGATGGCAGCCTTTGGGTGAGGGTAGGGTCACCGATGAGACGTGTAGCTCTCTTCCGAATGGAGTCCAGGATAGCGAGTGTAGAAGCGGCAGCAGCACCCCAGATGTGGGAGCAGTATTCGAGGTTTGGTCTTATTTGTGAAGTATATAAAGTATAGAGATTAGCTGGTGAAAAGTATTTGCGAGCCCGGAAGAGGAAACCTAATTTCTTAGCACCCGCTTCTGCAATTGATGTGACATGTTGGTGCCAATTGAGATTTCGATCCACAGAAATGCCAACAAGTGAAAAGGACTCATTACTTTAAATAACTTGGTTGTTTATTGTGATGGGTCTAGGACTGGTGTATCTCTTATGAGAAAGAAAGCAAGACTGTGATTTGGTGGGGTTGAATTGTACAAGATTTCTACTTCCCCAGTACAATATTTTTTGGAGATCCACGGAGATAGATCCCTCCATGAGTCTGCGATCCTCATCTAATTGGGCTAAAGGGAGAGACTTAGAATATTGTATATTTGAGTGGAGGGTGCTGTCGTCCGCGTAACTGTGAACTGGGTTGGATGTGCTAGAGAGGAGGTCATTGATGTGGAGAAGAAACAAAGTAGGGGCTAAAGCTGAACCTTGAGGAACTCCTGCATTAATTGGATACAGTTTTGCTTTGGATATGTCTAGAGCGACAATCTGGGATTCGCCGTGTAGTTCCATAGACTTGTTCCAAGAATGGGTGACAAAAGAAAGGAGGTCGGCAGTCGATCTGCGCTGACGGAATCCATACTGCCTGTCGTGGAGTAGACTATGTTTTTCAAGAAATTTTAGTAATTCGGTGTTTATATACTTTTCCATCACTTTAGAGACGACTGAAAGGAGAGAAATAGGCCTGTAGTTGCTAGGAAGCGCTTTCGATCCTTTCTCGGGGACGGGTTGTACTCGAGCAGTTTTCCAGTTACTAGGGAATAAGCCTTTATTGTAAGATATCTGAAATAGACGAGTCAGGACAGGAGCAAGTTCTGGTGCGCATTTTTTTGGAACAATCGCTGGGATCTCGTCAAGGCCAGAGGCTTTCCTGGTATTAAGAGAAGAGAGCATCTTTCGTACCTTTTTAGTTTTGAAAATGATATCCGTCATTTTATGCGCGACATTGGGGACTGTTGGTGGTTGAACATTTGGAGGTGGGTTGAGAGTAGAATTGCTGGCGAACAACGAAGCAAAAAGCTCGGCCTTGCCCAGGGTGGTAGAAACAATTTCATCCCCTGAGACAAGAGGTGGGAACGTGCTTTTGCAGAAATTATTCCCAATAGATTTAGCAAGAGTCCAGAAGGGTTTGCTGCCGTTGGAGCTTAAGAGGATTTTGTTTTTGATGTGGTTATTAATAGAGTTTTTTGCCCCAGAAAGAATGCGGACATAGCGGTTTCTTGCATCGTTAAATGCTTGACGGTTTTCTTGACTGGGATTGTGTAGAAGCGTTTTGTGAGCTTTGACCTTTTTAAGTCTGTCCTTGTCACAGGATTTAGAGAACCAGGGCTTTTGAGTGGCTGAAGAGGTTTTCTGTGTACGTGGAATAAATAACTCCATGCCAGCTTGGATAATTTCGGTGACATTTTGTGAGATATCAGAGGAGTCAGGATGAGAGAAGCAGACAGACGCCCATGGAAATGAGGAAAAGTAATCCCGCATTTCGTCCCAATTTGCGGAGTTGTAGTGCCAAACGATACGTGGGTGTGATGACTGTGTGAACTCGGGTTGCATTGCGCAGGAAGCAGTGACCATGCCCTGGTCTGAGCGGCCAAGGGGGGTGGTGACTGATATCTTATAGCATTCAGGATTTGTAATAAGAAGGAGATCCAAGGGATTTGAGCTGTGTGTTGGGATACGAGGAAAGTAAGTAGGTTGCTGAACCATATTGGCTAAAGTTTTGCTGACTGCAAAGGCCTCTGCTGCTCTCCCTTTTAGATCGGTTTTTGAAGATCCTAGCCATTCCTTATTATGGACATTGAAGTCACCAAGAATAGTGACCTCGGAGGAAGGATATTCAGAAATCAGATAGTCGGTTTTTTCAGAAAGGTAGTCAAAGAGCTGGACAAAGTTGTTGTCAGAAGGTGACCGGTAAATGCAACAGATGAATTTAGTTGCAGCCCTGAGAAAGAGTTTTATCCATAGTATGTCTTTTCTTCCAGCTTCTAAATTAGGGAGTCTGGTGCAGGGTAGATTGCTACGGACGTATGCGCACGCGCCTCCATGTAATCTAAAGGAAGCAATGAGCTCATACCCGGGGCAATTAAGGTGATTAGTGGTTGTTTTGGCACTGATTTGGGTTTCGGTGAGAAAGATGAGTTGGGGCCTGTTAGCCTGGAGGAAATGGTGGACGGAGTTCAGGTTAGAATTTAGGCCACATATATTCGAAAAGGATATGTTAAATCTTGATGTTGGCGCCCCCTGTACACCCCTCTCCCGGAGATCCGAATGGAGGGGTATTTTGCCTCCGGAATCTTTTGTACAAGGAGGAGCCATCATCATTTTTGCTTATAAGAGAAACCGACTCATACACCAAAATCGGAAACGTCCGTTGGAACTTTACCGGCCCCTTGATGTATGGGGTGGTACCTGCTCGGGCGTGAAAAAAATCCCTGACTATTACGTTAAGGAAAATTCCACTACCACCTGCTAGATTACGTATTTTACTAATATTTAAGCGTATACAGTTGGAAGTAATAAAAATGAAAAACATTAAATTTAGTGCTGCGATCTATATTATCTGAAAAAGACAATAATATAGGCTTAACTTTAACCGCATTAAACTGACGTGTAGAAACTTTTTGATTGAGAATGACTTTGTTTTAAGTGTGTAGTTGGACTTATATAACGTTACTCACTACGTTACGTCATAGAAGGGGGCGGGGCATATGCGCAATATCATATCTGTTCAAAGTCATTATATCATGCGTTTGGATCTTTCATTCCGAATCCGGGTACAGGAAATGAATTATTTGAATCATTCTGTTTGAGCATCTAGGATCCATATAAGGGTTCGATCCTTTTTGTGGGTACTCGAGAACAATGGGTACTTTTTAGGATATAATCCTTTCCGATGCTCGGCTTCGATCCTCCCATCACTAGTTGCCTCACGACCCACGACTTAGGACATATTAAACTCGGGGATTCACGATCCGTCATTAATAATTTTAAGAGTCGGTTCCACAGAACACTCCCTATAGAAGTTTCACCTAAATGGAGCTAACCTGGACTTTATTAGGGCTCTAGTTCAGACATGGCATATAGTAGATGTCGCTAGTAGTGCTACAATTCTACTGAACAAGCTGTTCAGTGCGCCATTTTATCATACATTGAAAATTCAAATGTTTTGAATGTAAAAAAGTTTTTGTTCGCTTCTAGTTCTTTCGATGTATAATTATAATACAAGTTTGTTGCTAAACGTTTCTTTTAATTAAGTTTTGCCTATATTAACTTTTAGTGGATACTTTACAGAGTTTTCATTGTTCGTCGGTTTTGTGTTTTAAAGGTGCGTTTTTTTGTGAATCAAAATATGATCGTTATCATAAGCTTTGTGTTTAAATAATCATGTAATTTCAATTCTATTTTCAGTTTTCTTATCAAAAAAGCAAGGTGCTTTCATAGTTCAAGGTGTTTTGGTCAGACATAATTACTACTGTAAGACTAGATGCATTCTCGCAACAATTAGAACCGTAGTCTTACATACTTTGTCCCTATATTGGGGTAGAAATGGGCCAGGGCTAACAATTTTTTAAATTGTTAGTTAGTTGTATACCGTCTCTATTTTTAATACTCTGTGTTATTTGGAGCGGGCGTGACAACATAGTACTTGGTTCCGAACTAGGTGGCGACACGTTCACGACTCACTTAGTGTTTTAAGACTGGCTATACGAGAGCCGTGTTATTTTTGGTGCATTTTTGCTACAATTAGTATGCCGTACTGAAGAGCTCTAATGAGAGCGAAACCGGTCTACGGTTCTAATTGTTGCGAGAATGCATCTAGTCTTACATACTTTGTCCCTATAATGGGGTAGAAATGGGCCAGGGCTAACAATTTTTTAAATTGTTAGTTAGTTGTATACCGTCTCTATTTTTAATACTCTGTGTTATTTGGAGCGGGCGTGACAACATAGTACTTGGTTCCGAACTAGGTGGCGACACGTTCACCACTCACTTAGTGTTTTAAGACTGGCTATACGAGAGCCGTGTTATTTTTGGTGCATTTTTGCTACAATTAGTATGCCGTACTGAAGAGCTCTAATGAGAGCGAAACCGGTCTACGGTTCTAATTGTTGCGAGAATGCATCTAGTCTTACATACTTTGTCCCTATATTGGGGTAGAAATGGGCCAGGGCTAACAATTTTTTAAATTGTTAGTTAGTTGTATACCGTCTCTATTTTTAATACTCTGTGTTATTTGGAGCGGGCGTGACAACATAGTACTTGGTTCCGAACTAGGTGGCGACACGTTCACCACTCACTTAGTGATAATTACTACTGTTTTAGTTTTCAGGCAAGTTTAGAACGTTTTAGTAGTTCATAGGTTATAAGTAAATAACGTTTTCTTACAGAAGCTTTGTGGATATAAATATGATATCAACCAAGAACACGATTTATTGTTGTGTTCCGGGGTGCCTGGATTTATTTAGCAAAAGACATCGTTTGTGATCGTCATTTCGTTGATGAGGATAAAGTACCTGAAATGAGAAGAGGCCTGAAAAGAACTGCTGTTCCCATATTACATCTTCCTTTGAGTAAGTATTCATATATTTTAAAGCGCAAATAAAAATTTCTATTTATATTTATACAACATCTCAGAAGTAAACAATGGATCGGGTGGATTCGGAAGGCGACCAGAAAGCCCGATAGTGTACACTGTTGTCAGATGAATATTACCAAGTGTCATTTTAAATAAAGAATGAAATTAAAGGGTGCACAAATGTTTTTTAATAAATGACAATATGACGTCATTTATATATACCCTAAAAGAAGGAAAAACCAACCTTGCCATACATTGTGGTCATGTGAGCATATAATAATGTAACATTGTACAAGCACGTGCTTACCAGGCTGCTGTAATTATATATAAATAATAAAATTCAATACCTATTAATAAGGAATGGCAATATATACTTCATCTTACTTTCAGAATTAAAATGTTTTTTAAATAAATGTAATAGGAATACTGTTCTATAGGTTTTTAAATAAATGTAATAGTAATACTGTTCTAATAAAACACAAGTGTATTTTATCTTGTTTGATTTTCCATTAATCATATCGATAGTAAAAACTGAAGCTGCAAGTGTTAGAAGGTTCAAATTGCCAATTAATTTTTCCTATGATTGCAAAGCTTAAAACAGGCGTATGTGTGTTATTAAAACACAACTTGTTTTGCTTTCACTATAAAAATAATTAAAAAAATTATTTGGCTAATTTAACCTCATTGCTGGCAGTGGTATAAAATTAAATAGATTTATTTGGATTTGCTAAATGAAAATGAAATCAAATTTCCCGCGTGTGACTAAAATTAATCGCATCCGCCAGAGGAGCTGTAATATTGTTCAAAACGTCAGCATTGGCGTTTCCCTTCTATAGGGGGTGTTCTGTGGTCGGTTCATTCCTATCTTTTTAAAGATTCGAATCTTTTAACCGGTTCAGATCTGATCCGGAAATCTCTATTCTCTATCAGTGATAGACTATCATCACTCGGTCGCTCAGTAAATTTTGGTCACCTTCGATGTCAGGAGTCTGGATTCTGATGCAAGTGCAAATAATTACTGGTACTTATTATAAATAATGTATTGCTACTAGCTCTATGTGACGCATTAATCTAAAGGCAACAACTTAATTAGTAAATTTAGTCATTGAGAAGAACAAAAATATTTGCTGAAAGTCTGAACGGTGGTAAAACTTTTGTAATGGAAGACAATAAACATGGATGCCAGGCCAGTAGCCATTTGGAATTAAAATTCGAGTGCAAGGAAGAAGTAAAAACAGACGAAGATTTCAAAATAGAAATAACAGAATGTGATCTGACTACACGTGTTGATTTAAAAAAAGAATACTGTAGTGATAGTGATAATTCTGAAAATAATGATCACAAAACCAGTGTAAATACTGATGTTTCCGAACAGTTGGACGGTAAGTGTGATTATGTAAGTGATCACTGTGAATTACAGGATACAGCAGACTTCTCAAGCAATGCTGTTTTCAAGCAAAGTAAAGAGCTACCTTTTAAAAGTGACACCTGTGATTACACTACAGGCGACAAAAAGAATCTGTCAGTTTGTATTATCCCCAAGCACAGAAGTACTGAAGAGAGACGTTTTCAACGTGATCATACTGCAACTCGAAAAAGCCATCTGTCAAGACGCGTCATCTCCAAACCCGGAAGTCTTGAAGAGAGACCTTTTAAATGTGAGTTGTGTGATTACACTAGTGTAAGGAAAGTGTGTCTGTCAAAACACACCATCTCCAAACACAGAAAAATTGAAGAGAGACCTTTTAAATGTGAGTTGTGTGATTACACTAGCGTGCAGAAAATGAGTTTGTCAGCACACATCATCTCGAAACATAGAAGTGTTGAAGAGAGACCTTATAAATGTGAGTCGTGTGATTACACTAGTGTACGGAGAGATAAACTGTCACAACACATCATCTACAAACATCGAAGTATCGAAGAGAGACCTTTTAAATGTGAGTTGTGTGATTACACTAGTGTAGAGAAAAGCAATCTATTAAAACACATCATCTCTAAACACCGAAGTATTGAAGAGAGACCTTTTAAATGTGCGTTGTGTGATTACACCAGTGTTACTAAAAGTTATTTGTCAGTACATATAATTTCCAAACACAGAAGTATTGCGGAGAGACCTTTTAAATGTGAGTTGTGTGATTTCACTTGTGTACACAAAGTGAGTTTGTCAGCACATATCATCTCCAAACACAGATGTATTGAAGAAATACCTTTTAAATGTGAGTTGTGTCATTACACTAGTGTAAATAAAAGCCATTTGTCAAGGCACATCATCTCCAAACACAGAAGTCTTGAAGACAGACCTTTTAAATGCAAATTGTGTGATTACGCTAGTATCCGGAAAATTACTTTGTCGCAACACACCATCTCCAAACACAGAAGTATTAAGGAGAGACCTTTTAAATGTGAGTTGTGTGATTACACTAGTGTTGTTAAAAGTGATTTGTCAAGACACATCATCTCCAAACACAAAACTATTGAAGAGAGACCTTTTAAATGCAAATTGTGTGATTACACTAGTGTACAGAAAATGAGTTTGTCAGCACACATCATCTCCAAACATAGAAGTGTTGAAGACAGACCTTATAAATGTGAACTCTGTCATTACGCTAGTGTATGCAAACGGGATCTGTCAAGACACATAATCTCAAAACACAGAGGTACTGAAGAGAGACCTTTTAAATGCGAGCTTTGTGATTACAGTAGTGTAGACAAAGGGTACCTGTCAAGACACATAATCTCCAAACACGGAAGTATTGCAGAGAGACCTTTTAAATGTGAATTGTGTGATTACACTAGTGTACGGAAAGTGTATTTGTCAACACACATAATCTCAAAGCACAGAAGTATTAAAGAAAGGCCTTTTAAATGTGAGTTGTGTCATTATGCTAGTGTATGCAAACGCGATCTGTCAAGACACATCACAGCAAAACACACAAGTATTGAAGAGAGATCTTTTAAATGTGAGCTGTGTGATTATACTAGCGTATGGAAAAACTCTCTGTCAAAACACATCATCTCCAAACACAGAAGTATTGAAGAGAGACCTTTTAAATGTGAATTGTGTGATTACGCTAGTGTACAGAAAATGAATTTGTCAGCACACATCACCGCCAAACATAGAAGTGTTGAAGACAGACCTTTTAAATGTGAATTGTGTGCTTACAAGAGTGTAAATAAAAGAAATTTGTCAGTACACACAATCTCTAAACATAAAAGTATCGAAAAGAGACCTGAGACGGTTCTAAACCTCTCTTAATATTTCTGACAGCTTGTTGGCTTCGGGGTGAAAAAACATAGTAAAAACATAAAACATAGCAATGTCCTGGTGTAGTGCTTTGGGTGTTGGCGTTGCAATGCCAGACGGCATTTGAGAATAAGATTAGGCATTCACTATCATGCGGTGATAAGATGGATTGGGTTAATTTGTAAATGGGTTTGGTATGGGTTGGTTACTAGTATGTTTGTGATATTAGATTGGATTAGATTATTTTATTTATTTATTTTTTGTTCAAAAGGTTTGTGCAAGAAACGTGGAGTCACATATATTCCAATTCAGATCCAAACCAAGCTTACACTCAATTTAGTAACACTGTTAAGTTACTTATAGAGAGAATATTTCCAATAAAAAAATTACCACAACGGAAACCGAAAGGCTGGATCACACAAGGTATCTGCAAATCTTGTAAAACAAAAAGATTGATGCATGAAATGATGACCAAGGGTGAAATTGACAGAAGCTTATATAACAAGTACACGTCAATACTGAAAAAGGTAATTATCCAAGCGAAAAGAATGGAAAGTGAAGCGAGAATAAGCGCATCATATAATAAAATAAAGAGCACATGGGAGATAATAAGCGAAAACTCTAACAAGCTGCCTCGAAACAAACTTACATTCTTAAAGGATACTCAAGATCCAGAGCTTATTAAAGAGGCTTTAAATGAGGCAAATAAGATATTTTTATGTATGTGTCCAAATTTAACTGGAGCAGTAGGAGACACGAGCAAAATCATGTTTCACAACAGTTGTTTTTTCATGCATCCAACGAGTGAGGAGGAAGTGATCAATATAATAAGGGCATTGAAAAGCACCAGAGCAGTAGGCCACGACGAGATTCCAATGATTATTATCAAAAATACTGCAGATTTGCTGGCGGCACCTTTAACTTATCTGATAAACTTAATGATTGAAGGTGGCGTGTTCCCAGATGACCTCAAAAAGGCTAAAACACCAACTATATATAAAAAAGGAGATAGTGATGATTTAAATAACTACAGACAGATCTCACTGCTTCCTAACTTCTCCAAGATATATGAAAGAGTTATAAATAGTAGACTACTAAATTTCTTTGAAAGTAATAATCTATTAACCGAGTCTCAAGGTGGCTTCAGAAATAAAAAAAGTACAGTACATACCGTTTACAAGGCACTCTGGGAAGTAGATCAAGCTTTCAACAAAAATGAATCATCAGTTGGTGTCTTTTTAGACCTAAGGAAGGCCTTTGACTCTATTAAACATGACATCTTATTTGCCAAGTTGGAGAGGTATGGCGTGAGGGGACAACCACTGTCATTGATAAGGTCCTATCTTTCCAACCGTATGCAGTGTTTGGTATATAGGTGTCCAGAAACAAACATTGAAATAAAGTCTGATTACCAAGCAGTCTCAAGGGGTGTGCCACAGGGATCGATAATCGGACCTCTGCTATATATAATATACACCAATGACTTACCCAATGATATAGGAGAAAAATTGTTCATGTATGCTGATGACACCACCGTAATTTTACATCATTATAATAAAAATCAATTAGAGCAAAATATCAAAATGGTCATACCTGAGCTCAGAGAATGGTTCCAAGAAAACAACCTGAATATAAATATGAATAAAACTGTAGTAGTGGAATTCAATAAAAGGGCCAAAGAAACAAGTGATAGTGTCATTGCTCTAGATAACACCACGAATATAAAACCATCATATGCAGTTAATTTCTTGGGGGTTGAGGTTGACTCCAGGCTGAACTGGAAAAAACATATCGACAAGGTGGTTGCAAGGGTTGCCAGGTATACTTACATGATAGGTACCTTGGCATTTCTAGTATCGAGACAGGCGGCGCTGGCTGCATACCACGCTTATGTTGAGGCCTCAATACGGTATGGCATAATACTGTGTGGGAACTCTGTGGATATGCAGAGGGTGCTGCTAGTTCAAAAACGATGCTAAGAGCGCTTTTTAATTTGCGGGTGGTGGATAGCTGCAGAAGATTTTTTAGCGAACACTGTATACTTACCTGCCACTCGATCTATATATTGGAAGCAGTGCTGTTCGTCATAGACAACCCTGGATTATTCAAGAGGCACCTACAGGAACATGAACACCAGACAAGATCAAAAAATAATTATGCTATCCCAGCCTCAAGATACACAAGACTGCAAAGGAATGCCACACATAGTGTCATCAAGATCTACAACAAGGTACCGGTAGAAATTCGTCAACTCCCTAGGCAACAAGTAAAGCATAGACTGAAAAGATACCTAGAATTGTCCGCATTTTATGAGTTAAAGGAATATCTGATGGACGATATTGCGGAAAAAATTTAGTCGGTGTTGACTTGCAGTCAGTGCCCATGCGCCACTATTGGAATTTTTGTATTGTTTATACAGTTTTTTGTTATATTTTTTGTTTATCTCTCTACATATTATTTTATTCGTGCAAACTTACTCTGATTGGCTCTACGCCCTAAAGGGCATTGTATTAATGAGCTAGTAAAGATTATTATTATTATTATTATTATTATATATATATATATATATATATATATATATATATATATATATATATATATATATATAATATATATATATAATATATATATATATATATATATATATATATATATATAATAATAATAATAATAATAATAATATAGGGACATAATACTCACTTGTGAACACTCTGTAGATAACAGTTTGCATGTTTTGGTATATAAACAGTTTGTTTGTAATGCACACTTGTAAAACCTTGGAAAGGCGCCAATTACACTTTCACTTCTGTTGTAGTTAAAGGTTTAATACAAATAAACAACCCTCTTTATCTAAGTTCAAGAGTCCACACACACCAAGCTTTTGGGATTAACAACTCTACAGGGCAAATAGATGGTGACTCATGGGGGGAACCTCAGTTAGTGGTCCTTCAGACCACCAATAATTAGAGGTGTGCGAAACTCCGAACCCGAACTCGAACCTTCGGTTCGAAAATATGTTCGCACTAGCGATGTTGGAATAGTTCGAAGTTTGAAATATGTAATTCTTTAAAATAGTTCGAAGTTCGTTGCTTAAAAATACTTCGAAATTTAACTTTACAGGCATTGAATGTTGCCAAAAGTAGCGAAGTTGCGGCCCCTTTAACTCGGTAGTGGCGCTTTAAACTCATCAAGTCGATAGCGTAGTTTCAGGAGATTTCACTCATGCATATTTTTGACAGTAGATGGG
This sequence comes from Tillus elongatus, assembly GCA_964006375.1. Classification (NCBI taxonomy): domain Eukaryota; kingdom Metazoa; phylum Arthropoda; class Insecta; order Coleoptera; family Cleridae; genus Tillus; species Tillus elongatus. The sequence continues at coordinate 5,762,490 of OZ023262.1, read as the reverse complement.
ACACATTGAGACACGACGGAGCCGTTTAGCAGTAACAATTATTTTTCTTGTATATCCTAGCCTCCCAATACCTATTTCAGTAACAACATTGTGATGGCGGTGTTCAAAGGCGATCAGTAACGTAAATGTTCAGAATTTAAGGATAATTACAGATTGCCTTTGGAAAACAATGGTTTCAACGTGCCTTATTACACAGTGAGCCAAAACAGTTAAATATTCACAATCAGGAGACAGTTCAAACTTGTAAGTGGTTATTGTATACCTATCATGCTCACTTTGAACCCTCCCAATCTGTTTGCTAAAACTACCTAGCCAATACCAAACAACAGCATATTTATAATTGAGCTTATCTATAGATCTAGAAATCTAAAAAAGTTTCAAGTATTTTGTGTTTTTGATTTAACGTTGACCCATTTCCACAACTATCAGAACCGGAAGCCATTTTCACCCAATCAACCTGCAACTTTGTCGAACCCTGCCTTTTTGTGAAAAGAATGGGAATCTTTTACATATCAAATATTGTATGTTACAATATTCCTAAATTTTGTCTTTAAGGAAATGATATATGAACACTTAAAAATTTTAGGTAGTTCGATGTTTGATTTTCAATTTTTAAGAAGTTCGAAGTTCGACTGAACCTTAGGCATACTATTTCATAGGTTCGAAGTGCGAGGCAACATATTTGCTTGGGTTCGAACAAAACATGGGTTCGCACACCTCTACCAATAATTTTTTGTTGTTGCTTCAAAGCCCTCCAGTATGGACTGGTGGCTACGACACCCGGTTCTTCTCCAGGAGGCTGGGTCTTTTGAATGACATGCCATCATGGATAGATTGTCCTTCAGATTGCCTATCCTTTAACTTTTCTATCGGTAAATCTGTGCCAGTTTTGCCTCTTTGAAAGAAAGGGGGGAGTGAGACGGTTCTAAACCTCTCTTAATATTTCCGACAGCTTGTTAGCTTCCGGGGTGGAAAAACATAGTAAATATAGGAACATAATACTCACTTATGAACACTCTGTAGATAACAGTTTGCATGTTTTGGTATATAAACAGTTTGTTTATAATGCACACTTGTAAAACCTTGGAAAGGCACCAATTACACTTCACTTTTGTTGTAGTTAAATGTTTAATACAAATAAACAACCCTCTTCATCTAAATTTAAGAGTCCACACACCAAGCTTTTGGGATTAACAACTCTACAGGGCAAATAGATGGTGACTCATGGGGGAACCTCAGTTAGTGGTCCTTCAGACAGCTTGTTAGCTTCGGGGGTGGAAAAACATAGTAAATATAGGGACATAATACTCACTTGTGAACACTCTGTAGATAACAGTTTGCATGTTTTGGTATATAAACAGTTTGTTTATAAGGCACACTTGTAAAACCTTGGAAAGGCACCAATTACGCTTTCACTTCTGTTGTAGTTAACAGTTTAATACAAATAAACAACCCTCTTCATCTAAATTCAAGAGTCCACACACCAAGCTTTTGGGATTAACAACTCTACAGGGCAAATAGATGGTGACTCATGGGGGGAACCTCAGTTAGTGGTCCTTCAGACAGCTTGTTAGCTTTGGGGGTGGAAAAACATAGTAAATATAGGGACATAATACTCACTTGTGAACACTCTGTAGATAACAGTTTGCATGTTTTGGTATATAAACAGTTTGTTTATAAGGCACACTTGTAAAACCTTGGAAAGGCACCAATTACGCTTTCACTTCTGTTGTAGTTAACAGTTTAATACAAATAAACAACCCTCTTCATCTAAATTCAAGAGTCCACACACCAAGCTTTTGGGATTAACAACTCTACAGGGCAAATAGATGGTGACTCATGGGGGGAACCTCAGTTAGTGGTCCTTCAGACAGCTTGTTAGCTTTGGGGGTGGAAAAACATAGTAAATATAGGGACATAATACTCACTTGTGAACACTGTAGATAACAGTTTGTATGTTTTGGTATATAAACAGTTTGTTTGTAATGCACACTTGTAAAACCTTGGAAAGGCACCAATTACACTTTCACTTCTGTTGTAGTTAACAGTTTAATACAAATAAACAACCCTCTTCATCTAAATTCAAGAGTCCACACACCAAGCTTTTGGGATTAACAACTCTACAGGGCAAATAGATGGTGACTCATGGGGGGAACCTCAGTTAGTGGTCCTTCAGACAGCTTGTTAGCTTTGGGGGTGGAAAAACATAGTAAATATAGGGACATAATACTCACTTGTGAACACTGTAGATAACAGTTTGTATGTTTTGGTATATAAACAGTTTGTTTGTAACGCACACTTGTAAAACCTTGGAAAGGCACCAATTACGCTTTCACTTCTGTTGTAGTTTAAGGTTTAATACAAATAAACAACCCTCTTCATCTAAATTCAAGAGTCCACACACCAAGCTTTTGGGATTAACAACTCTACAGGGCAAATAGATGGTGACTCATGGGGGGACCTTAGTTAGTGGTCCTTCAGACAGCTTGTTAGCTTCCGGGGTGGAAAAACATAGTAAATATAGGGACATAATACTCACTTGTGAACACTCTGTAGATAACAGTTTGCATGTTTTGGTATATAAACAGTTTGTTTATAATGCACACTTGTAAAACCTTGGAAAGGCACCAATTACACTTTCACTTCTGTTGTAGTTAACAGTTTAATACAAATAAATAACCCTCTTCATCTAAATTCAAGAGTCCACACACCAAGCTTTTGGGATTAACAACTCTACAGGGCAAATAGATGGTGACTCATGGGGGGAACCTCAGTTGGTGGTCCTTCAGACAGCTTGTTAGCTTCCGGGGTGGAAAAACATAGTAAATATAGGGACATAATACTCACTTGTGAACACTCTGTAGATAACAGTTTGCATGTTTTGGTATATAAACAGTTTGTTTATAATGCACACTTGTAAAACCTTGGAAAGGCGCCAATTACACTTTCACTTCTGTTGTAGTTAACAGTTTAATACAAATAAACAACCCTCTTCATCTAAATTCAAGAGTCCACACACCAAGCTTTTGGGATTAACAACTCTACAGGGCAAATAGATGGTGACTCATGGGGGGAACCTCAGTTAGTGGTCCTTCAGACAGCTTGTTAGCTTTGGGGGTGGAAAAACATAGTAAATATAGGGACATAATACTCACTTGTGAACACTCTGTAGATAACAGTTTGCATGTTTTGGTATATAAACAGTTTGTTTATAATGCACACTTGTAAAACCTTGGAAAGGCACCAATTACACTTTCACTTCTGTTGTAGTTAACAGTTTAATACAAATAAACAACCCTCTTCATCTAAATTCAAGAGTCCACACACCAAGCTTTTGGGATTAACAACTCTACAGGGCAAATAGATGGTGACTCATGGGGGGACCTTAGTTAGTGGTCCTTCAGACAGCTTGTTAGCTTCCGGGGTGGAAAAACATAGTAAATATAGGGACATAATACTCACTTGTGAACACTCTGTAGATAACAGTTTGCATGTTTTGGTATATAAACAGTTTGTTTGTAACGCACACTTGTAAAACCTTGGAAAGGCACCAATTACGCTTTCACTTCTGTTGTAGTTAAAGGTTTAATACAAATAAACAACCCTCTTTATCCAAGTTCAAGAGTCCACACACACCAAGCTTTTGGGATTAACAACTCTACAGGGCAAATAGATGGTGACTCATGGGGGGAACCTCAGTTAGTGGTCCTTCAGACAGCTTGTTAGCTTTGGGGGTGGAAAAACATAGTAAATATAGGGACATAATACTCACTTGTGAACACTGTAGATAACAGTTTGTATGTTTTGGTATATAAACAGTTTGTTTGTAACGCACACTTGTAAAACCTTGGAAAGGCACCAATTACGCTTTCACTTCTGTTGTAGTTAAAGGTTTAATACAAATAAACAACCCTCTTTATCTAAGTTCAAGAGTCCACACACACCAAGCTTTTGGGATTAACAACTCTACAGGGCAAATAGATGGTGACTCATGGGGGGAACCTCAGTTAGTGGTCCTTCAGACAGCTTGTTAGCTTTGGGGGTGGAAAAACATAGTAAATATAGGGACATAATACTCACTTGTGAACACTGTAGATAACAGTTTGTATGTTTTGGTATATAAACAGTTTGTTTGTAACGCACACTTGTAAAACCTTGGAAAGGCACCAATTACGCTTTCACTTCTGTTGTAGTTTAAGGTTTAATACAAATAAACAACCCTCTTCATCTAAATTCAAGAGTCCACACACCAAGCTTTTGGGATTAACAACTCTACAGGGCAAATAGATGGTGACTCATGGGGGGACCTTAGTTAGTGGTCCTTCAGACAGCTTGTTAGCTTCCGGGGTGGAAAAACATAGTAAATATAGGGACATAATACTCACTTGTGAACACTTTGTAGATAACAGTTTGCATGTTTTGGTATATAAACAGTTTGTTTGTAACGCACACTTGTAAAACCTTGGAAAGGCGCCAATTACGCTTTCACTTCTGTTGTAGTTTAAGGTTTAATACAAATAAACAACCCTCTTCATCTAAATTCAAGAGTCCACACACCAAGCTTTTGGGATTAACAACTCTACAGGGCAAATAGATGGTGACTCATGAGGGAACCTCAGTTAGTGGTCCTTCAGACAGCTTGTTAGCTTCGGGGGTGGAAAAACATAGTAAATATAGGGACATAATACTCACTTGTGAACACTCTGTAGATAACAGTTTGCATGTTTTGGTATATAAACAGTTTGTTTGTAACGCACACTTGTAAAACCTTGGAAAGGCACCAATTACGCTTTCACTTCTGTTGTAGTTAAAGGTTTAATACAAATAAACAAGTCTCTTCATCTAAGTTCAAGAGTCCACACACCAAACTTCTGGGATTAACAACTCTACAGGGCAAATAGATGGTGACTCATGGGGGGAACCTCAGTTAGTGGTCCTTCAGACAGCTTGTTAGCTTCCGGGGTGGAAAAACATAGTAAATATAGGGACATAATACTCACTTGTGAACACTCTGTAGATAACAGTTTGCATGTTTTGGTATATAAACAGTTTGTTTGTAACGCACACTTGTAAAACCTTGGAAAGGCACCAATTACGCTTTCACTTCTGTTGTAGTTAAAGGTTTAATACAAATAAACAACTCTCTTCATCTAAGTTCAAAAGTCCACACACCAAACTTCTGGGATTAACAACTCTACAGGGCAAATAGATGGTGACTCATGGGGGGACCTTAGTTAGTGGTCCTTCAGACCACCAATAATATTTTTTGTTTGCTTCAAAGCCCTCCAGTATGGACTGATAGCTACGACACCTGGTTCTTCTCCAGGAGGCTGGGTATTTTGAATGACACGCCATCATGGATAGGTTGTCCTTCAGATTGCCTATCCTTTAACTTTTCTATCGGTAAATCTGTGCCAGTTTTACCTCTTTGAAAAAAAGGGGGGAGTGAGACGGTTCTAAACCTCTTAATATTTCTAACAGCTTGTTAGCTTCCGGGGTGGAAAAACATAGTAAATATAGGGACATAATACTCACTTGTGAACACTCTGTAGATAACAGTTTGCATGTTTTGGTATATAAACAGTTTGTTTATAATGCACACTTGTAAAACCTTGGAAAGGCGCCAATTATGCTTTCACTTCTGTTGTAGTTAAAGGTTTAATACAAATAAACACCCCTCTTCATCTAAGTTCAAGAGTCCACACACCAAACTTTTGGGATTAACAACTCTACAGGGCAAATAGATGGTGACTTAAGGGGGAACCTCAGTTAGTGGTCCTTCAGCCTACCAATAATAATTTTTTTAGTTCAAAGCCCTCCAGTATGGACTGGTGGCTACGACACCTAGTTCTTCTCCAAGAGGCTGGGTCTTTTGAATGACACGCCATCATGGATAGATTGTCCTTCAGATTGCCATTCCTTTAACTTTTCTATCAGTAAATCTGTGCCAGTTTTATCTCTTTGAAAGAAAGGGGGGAGTGAGACGGTTCTAAACCTCTCTTATTATTTATGACAGCTTGTTAGCTTTGGGGGTGGAAAAACATAGTAAATTTAGGGACATAATACTCACTTGTGAACCTCTGTAGATAACAGTTTGCATGTTTTGGTATATAAACAGTTTGTTTATAATGCACACTTGTAAAACCTTGGAAAGGCACCCATTACACTTTCACTTCTGTTGTAGTTAACGGTTTAATACAAATAAACAACCCTCTTCATCTAAGTTCAAGAGTCCACACACCAAGCTTTTGGGATTAACAACTCTACAGGGCAAATAGATGGTGACTCATGGGGGGAACCTCAGTTAGGGGTCCTTCAGACCACCAATAATAATTTTTTTAGTTCAAAGCCCTCCAGTATGGACTGGTGGCTACGACACCTGGTTCTTCTCCAAGAGGCTGGGTCTTTTGAATGACATGCCATCATGGATAGATTGTCCTTCAGATTGCCTATCCTTTAACTTTTCTATCGGTAAATCTGTGCCAGTTTTACCTCTTTGAAAGAAAGGGAGGAGTGAGACGGTTCTAAACCTCTCTTAATATTTCTGACAGCTTGTTAGCTTCCGGGGTGGAAAAACATAGTAAATTTAGAGACATAATACTCACTTGTGAACACTCTGTAGATAACAGTTTGCATGTTTTGGTATATAAACAGTTTGTAATGCACACTTGTAAAACCTTGGAAATTACGCTTTCACTTCTGTTGTAGTTAAAGGTGTAATACAAATAAACAACCCTCTTCATCTAAGTTCACTTATAAAAATTAACTCAAGTCCAAAACAGTAAACAAATAAGTTTGAGGTTTTGTTTACATTTTTAATAAAATCAATTGTCCTTAGGTATGTACTGTCTCTCTTTTGACTATCCATGTTTTTCTATCTCACTCTTCAGTGTATCGTGTCATCTCTTTCATTCTCTCTCTCTTTCTACCAGATATGAAGCAGTGGTGGGGAGGCCAACGCCAAGCAAGTAGGCCACAATGGGCCCTTTTTGCCAACCACAGCAACCATGCTCTACTCCTCCTTGGCTCCGTCGCCAAACCGCCCCGACCTCGAGATGAGGGCAGTGACTGTATTCAATTGGACGGTACTTACCTGATTCCTCTGCAGAGTCCTCGATCCGAACAATTCTGCTCGAAGACTCCCAAAAGCCTCGCATTCGCACAGGTAGTGGTAGGACGTTTCTTCATCCTCGCCGCATTCCTGGCAAATGGGATCCCTCTCTACGCCTATCAATGTGAGGTGTCTTCTAAGGGCGCAGTGGCCTGTCAGCACCTCAAGGATGCGGCGAAGCGTAGGTCGACTCCTTCCGAGTAGCCAGACAGCTTTATCTTTGTCCGGCCCCTCCACGAAGTCCCTCGCCTGCCTGCAGCCACCAACCGACGCCCAGTGCCTCTTCATTGCTTCCTCGGTCCACCTGTCTAAGGCGGCGGAGACCGACTTCCTACTTATACCTATGGCCGGCTCAGGGCCACAGAACGGCCGCCGGAAACCAAGCCTTGCGAGATTATTCGCGACCTCATTCCCCGCCACGTCACAGTGTCCCGGACACTACAAGATATCATTTCTGAAATTTAATACAATTCACTTAAAAGGAAATATTAACATCTCTCGTATCACTTCTTATCAAAAGTTTTTCTTCGTTCTCTGAAAAATGATTAATATCCACATGAAATGATATTTGAATTAATAATCCTGTAACTAAACAGTGAAGTTGACTGCAGCTAAAAGCTGGATTTTGTCACTTTGCAATTAATTACTGTAGTTATTCAGTGGAGATTGTTTTTTTTTGTGGAACAAGAAACCTCATCTATTTGGGGTTTCTTGTCGGGGGGCTGAAGTCTGGTGGTTTCTGCCTTTACTGGGTCGGCGCTCACCCCTGCGGGCCCAAAGACGTTGAAGGACACGGATGTATACCCAGATAAGTCCACGAAGTTTTGTTTGTTTGTTGGATATAACTGTTGCTGAATTTCACCTACACTCAGCTGATTATTAGGCTATAGATACCCTTAAGTTAATTTTTGAACCTTGTATTTGTGTGTAAACTCGAACAGTCGACCGTAAGGGGGATCTCTGCAACCTTGTTAAGTTAAGTCAAATTAACAATTATATCGGACATAGTAACACACTTTTTACCATCGCTGAGTGTCAGCCTAAAAAGACAGCAGTTAATCAATGTAACAATTCCTAACTTATAGTGTTGAAATTCCAGCGATTAAATTTTCACTTACCGTTGTATTTATTTAGCTGTCGAATAATTTGTGAATCACTAACCCTAAAACTGTTCTTTTACATCTGTTTTCCCTTTTCCTAAATTGTGACGGGCCAGAAACCGGGCAAGCTTTCATTATTTTATCAAGAAAACCCGTGACAGACCTTTTCAATATAAATTGTGTGATTACACTAGTGTGGTAAAAATCAGCCTGTCAAAACGCGTCCCCTCCAAACACAGAAATATTGAAGAGAGACCTTATTAACCCATTAGTGCATATAATAAAAATTTGATTTCTTTGTTGTTTTTTTTTTCAGTTTCATTAGTCAAGTATGTCTGTAAATAGCATGCTTCAATGAGTATAACATATAATTTTTTAAAATAGTTTTTTCCATAATGGGCGTCCGTTTTATCGGACGCTATGCAATAGGGACTCAAAGGTAAGTTTCAATTGTATAAAATAAAGATTTATTCAAATAAGCCAGTTATGTACATAATATTGAAAACAACTTTGTATGGTATCTAACAAAGCATTCTTTTGGGTGAAGTCTTTTTTCCCTCAGGGCTCGCCCGCGGTCTTGCCGCCCCGATAGCACTGCAACCTTTGGTTGATTGTGCATGCCCTTAGTCTTACTCTACCCCTTCCAAAATTACTGTGCCTTGAACTAGTCTGCACAGCTATTGGTAGGGTGAAGTTTTATATTGCTCTGTCTCCGGTCTAGAGTGACCGTAGATCAGTTGTCTTTTGCGGTCCAGAGCTTTACACTCGCACAAGATGTGCTGGGCTGATTCCTCCCCCTCGCCGCAGAGTCTGCATGCCAGGTCCCCTTCGAACCGCCCCATTTTATGCAGGTGTTTCTTGGCGGCCATGTGTCCCGTCAAGAGACCTGTTGTGTTTCTGAGCTGCCCTCTGCTAAGATTTAGCAGCTCCACAGCTCTCTTTGAACTGGGTCCGTCAATTATTGACTTCCCATGTCTGAGCCCTGGACAGTCTGCCCAGTACACCTTGTGTTGGTTTCTGACCCGGGACTTAATGGCTCCCCTGGCAGTGCTCTTTGTCACTCCCAGAGCCGGTTCTGGTCCCATAAATGGTTCTGCTCACCCTCTCTTCGCGAGATTGTCAGCTTCTTCATTGCCTTTGACCCCCGAGTGGCCCGGCACCCAGATGATGGTCACCTCATTCTGCCCAGCCGGGTCGCTCGTCTCGTCTCGGCACTCACTCACCAGCCAGGATTTTACCCGTGGGTTACTTAGTGCCGCTTGTTGGTGTAGCCCCTCCTCTTGTTCTCCCGCACACAGTGCAGGATGCCGTACATCTCGGCCTGAAACACCGTTGCATGGGCTCCGAGGGAAATACTATGACTTACCCTCGGTCCTTCCGAGTAAACACCTGCCCACGCTCCCCGCGGATCCGTCCGTGAACCAGACGAGCGCGCCCCGTAAAATTGTTTTCCCTGTACATTCGCGGGGTTGCGAAGTCTGACCTCATTTTAAGCATGAGCTCCTTCACGATCTCCTGAATTTTGCAGTGGCCCCTGAAGCCTGGGTTGATCTTCAGTCTATCATTGCAGGCTAGTCTGTAGAGTCCTAGCCTGGCCTCCCCCATAATAACTAAGTGTAGGGGGGGGGGGCAGATCCAGCAACACCTCCATGGCGGCTGTTGGGGTTGAAGACATGGCCCCTGTGATGCCTAGGCAAGCCATCCTTTGGACCTTGCCTAGTTTTTGTTTGGAACTGGATTGTGTCACCTTAGGCCACCAGACCAGTGCCGCATATGTTAACGATGGTCTGACCACCCTTGTATACAGCCAATGGGCCATACTAGGTCTTAGTCCCCACGTTTTTCTATATAGCCGCCTAGTGACGGCTAAGGTCATGACTGCCTTACACAGTATTTTTCCAATGTGACCATTCCAAGTTAGCTTAGAGTCCAACACGACCCCAAGATATTTTACCTCCCTGGCCATTGGAATGCTCCTACCGTATAGAGTGAGAGTTATGTGGATGTCGCACTTCCTCCTCCTTGTAAACGGCACGACGGTTGCTTTCTCGGGGCTCGCCCCGAGCCCTTGATCAACCGTCCACCCTTCCATCACTTTTAGTGCAGTCTGAATGCGCTCCCACACTGCCTGTGTGACCTTTCCTTGGACTATGATGACAATGTCGTCCGCATAGCCCAGTACCTCATACCCCCCTCCCGAGAGCCTCCTCAGCAGGCCGTCCACGACTAGGCACCAGAGCAAGGGAGACTACGCTCCCCTGCGGACACCCCGCCGCGACCCCCGCCAGTAGAGTCCCTCCCGCGTGGAGGTGAACACCGTCCTGTCCCTGAGCATGGAACCGATCCACCTGCAGCAGGTCTCCTCTATTCCACGCTCCCGGACAGCTGCCAGAACCGATCCGAACGAAGTGTTGCTAAAGGCCCCCTCCATGTCTAGGAAGGCCCCCAGCGCCACCTGCATGTTCTCCAGCGTCTTCTCCAGTTTCAGCACCAGTTGGTGCAGTGCTGTTTCTGTTGAGAATCCTGCTCTGTATGCATATTGTCCGCAGTGTAGGGGATATACCCCTAAATGTGCCGGTCGAGCAGTTTTTCCACTGTTTTTAGCAAGAAGGACATGAGACTTATTGGCCTCAGGGACTTTGCCTGGTCTGTTGGACGCCCAGGTTTAGGAATGAATACAACCCTAGCCAGTCTCCATGCCCTCGGAATGTACCCCAGAGCCAGGCTGGCCCTCATAATGGGGGTAAGCACTGGGGCCAGTATATCTATGCCCTGTTGGTGGAGCATGATGAGCATTATTCCATCAAATCCCGGCGATTTGTATGGCTTAAAGCTGTTAATGGCCCATCTGATTTTGCTCCAGGTAACCACCTCTTTAGCGACTGTCCAGTCTACTCTAGATGCCCGCCTATAAGGCGCCTTTATTTCTGAGTGTTCCCAGTCCGGAGGTGATTGGTTTATTATGTTACAGCCGAGGAAGTGTGTGGTGTAAAATTTTCATAGTTTCCTCCCCAGAGCTTGTAAAGCCTCCCGTGGATGTTCTAAGGGAGCCTATGTTGGTCTGGGGGCCCTTGGACAAGATCTCGTGTGGTCGAGCACTCTGGGACGTGTTTCCACTTCCTCGCAGTGCCTCCTCCACGACTCCTTCTTGACGTCCCTCAGTCTTTTGTTATAGGTCGATTGGGCCTGTCTATATTCATCCCATGCTCCCGACCTTTTGGCCGCGTTAAACAGCTTACGAACTTGCGTCCTCCTTTGCCTGAGGTCCTCGTTCCACCACGGGACGTTCCTGGTGGACACCCTCATTTTCAGGGGGTAGATGGCGTTATAGGCCAAGGTGATTGCGTCTCGCAATTGGACTGCTGCAATCTCGATGTCTATATAATTGTCTATGGTAGTCTTCACCTCCCGCAGTTCCACTGCTAGGTCTGACCTGTAGGCTTCCCATTCCGCCTTGCGGGGGTCCCGGTACCATACCGTTTGTCTTTCGACTTTGGCGATTTCAAAGCGGATGTATCTGTGGTCTGAGCTAGAGCTGAGACTTCCCCAGACACAGCCCAGCTATTAACAAAGTCGCCCAGAAACTGGGTGGAAACTGTTAGATCTAAAACTTCCTCACGCCGTGTTGTGACGAAGGTCGGTTTATTACCTATATTCAATATGTCTAAATTAAATTTCATAAAGAATTGTAAAAGTGCATCACACCTGGGGTTTGTGTCCGAGCTACCCCACAACTCATGGTGCGCATTCGCATCCATGCCGATGATGGTCTGCCATCTACCTGCCCTGCTACCCACCATCAGCTGCTCCAATTCATTGGGTGGAGGAGGGTCCGTGCTGTCCCCTGGGAGATAGGCTGACGCGACAGTGTCCCTCAGCCCATCCGCTCCTCCGCATCGGATTTTGATCGTTGCCAGGTCTCTGGAATAGAAATTCATTAAAGGCAGAATCTCTATCCCTTCCCTGACAAAAATGCAGGCCCTCGGGTTCTCGCTGGATCTGCTGTAAATGAGCTTTACAGCAGCTCCGCCGAGTCCCCTGATCTCTCCTTTATAGGAGTACGGTTCCTGAATGAGAGTCCACCGCAGCCTGGATCAAGTCCGCCTTCCTCTGGTCTAGCATGACCTCAGGATGGCGTCTGTCAATCACCGCCATCCTGAAGCCCTCCGCAGCCTCCCTATACAAGCCAGTCTGCGCCGGTGTTCCGGCCTTGGTCCTTTTGGGACGACCGTCTGTAGTAGGCGTGCTAGAGCCAGACCGCGGCGTCTTTTGACTCGCACTTTCCTCTTGTGCCTTTACAGGTGCCCTGGTCCTTTTGGGACGTCTGTATATAGTAGGCGTGTTACAGCTCGAGCGCGTCCTCTTCTGACTCGCACTCCCCTCTTGCGCCTTTACAGGTGTCTCGACCGTCCACGTCCCGGTCGCCATTTTCTGCGCCCTCCGGAACTTGTTTCTTTGCGCCCGGGAAAGACGCTTGGACTGCCGGGGCAGTCCCTCTACTCTTACAGTAGGGTACTTACTGGTGGAGGGGCCCCCGGAGTCCGTAGAGCTCGCCGCCCTCCGGTGGGACCCAGCCACCAGCTTGTGTGTTGGGGACAGATCTCTGGCCGAAGCTACCCCCGTATCTACGTCGGTCGTGAGACCTCCAGAGTCCGCTGCCGCCCCCTGGCTCGTCTCCGTTTCCGGAATATACTCAAGGCACAAGTCTGTAGCCGGAGCCACTCCTCGAGCCTCATTGGTTTTGGTTTTATATGTATTTATTATCTTCATGTTGTTCCCACGAGAATGGGGGAAATACTGTTCACACCATCAGAACCCCCTGTGTGGTGCAAGGCGGGTTACTATGGAGGGTTGCCCGGTACTCCAGAGGTTTCGTTCACGACACCATCACCCTGGTGTCATCCTTCCCTAGGCACGGGTCACGTGACACCGTAGATTGGGGGAGTTCAGTTCGACCTCCTTGTCTAGATCCGTCATGTTTAGTAGCAGGGTCACCTCGTGCAGAATGCGGCTTTTCACCGCGCATGACGGTCTTGGGGAAAACTTCATCAAAAGTTTATGTTGTTATTTCCACTTCCCCAGCTTGCCCCCTGGAGTCCTTTGGTCCGCGACTCCTTAACCCCTGGGTGAAGCCCTACCTTACACTTAATACAAATGAATTTACTTTTTTAGTACACTGTTTGCATCTCCTATCAGTTTCTACATATTCAATCAGATGTTCAACATTATCATACCTCATATCATCGGTGACGGTGGCTGGTCTAGTGCATAACGGCCTTGTCCCATCTGTTGGCAGAAATGACAATGCTAAATACCTTCTAAACTTTAATAGGCTAGTACAGTTTGCATCATCTGGTTTGATCTTTCTCAAGTCCTGCATTAATTGGATACAGTTTAGAGGAATGGCCATCCACAACAACAGATATGCTCCTGTTGGAGAGGAAATTTGCTGTCCACATACAGATTTTTGGTGGTAGGCCAAAGGCCGGAAGTTTATTAAGCAGCGCTGCGTGCCAGACCTGGTCGAATGCTTTGGATATGTCTAGAGCAACAATCTGGGATTCACTGTGTTGTTCCATGGACTTGTTCCAAGAATGGGTGACAAAGAAAAGGAGGTCGGCAGTCGATCTGCGCTGACGGAATCCATACTGCCTGTCGTGGATTAGACTGTGTTTTTCAAGAAATTTTAGTAATTCGGTGTTTATATACTTTTCCATCACTTTAGAGACGACTGAAAGGAGAGAAATGGGCCTGTAGTTGCTAGGAAGCGCTTTGGATCCTTTCTTGGGGATGGGTTGTACTCGAGCAGTTTTCTAGTTACTAGGGAATATGCCTTTATTATAAGATATCTGAAACAGACGAGTCAGGACAGGAGCAAGCTCTGGTGCGCATTTTTTGAGAACAATTGCTGGGATCTCGTCAAGGCCAGAGGCTTTCCGTGGTATTAAGAGAAGAGAGCATCTTTCGTACCTTTTTAGTTTTGAAAGTGATATCCCTCATTTTATGCGCGACATTGGGGACTGTTGGTGGTTGAACATTTGGAGGTAGGTTAAGAGTAGAATTGCCAGCGAACAACGAAGCAAAAAGTTCAGCCTTGCCCAGGGCGGTAGAAACAATTTCATCCCCTGAGACAAGTGGTGGGAACGTGCTTTTGCAGAAATGATTCCCAATAGATTTAGCAAGAGTCCAGAAGGGTTTGCCGCCGTTGGAGCTTAAGAGGACTTTGTTTTTGATGTGGTTATTAAACGAGTTTTTTGCCTCAGAAAGAATGCGGACATAGCAGTTTCTTGCGTCGTTAAATGCTTGACTGAGATTGTGTAGAAGCGTTTTGTGAGCTTTGACCTTTTCAAGTCTGGCCTTGTCACAGGATTTAGAGAACCAGGGCTTTTGAATGGCTGAAGATGTTTTCTGTGTACGTGGGATAAATAATTCCATGCCAGCTTGGATAATTTCGGTGACGTTTTGTGAGATATCAGAGGGGTCAGGATGAGAGAAGCAGACAGACGCCCATGGAAATAAGGAAAAGTAATCCCGCATTTCGTCCCAGTTTGCGGAGTTGTAGTGCCAAACGATACGTGGGTGTGATGACTGTGTGACCTCGGGTTGCATTGCGCAGGAAACAGTGACCATGCCGTGGTCTGGGCGACCAAGGGGGGCGGTGACTGATATATTATAGCATTCAGGTTGTGTAGTAAGAAGGAGATCCAAGGGATTTGAGCTGTGTGTTGGGATACGAGGAGAGTAAGTAGGTTGCTGAACCATATTGGCTAAAGAATTGCTGACTGCAAAGGCCTCCGCTGCTCTCCCTTGTGGATCGGTTTTTGAAAATCCTAGCCATTCCTTATTATGGACGTTGAAGTCACCAAGAATAGTGACCTCGGAGGAAGGATATTCAGAAATCAGATAGTCGGTTTTTTCAGAAAGGTAGTCAAAGAGCTGGACAAAGTTTTTGTCAGAAGGTAACCGGTAAATGCAACAGACGAATTTAGTTGCAGCCCTGAGAGAGAGTTTTATCCATAGTATGTCTTTTCTTCCAGCTTCTAAATTGAGGAGTTTGGTGCAGGGTAGATTGCTACGGACGTATGCGCACACGCCTCCATGCAATCTAAAGGAAGTAAGTAGCTCATACCCCGGGAAATTGAGGTGATTAGTGGCTGTTTTGGCACTGATTTGGGTTTCGGTGAGGAAGAGGAGTTGGGGCCTGTTATCCTGGAGGAAATGGTGGACGGAGTTCAGGTTAGAATTTAGGCCACATATATTCGAAAAGGATATGTTAAATCTTGATGTTGGCGCCCTCTGTACACCCCTCTCCCGGAGATCCGAATGGAGGGGTATTTTACCTCCGGAATATTTTGTACAAGGAGGAGCCATCATCATTTTTGCTTATAAGGAAAACCCACTCATACACCAGAACCGGAAACGTCCGTTGGGACTTCACCGGCCCCTTGATGTATGAGGTGGTACCTCCTCGGGCGTGAAAAAATCATTTACTATTACGTAAAGGAAAATTCCACTACCACCTGCTATGGATTGGATTGGATCAATGTCTACCCCTTTACAAATAAGATTAATAAAGGGACTATCAATTGTTCAATAGTTATGCTTTTCGACATAGTAGGAGGATACAAAACATTATCATTTTGCATATTGTCAGCATATTCGTTGATGGAGTAAAAACAATGCTGCAGAATAAATGACTTTATCATATACTTGAAGGTTTCCAAGTTAACGACCCTAATATTCCCTGGTAAACGATTATATGGATCCACTTCCACCGAGTTTCTGGAAAACATAGCTGGACGACAACGTAGAACCGATAGTAGACCGGCATTACGTGTGTTATACGTGTGAATATCACTCCGCAAAAAATAATTCCCTGCTGTCTCATGTACCCCCAGAAGGGTGGCGTAGATATACATCGAAGGAAGAGGCATTATCCCATGCTTCACAAATAGACGCTGACAATGCTCCCTGGGACCAACACCCTCCAACAGCCGGATAGCCTGCTTCTGAAGTCTAAAAATGGCTGTGGAGTGGGTAGAGTTACCCCATAAAATAACACCGTAACTCAATCTAGTTAAACAATGAAAAATATGCCGCCCTCAACACATATTGGCTCACTAGAGGCTTCAATCTACGTAACAGATATAAAGTAGCAGAAATTTTTTTCCCCAATTGCTCAACGTGGGGCACCCAATTCAGGTCGCCATCCAAAGTCAGACCCAACAATCCCACCGGTTCATCACCTGCTATGTTATGATTTGAAGAAACAATAAGCTGTTGTGTCTTATCAGAGTTGAGTCTGAGTCTGTTACTAGTGAACCACAGCTCAGTCGAACAAGTCGCCTCTCCAATTGAGTCAGTCATATCGATAGTGTTTTTGTGCGAACTAATACAAGTGGTGTCGTCGGCATAGCAAATAGTCTTAAATGGCATCATGTAGTAATACAGATCATTAATGTAAATAATAATAATAAAAGTGGTGACAAAACCGAACCCTGGGGTACACCATGCCCAACCAACCTAAATTCCGTGCTTCCCCCAGTCGCCATCGGAACAGCGTGCCGCCTGTGACTAAAATACGACTCAAAAAATCTAATAGCACCCCCCGAAACTCCATAGAACTCCAACTTCCTCAACAGTATTGAGTGAGAAACACAGTCAAAAGCCTTCGAGAGGTCGCACAGCTGAATGCTCTCGTCTCTCATGAGAGACGAGGGCCATCCACCAAGTCCTCAACCACCCTCAGCACAGCGTGGGTTGTAGAACGACTGCAACGAAAACCAAACTGGTTAGGATTGAGTAGGGAATTTGTCTCAAAGTAATCAGCAAGCCTGTCCTTGATAATGATCTCCATCACCTTAGCAAACATGGGCACAATTGCCAAAGACCAGTAATTATCCAGCTCATTAAGGTCTCCCTTCTTATGTAGGAGAATTGACTTTGAATATTTAAAAACCTGGGGAAAAATACCCCTCTCAAAAGAAGCATTCAACAATAATGTTAATGGCTCAACAAGATAATCCGTTGAGCACTTTATCAACTTGCTATTAACATCTTATACATCCGTGCAGCTTGAATCACTCAATCTTAGTATCGCCTCAATTACTTCCCCTCAGTAACTAGCCCCAGCTCAAAACAGCATTGAGGTTTAGGAACGCAATTCAAAAACTCCGTGAAATCCACATCAGAAGGGGGCAGGGAGTTGACAATCCTGTCTGCTATGCCACTAAAGAAATCATTCAAATCTTATAAGGATATGTTGTTATTAATTGTAGTTAAAAGATTAACGGCAGTAGAATCACCATAAGTGTGTGTTTTCATCGTGCAACATTGCCAAATTCGTAACAAAATCATATTTTTCCGTTTTTATACCCATAACCTAACTTTTTTTTTTACTAAGTGTGATACATATTTGTAAAGGCAAAAACAGGGGCTTTTCAAAACAGTGAAAATTCAATACGGCGCCCATATGAAAATACTTTAAAAAATTCTGGACGCAGCAAGTGCGTTATGGTAGTGAATTTTCATAAAAATGTTTTTAATAGCAAATATGTGTTTTTTTTTCAGAAAGCGGGCATCAAATTTAGTTACCAGTATAACATATATAGTAAAAACAATGTGCCATGTTTCATCAAAATAACTTTATTGTTTGAAAACGTACAGAAATTTCCGAAAGTAAACTTAAAATGTAACCGAAAAAATCCGTTTCTTGGTCAACGTTATAGGTTAATAGCAAATTGAGCTTTTCAAATATGAAGCATTTAATCAAAATTCGCTACCATAACGCACTTGCTGCGTCCAGAATTTCTTAACTTACAAACATGCATTATATTTCGATGGAAAATGCAAAAACATAAGGCGTTTTCCACTAAAAAAAATATTATTTGTATCACCAACGAATTATGGGCCATCCTGTGATGGTAGCAATAATTTTTTAAGGTGTCCCAGCTAACCTTTATTACTGGCCCAGTATTGGCGTCATAGCCGGTACCCGGCACTTGCATTGCTGGAGAAGTGCTTGAATACAATGTTGGGCCGGTAACTATAGCAAACTCCGGCCAGCAGCCGGCCAACAGTCTCTTAGCCAGCACACACATTACAGGTCAGGCACTTTACCAATGCTACTGAGTTACTTGATTTCAATATCAAATCTGCATTTCTCAGGCACTTATATCAAGTGCTCAATTTTAGGTGGCCCACTACTTCTACTATGAGGGACCAGCACTATTCTGCATATATATATATATATATATATATATATATATATATATATATATATATATATATATATATATAAAGTAGTCCAATACTGATCAACATGATTTAGGAATAAGTATACATAAGGAACTTATCAAATTGTTAAACGATATTGGTAATTTATAAATATAACCCATCAATACAGACAATTATTTTCATCGATATTCAGTTTCGTAAAGGTAGATTATATTATTACATAAAATAAACCAGAATATTGTAAGATTTCACGGTTTTCATATATTATAGGACATAGAAACAATTAAATAAAAAACAAGTACCTATATGTATTAGACGTTTTAATGTCATAAAAATAAAATAATTACTTTTGCAATTAACAATAAATAAAGTACAAATGTGTCAAAATTAATAATACCAAATAAAAAATCAATAAACAAACTCATAAATGAAACACTATTCTGGGGATCCATTTAATTAACAATATAAGTGAAGATTAATATTTTAGTAAGATACCTATACTTTCATATGGTCTGAATATACATGTGTACTCAGCACAGATGCACTCCCACAAACAAACTTAAAAACATGAAACACAACCTGTAAAATATTTATATATCTAATAATTGGTGAAAATACAAACGAGTGAAAATTTGCGAGTGTGTACACTTTACTGCATGAACAATTCCCTAAGATGACCCTTTAAAGAGACGTTGTGTTCTTGTCCATTCATTGAGATTTGTAATTTGATCCAAGGTAACTTTTACATTAAGCTAATATTTTAACCTTTGATGGGCACTGAGAGGTACACTTTTGGTGAACCCAATTCATCGCAGCACATTTTTAAAGATTTGACGATAGTTTCACTAACAAGTTTAGCGTCATCAGAGAATGTATCACCTTTTACAACTGTAAAATATTTAAAACATTTCATCTAGCACTTGAGTTATATTTCAGGTTTAGCTTACAATATTTTTCCTAAACCACATTTTTGTCTCCTACATTCTTCATTATATCCTGCATTGCAAAGGCAAACTGTGTTGCCTGGCATCTTTACACAAAGGGTTCTTGATCACTGTTCCTGAAAACAGACATCAATGAAAACTGTTCGATTTTTCCACAGCGCAATATTTACAAATAATAAGTTTAATAATGTTGGTCAAGGAGTATAGCTATACTAGCTATATCGAACTAATCAAATATTGACTCACTCTCAATAATCTTACTTCCTTCTCTTAATTATGAAGGAAAAATGGTTAATAATACAAGAGCTGAGGCACAAAATCAGGTACCTATATTTGCGTGATTTAGAAACAAACTATACATTCAAGTGCTCATGATTTGCATACTGTGATAATACTACATTTAATATAATGCGATAAGACTATAAATGAATTAAAAAATGATTAACTCACCTATTGCCTTGCGAGAGACAATTTCTTACGTTTTATCATTTATCCTTTACATTTATTATGCTTCAAATATACAGCACTAGAGCACATAAACATACGCCATGTTGTTTTAATTTAGTTTGCTTTTGTGGTAGCACCATGGCCATGCGCCAACACTATCGGCTCACGATGCTATACGAGCAGACGATGACTATTAAGGCCACCCTGCACTTCTCCAGCGTTTTCCCGGTACTGTGAAAAATCGATAATTCTCACCGCATAGCCAATATTGGTTAGTTACTGCAGAATACCGTAAATGTTATTTGTATTTTTCCAACGCCAATACAGTAACGGTAAAGCGCCGTTTTGCCGTTGCCGTTACTGAACCAACACAGACGGCATTCTCCCGGCAGACGGCCGATGGTTGCGTGTTTGCTGGGGTAGCTCAAGACACCGTATAATTAATGTATACAATATTTTTTCATATCTTGTATAATAACGGATATATTGAGCTTTATTGATTTTTTACGAACATTCTACAAAAATTATATACCATTAAACGATAAATTCTATAGCTAAGGCTACTGCCAAGCATCAGAGAAAGGGTCTATTTGAAATGAATTTTCTGGAAATATTTTAGTAAAATGAAGGACGATGACGGTTCAAACTAAGACTTCAGGGTTTGTAAAACAATCTTCTTGAGACATTTTCTTTCCAGAGCCCGTATTAGATTCAAGTTCTTTGCCTAAATGTTGCGAATTTTGACGTTTTAAATTGTCACTTTGACGTTTTGAGGAAAACCCCAATTTATTTTTCTTTAAATGCCCATAACTTTTTTGTCTTTTGACCTACAGGGCTAAATTTTGGTAGGCACCTCACCTATAATGACGTAAACCAGCGTACCAAATTTGGTTGCCCTTACTTTGTTAATTCCGGAGATATAATTTTTTTGGAAGGAAAACCCAAAATTTTTTGGGAAAACCTGGGCCGATTTTCCTGACTAACGAACTTATCCAAGCCATTTGCAAAAGGAAGGTATTCACCAAATTTGATCAAAATCGGCCCATTATTTTTTGAGTTATCGGTGTGATACATATATATATATATATATATATATATATATATATATATATATATATATATATATATATATATATATATATATATATATATATATATACATAAACATATAAAAATTGAAACTGACCCCGGATATGTGTTCTGGGGGAAAAGGAAGGTATTCACCAAATTTGATCAAAATCGGCCCATTATTTTTTGAGTTATCGGTGTGATACCTATATATATATATATATATATATATATATATATATATATATATATATATATATATATATATATATATATATATATATATATATATATATGCATGCAAGTTTTTTAACAAATATTTACTGTTTAACAGGATTTTTTTATGCAAATTTGTTACCATTACGCATTTGCTGCGCCCAAACTTTTTTCTTATTGTGAATCAACAAATCTTATCAAGTGCCTTTTATTAATTTTTCTCAAGTATCGGAATAAATGTGTGCTTTTCTGAAGGCTTCATTATATATGTATCAAAATTTTTGAGGATTCTAGCTGAACGGGAAGGATTTAAGATTGGAAATGAATGAAAAACTTTTTTTAATACTGTATTTAAGTACCTATTTGATTACCAATTTTTTTAATTAAAACTTGTTACCACAACAAATTCGCTACCAAAACGCACTTGCTGCGTCAATACTATTTTATTATTGCAAATGGATAACTCTTATTTGGTGCCTTTTATTATTTTTGTATCATAAAAGATCTGTTAGTTTGGCTATTTAGGTTTATTGAAAATGGTCTGATAAATTGAAAACAAGGGTTCTTCTAACTTAATCATAGGTATACTATATCAACACGCAAAGGTGTTAAGTAAATTGCCTATTGCATAAACTTTCAGCATTTCCATGATTAATTACAGTCGACCAACAAATTAGTGTCCGTCCGCCTAAATGGATTTGTGTATGCAGGGATAGCATACATGTAGGCGCTGTCGGTCGAACGATACGCACTCGCACGTACCCTTCTCCACCCAAGGAATTGGAGCAGCTGATGGTGGGTAGCAGAGCAGGTGGATGGCAGACCATCATCGGCATGGATGTGAACGCGCACCATGAGTTGTGGAGAAGCTCGGACACAAACCAAAGGGGTGAGGCACTTTTACAATTCTTTATGAAATTTAATTTGGACATATCGAATAGAGGTAATAAACCGACCTTCGTCACAACACGGCCTGAGGAAATTTTAGATCTAACAGTTTCCACCCAGTTTCTGGGTCACTTTGTTAAGAACTGGGCTGTGTCTGGGAAAGTGAGTATCTCAGACCACAGATACATCCGCTTTGAAGTGACACAAAGTCGAACGACAAACGGTATGGTACCGGGACCCCCGCAAGGCGGACTGGGAAGCCTACAGGTCAGACCTAGCAGTGGAACTGCGGGGGTTAAGAGTACCATAGACAATTCAATAGACCATGAGATTGTGGCAGCCCAATTGCGAGACGCAATCACCTCAGCCTATAACGCGAACTGCCCCCTGAAAATAAGGGCGCCCACCAGGAACGTCCCGTGGTGGAACGATGACCTCAGGCAAAGAAGGACGCAGGTTCGTAATCTGTTTAACGCGGCCAAAAGGTGGGAGGCATGGGATGAATATAGACAGGCCCTAACGACATATAACAAAAGACTAAGGGAGGCCAAGAACAAGTCGTGAAGGAGGCATTGCGAGAAAGTTAAAAACACTTCCGAGAGCGCTCGACTACAGAAAATCCTGTCCAAGGGCACTCAGACCAATATATGCTCCCCTAGAACATCCACGGGAGGCTTTACAAGTTCGGGGGAGGAAACTATGGAAATTTTACTCCAGACGCACTTCCCCGGCTGTAACATAATAAACCAATCACCTCCGGACTGGGAACAGTCAGAAATAGAGACGCCTTATAGGCGGGCATCTAGAGTAGACTGGACAGTCGCTAAAGAGGTGGTTACTTGGAGTAAATCAGATGGGCCATTAATACAGCTTTAAGCCATACAAATCCCCGGAATTTGATGGAATAATGCCCATCATGTTCCAACAGGGGATAGATATACTGGCGCCGGTGCTTACCCTCATTATGAGTGCCAGCCTGGTTCTGGGGTACATTCTGAGGGCTTGGAGACTGGCCAGGGTTGTATTCATTCCTAAACCTGGGCGTCTAACAGACCAGGCAAAGTCCCTGAGGCCAATAAGTATCATATCCTTCTTGATAAAAACAGTGTTAAAAATGCTCGACCGGTACATTAGGGGCGGTGTACTGGAAGCATATCCCCTACACTGCGGACAATATGCATACAGAGCAGGATTCTCAACAGAAACAGCACTGCACCAACTGATGCTGATGGCAGCTATCAGCTGATAGCTGCCATCCAAATAAGTTGTTGCTGAAGGCCCCCAGCGCCACCTCCCTGTTCTCCAGCGTATTCTCCAGTTTCAGCATCAGTTGGTGCAGTGCTGTTTCTGTTGAGAATCCTGCTCTGTATGCATATTGTCCGCAGTGTAGGGGATATGCTTCCAGTACACCGCCCCTAATGTACCGGTCGAGCATTTTTAACACTGTTTTTATCAAGAAGGATATGATACTTATTGGCCTCAGGGACTTTGCCTGGTCTGTTAGACGCCCAGGTTTAGGAATGAATACAACCCTGGCCAGTCTCCATGCCCTCAGAATGTACCCCAGAACCAGGCTGGCACTCATAATGAGGGTAAGCACCGGCGCCAGTATATCTATCCCCTGTTGGAGCATGATGGGCATTATTCCATCAAATTCCGGGGATTTGTATGGCTTAAAGCTGTATTAATGGCCCATCTGATTTTGCTCCAAGTAACCACCTCTTTAGCGACTGTCCAGTCTACTCTAGATGCCCGCCTATAAGGCGCCTCTATTTCTGACTGTTCCCAGTCCGGAGGTGATTGGTTTATTATGTTACAGCCGGGGAAGTGCGCCTGGAGTAAAATTTCCATAGTTTCCTCCCCCGAACTTGTAAAGCCTCCCGTGGATGTTCTAAGGGAGCATATGTTGGTCTGAGTGCCCTTGGAGAGGATTTTGTGTAGTCGAGCGCTCTCGGACGTGTTTTTAACTTTCTCGCAATGCCTCCTCCACGACTCGTTCTTGGCCTCCCTTAGCCTTTTGTTATATGTCGTTAGGGCCTGTTTATATTCATCCCATGCTTCCCACCTTTTGGCCGCGTTAAACAGATTACGAACCTGCGTCCTCCTTTGTTCCTACCGTATAGAGTGAGAGTTCTGTGGCTCTTACACTTCCTCCTCATCGTAAACTGTATGACGCTTGATTTCTCGGGGCTCACCCCGAGCCCTTGACCAACCGTCCATATATATATATATATATATATATATATATATATATATATATATATATATATATATATATATATATATATATATATATATATATATATATATCCACTCAATAACTCAAAAAGTTATTAATTAATTTTGATGAAACTCGGCTAGAATCTTTCATTTATTAATGACTTAGATGAGTGTGTTAGCCAGCCCTATCGAAACAGTTTTTATAAAGAAAAAATAATAATTTTTCCAAGAAAAAATTTGTATCTCAAAAAATAACAGCTATTTTGATGAAATTGGTTGGTAAGTTGCCCTCGTAAATATCTTACTACGTACCAAAACTCAACTAGGTTTATAGAAAATTGAGTTATGTAAATGTGAAGAATTTAATGAAAATTCGGTACCATAACGTACTTGCTGTGTCCCGAATTTTTTTTTACTAATTTACCATTACCAATAACCTAACCAAGGCAAAAGGAGAGTTTTAACTTAACAATAATACCTAACTTATTTAAAATTTACATAATAAAAATGTTCGGGACACAGCAAGTGAGTTATGGTAGTGAATTTTCATAAGGATAATATATTATAGTGATTTAGTCTTATATTAAAAGTTATAAAACATTACTTTATTTAATTAGGAACAGTAAAAAATAAGGTAAAGGGGGCAAGCAAAAACATGACCACTAACATAAATATTTATACAGTAATTTGGATACAAAGCTCAATAAAGAAATTGATAAACAGAAAATATACTCAACCAAAAATACACTAGAAAGCTAAACATAAAAAAATTCTTGTAGTTCATGCATTGAGGGTGATTGTATGCATGCAAAAGGGGAAGAACCCCCAGGTCGAAGAGGGTTTTTGCCCCCCTCACCCAGAAACACAGGGGGTTCTTCTTCCCCTTGTGCATGCATACAATCTTTGACTATATATCAGAGAATAGACTGGGCACACAGCCGAATAGAAGCCATCATTCAAGGGACTCTATGTTTACATCGGTCCTCTGCTCTGATTGGGTGGTGGCTCAAGCGTTGCCGCTATGTGATAATTCATCCTTAAATCGCCTAATATGATGACAAGTTGAGAATGATAAATTTATTACTTTTCTGTTACTTAAGACATTACACTTACATTAGAGCTTATTTATGAATGTAAAAATTTACTAACGTTATATTCCTTGGTTTCTCCCTTCTTTATGTAAATATAACCAGAAAACTCAATTTAAAATCTTTATCCTGCTGCATGTGCAGTATCTAGATTTGTATTAATCCACAGTTGTGGCTTGTATTTGTTTGTGAATAGTATCTAAGTATACTGAGAATTTATTTTTCTGTTACCTTGATTTGCAATAAAGGTTTTGAGTTTTGTTTTTACAAAATGATGAAAAATTACATTGCTTGTAGAAGATTAGCTGGGGATCTGCGAACGGTGTCTCTGCATCTTACGCATGCAGAGACACCGTTCCCAGATCCATACATTGCTGTTTGCGATTTTCAGTGGCGGCACGTCAGTTTGGCACTATTTTTAGGTTTCCATCTACTAAGGAAAGGAGATAAACATGGTGCGCTGCCTTAAATATAAAATCGGATACGCTGCCAAAATATTCTTATTCATGTTCACAGCATTTTGATGAAGACTTTTATTATTTACCCAAGTGGAAGAAGGGTATTAAAAACGCAGCGTCTCAATCAGTTTCAAGTTCTCCAGTGCCTTCTACTTCTGGCATAAAAGCCCTTGCTAATGCAGAAAGAAGGTAAAGAATTTTTTTTAGCTTCCGATTTTGTAAACCTTTATTATTGTTAAAATTAATAAATTACCCGATAAAAATTACAGTCATAATGTTGAAGAAAATAGAGATAAATCATCGTTATCATCAACTCTCACTGCCTTGGAACTATCATCCTCAACACGTGCGGCACTTGGCAGTCCTCCTGAATTAACACCAAAAGCTAACATTACTCCAGGTCAAAAGTAAGTTAATATGCCTTGACTTAGAATTGAGGGAAAAATACTAGAAACCATTTTTAAAAATTATACTCTGTTTACTGAAAACTTACCAAATATCGTCAATTTTTTAGGAAAAAACTTCATTATTTTGTAGATATTTCCAGTTTATCAGGAGCTCCAAAAACATCTTTAAAAAATGGTTTATTGCTAAACGAGTAATAAAAAAACATAAGAGGAAAATAAATATATTGCGCCAACAAAAAAGACGTGTTAAGAGTTTGTCACCAAAAATCGCTGATTGAGCATTTTAAAAGTCGTATTGTTTTATGAAAAATACAGAAACATACCTGAACGTCTCACTTTTGAGTGTTATTGAATTTATATCATTACTTGTAATATTTTAGGCCCCTTTACCCACACAAATAAACCTAATTAAACAGCTTTTAAAAGGTTCACAACGAAACTATTCACCAGACGTAAGATCATTTGCTATTACCCTAAATTTTTATTCAAAAAAGGCTTATAATTACGTTCGAGAAAAATTTATGAAATCTTTGCCACATCCTCGAACCATTTCTAAATTGTTCCTGGATTCTGCAAAGAAGCATTAGCGGTTTTGGATTCAAAAAGAAGAGAGGCAGCTGAAAAAGGTAGCAAAATACTTTGTAACCTAGTTGTCGACGAGATGTTCATAGACATCAAGTCGAGTGGACACGAAAAAAGTTTTGTGGTAACGTAGATATTGGCGTGGATATGAATAATTCAAACGAGCTTCCAGTGGCTAAAGAAGTTTTGCTTTTCTTATTAGTTGCTTTAAATAACCACTGGAAAGTTCCAGTGGGTTATTTATTCCTAGCTGGCATTTCTCGTGAAGAAAAAGCAAGCCTATTAAATCAGGCTTTAAGTTTTACCCATCAGGCAAGAATAGTTGTTACTTCCGTAACTTTTGATGGAGCAGCTGCAAATACAAGCATGGGTAAATGTTTGGAAGCAAATTTAGATACATTTATTCAAGAAGGTTTAAAGGCTTATTTGTCGCATCCTGCAACCCATGAAAATGTATATATTTTCCCAGATGCTTGCCACATGATGAAATTAATAAGAAATTGTCCGGCAAGTTGTAGATCTATAAAACATGGCAGCAGACAAATCAGGTGGTCATTTTTAGAACAACTGGTAGAGCTGCAAGATATTGAAGGTTTTTCTTAAATTTTTGTTGAAAACACTTTTTACTGAATTTGCATAGAAAAAATCGCTTATGACGAGATCACAACATTGCAACATTGAGACTTTCAAACATTTTAATAGAGAAATCATTTTTATAAAAATTCACTACCCTAACGCACTTGCTGTGTCCAGACTTTTTAGTTAATAGTATACTTAGATAATGTATAGGTAGTTAAACATCTTTTAAATTTTATTATATTATTTTAATCGTATTTATGAACATTTCAATCCTAATTCTCGAGACGCCTATGGTGTCGAGGACCATGTAAACAAACATTTTATTCAATGTTGGTTTCAAACATTACAACGCATCCCATTGGGTGATGTCTGGTCTATCCGTAGGTAGATAGTCAAAGCATACAACTACCTGCAAAGCATAAAACACAAGAGAATAAGTCTTCTTCCTTATTTTACCATTGTTGCTTGGTAAACTAACTAGCGCATATACCCAACTTCAAATGGCATTTCATTTTTTTTCTCAGTTTTTTTATTTTAAAACATGTTTTTTATGTCATGTATAAAAGACGCGTTTAAAACACACACAAAAAACGGTTTCAAATTTAAAAAAAAACAGTGTTTTGTTTAAAATTTAAAAAAACATGTTTTTTGCCAACCCTGCCCTTAATAGTTACAGCCGTCGTTAAGCAGTACTTAAGTCACATTTATAAGTGTGCATTGCTGTTATGTGTCGTAAACTACACATCTGGACAGTACTAGTCACATTGATCACATTTATAATGCTTTTCTTCAGTGTGTCTTGCCTGTTATGTGTCGTCTTAACTGAGACTTTACAACAGTACTATAATCACACTGATCGCATTTATAAGGTCGTTTTTCACTATGTTTTGCCTTTATGTGCCGTGATAAACCTGTCGCATAGGCAGTACTATAATCACAATGACCACATTTATAAGGTCTTTCTTCACTGTGTCTCCCTCTTGTGTGTTGTATTAACTGAGACTTTACAACAGTACTATAGTCACATTGATCACATATATAATGGTTTTCTTCAGTGTGTCTTGGCTGTTATGTGTCGTCTTAACTGAGACTTTACAACAGTACTATAATCACACTGATCACATTTATAAGGTCGTTTTTCACTACGTTTTGCCTTTATAAGCCGTGATAAACAGTGGCGGATTTGCCCTAAGGCCTAGTAGGCTCGAGCCTAGGGCGGCCAGATATTAGGGGCGGCCAATCATGACAAAAAACACATTATGGCGTATGGCGGCCGCACTGCACGGCGCAGTCTGCACCGCATCGTATAAAAATAATCTTCCTAAATCACTTTCGCACATTTTATGTATAAAATATAGATATGATACATATGTACATAATGTTGGCAATAAAGTAAATTCATTATGTAGTCTATATGATTGGTTCTGAGAAAGGGCCGGCTGGTACTTACTACATGGACTGGGGCCTAGGGTGGCCAAGACTGCAAATCCGCCACTGGTGATAAACCTGTCACATAGGCAGTACTATAATCACAATGACCACATTTATAAGGTCTTTCTTCACTGTGTCTTCCTCTTGTGTGTTGTATTAACTGAGACTTTACAACAGTACTATAGTCACATTGATCACATTTATAAGGTCTTTCTTCACTGTGTCTTTCTCTTGTGTGTTGCATCAACTGAGACTTTACAACAGTACTATAATCACACTGATCGCATTTATAAGGTCGTTTTTCACTATGTTTTGCCCTTATGTGCCGTGATAAACCTGTCGCATAGGCAGTACTATAATCACAATGACCACATTTATAAGGTCTTTCTTCACTGTGTCTTTCTCTTGTGTGTTGTATTAACTGAGACTTTACAACAGTACTATAGTCACATTGATCACATTTATAAGGTCTTTCTTCACTGTGTCTTCCTCTTGTGTGTTGTATTAACTGAGACTTTACAACAGTACTATAGTCACATTGATCACATTTATAAGGTCTTTCTTCACTGTGTCTTTCTCTTGTGTGTTGTATTAACTGAGACTTTACAACAGTACTATAATCACACTGATCGCATTTATAAGGTCGTTTTTCACTATGTTTTGCCCTTATGTGCCGTGATAAACCTGTCGCATAGGCAGTACTATAATCACAATGACCACATTTATAAGGTCTTTCTTCACTGTGTCTTTCTCTTGTGTGTTGCATTAACTGACACTTTACAACAGTACGATAGTCACATTGATCACATTTATAATGATTTTCTTCAGTGTGTCTTGCCTGTTATGTGTCGTCTTAACTGAGACTTTACAACAGTACTATAATCACACTGACCGCATTTATAAGGTCGTCTTTCACTATGTTTTGCCTTTATGTGCCGTGATAAACCTGTCGCATACGCAGTACTATAATCACAATGTCCACATTTATAAGGTCTTTCTTCACTGTGTCTTCCTCTTGTGTGTTGTATTAACTGACACTTTACAACAGTACGATAATCACACTGATCACATTTATAATGATTTTCTTCAGTGTGTCTTGCCTGTTATGTGTCGTCTTAACTGAGACTTTACAACAGTAAGATAATCACACTGATCACATTTATAAGGTCGTCTTTCACTATGTTTTGCCTTTATGTGCCGTGATAAACCTGTCGCATACGCAGTACTATAATCACAATGACCACATTTATAAGGTCTTTCTTCACTGTGTCTTCCTCTTGTGTGTTGCATTAACTGACACTTTACAACAGTACGATAATCACACTGATCACATTTATAATGATTTTCTTCAGTGTGTCTTGCCTGTTATGTGTCGTCTTAACTGAGACTTTACAACAGTACTATAATCACACTGATCGCATTTATAAGGTCGTTTTTCACTATGTTTTGCCTTTATGTGCCGTGATAAACCTGTCGCATAGGCAGTACTATAATCACAATGACCACATTTATAAGGTCTTTCTTCACTGTGTCTCCCTCTTGTGTGTTGTATTAACTGACACTTTACAACAGTACTATAATCACACTGATCACATTTATAATGATTTTCTTCAGTGTGTCTTGTCTGTTATGTGTCGTCTTAACTGAGACTTTACAACAGTACTATAATCACACTGATCGCATTTATAAGGTCGTTTTTCACTATGTTTTGCCTTTATGTGCCGTGATAAACCTGTCGCATAGGCAGTACTATAATCACAATGACCACATTTATAAGGTCTTTCTTCACTGTGTCTCCCTCTTGTGTGTTGCATTAACTGACACTTTACAACAGTACTATAGTCACATTGATCACATTTATAATGCTTTTCTTCAGTGTGTCTTGCCTGTTATGTGTCGTCTTAACTGAGACTTTACAACAGTACTATAATCACACTGATCGCATTTATAAGGTCGTTTTTCACTATGTTTTGCCTTTATGTGCCGTGATAAACCTGTCGCATAGGCAGTACTATAATCACAATGACCACATTTATAAGGTCTTTCTTCACTGTGTCTCCCTCTTGTGTGTTGCATTAACTGAGACTTTACAACAGTACAATAATCACACTGATCACATTTAAAAGGTCTTTCTTCGCTATGTCTCATCATTACGTGTTGTGATAAATATCTCTTATGGGCTGTACTAAAGTCACACTGACCACATTTATATGGTCTTTCGTCACTGTGTCGTGCTCTGTGTCGTACTAACTGAGACTTTACAACAGTACTATAATCACACTGATCACATTTAAAAGGTCTTTCTTTACTATGTTTCACCATTATGTGTAGTGATAAGCCTGTCTTACGGGCTGTACTATGGTCACACTGACCACATTTATAACGTCTTTCATCACTGTGTCTTGCTCTATGTCGTATTAACTGAGACTTTCTAACAGTACCATAATCACACTGATCACATTTAAAAGGTCTTTCTTCACTATGTTTCATCATTGTGTGTTGTGATAAACATGTCTTATGGGCAGTACTATAGTCACACTGACCACATTTATATGGTCTTTCTTCGGTGTGTCTTGTTGTTATGTGTCGTCTTAAATTAAACCTTCCAGGAGTACTATAATCACACTTATCACATTTAAAAGGTGTTTCTTCACTGTGTCTTGTTCTTATATGTCGTATTAACTGAGACTTTCCAACGGTACTATAATCACACTGATCACATTTAAAAGGTCGTTTTCCACTATGTTTTGCCATTATGTGTTGTGATAAACGTGTTGCATAGGGAGTACTATAATCACAATGACCACATTTATAAGATATTTCTTCACTGTGCCTTGTTCTTATGTGTTGTACTAACTGAGACTTTCCAACAGTACTATAATCACACTGATCACATTTAAAAGGTCTTTCTTCACTATGTTTGACCATTACGTGTTGTGATAAATATCTCTTATGTGCTGTACTAAAGTCACACTGACCACATTTATAAGGTCTTTCTTCACTGTGTCTGGCTCTGTGTCGTTCTAACTGAGACTTTCCAACAGTACTATAATCACACTGATCACATTTAAAAGGTCTTTCTTCACTATGTTTCATCATTACGTGTAGTGATAAACATGTCTTATAAGCTGTAGTATAATCACACTGACTACATTTATAACGTCTTTCTTCAATGTGTCTTGCTATTATGTGTCGTCTTAACTGAGACTTAACAACAGTACTATAGTCACACTGAGCACATTTAAAAGGTCGCTTTTCACTATGTTTTGCCATTATGTGTTGTGAAATATAATGCTTATTGGCAGTACTAAACTCACATTGATCACATTTATAACGCTTTTCTTCACTGTGTCTTGCTGTTATGTGTCGTCTTAACTGAGACTTTACAATAGCACCATAATCACAATATGCACATTTAAAGGGTCCTTTTTCACTATGTTTTGCCATTATGTGCCGTGATAAACATATCTTATGGGCTGTATTATAATCACACTGACCACATTTAAAAGGTCCTTTTTCATTATGTTCATATATTATGCGTTCTGTTAAAGAAAACTTTCTGACTGTAGGATAATTACACTCATAAGAATTAAAACGTTCCGTCATCGTACCTACTTCATTTTTCACTAATACATCCTTCAGATCGTCAAGGTCATTATTACTGTGGCGTGTACAGCCATGATCCAATATTTCAATTTTAAAATCTTCTATAATCACTTCACTTTTATTATCATGTTTTTCATTAACTATCTGTCCACCTGTAACAACTTTAGAACCCTCAGTTCTCTCATGGTCCACCTCACCTATGTAATGTTTTGGTTCATCTAAACACTGTCCTTCAATCTTCTCCAATTTAACAGTAATAGGCGTATATTCTGTGTTGTGTTTAATTTCCACTCTCCCTCTCCACTGGTGCTCAGAGTTTTGATCCTGTTTAATCACTAAAGATTCTGCCTCTCCACTATCAAATCCATCTACGAAAATATCATCGCTATATTCACACTCACTTCCATGAGCTGTTTTACAGTTGCAATCACAAAGCTGGCTCTGTTTGTTCACACTCATGGTTAACTTTGACTTTACTTTAATTAAAACCTCAATTCATTCGAAAATGAATGTTTGAAACTGTACAAGCATTGAGGAGGTTTTGTCTTAAAGACGTTGTTTCCTATTAACGAACCGAAGATGGACAATTTGATTTTGCGTTTATCTGATAGTTTTATCTTCTAGGTTGAGTGTAATTCTATCGGTAATTCTTGTTAAATGTTATTAATAATGTTAAACCAGCAATTTTAAAACTCAAAATATATTACTATTTATTAAAACATTTTTGACAGTTAATGACAGGACAAACGACAACTGGCTAGGGGTTAGGTGTTCATCGATAGGCGTTTACAAAAAGTAACCCGGTAGATATCGGTTACACCGCAAGCGTCAGCCTCGGTGGTTTCGGGGCAAGAACGTGTGCCTCTGAACCGAAGGGTACTAGGTTCGATCCCATGATATAATGACTTTGAAGATATATGATATTGCGCATGTGCCCCGCCCCCTCCTATGACGTCACGCGGTGAGTAGCGTTATAGAAGTCCAACTACACACTTAAAACAAAGTCATTCGCAATCAAAAAGTTTTTATACATCAGTTTAACGCAGTTGAAGTTACGCCTATATTGTATTTTCAGATAATATAGATCGCAGCACTAAATTTAATCTTTTTCATTTTTATTACTTCCAACTGTATGCACTTAAATATTAGTAAAATACGTAATTTGTTAAGAGGTTGTGGTGAAACGTCAAACCCCACTGCACGACAACATATTATTGTTGCATTGGACTCACCACTTGACACCATGCGCGTGACAGGTCTAAAAATAAGTAGTCTGAATATCATATCTCTCGTTATTTGTATCATGGTTCGATCCCAGGGTTCTCCGGCGATCCTTAAGTAGACGGGTCCCGTCAAACCGCAGTGAGCCCGCAGCACAGAACATCCCTATAGAAGGGAAACGCCAATGCTGACGTTTTGAACAATATTGCAGCGCCTTTGGCGGATGCGATGAATTTTAGTCACACCCTAGAAATTTGATTTCATTTTCATTTAGCAAATCCAAATAAATTCTATTTAATTTTATACCACTGCCAGTAAAGAGGTTAAATTTTTCAATTTTTTTTTAATGATTTTTATAGTGAAATGAAAACAAGTTATGTTTTAACACAGTCGCCTATTTTAGGCTTTGCAATCATAGGAAAAATTAATTTGCAATTTGAACCTTCTAACACTTGCAGCTTCAGTTTTTACTATCGATATGATTAATGAAAAATCAAACAAGATAAAATACACTTGTGTTTTATTAGAGCAGTATTACTTTAACATTTATTTAAAAATCTAGAACAGTATTCCTATTACATTTATTTAAAAACAATTTTAATTCTGAAAGTAAGATGAAGTATATATTGCCATTCCTTATCGATAGGTAGGTATATTACAGCAGTCTGGTGCTTGTACAATATTACATTTATATGCTCACATGACCACAATGTGTCGCAAGGTTGGTTTTTCCTTCTTTTAAGGTATGAATAAATGACGTCATATTGTCATTTATTTGAAACAACATTTGTGCACCCTTTAATTTCCTTCTTTATTTAAAATGACACTTGGTAATATTCATCTGATAAGAGGGTACACTATCAGGCTTTCTGATCGCCTTCCGAATCCACCCGATCCATTGTTTATTTCTGAGATATAGTTAAATAGAAATAGAAATTTTTATTTACACTTTAAAATATATGAATACTTACTCAAATGAAGATGTAACATGGGAACAGGAGTTCTTTTCAGGCCACTTCTCATTTCAGGTACTTTATCCTCATCAACGAAATGACGATCACAAACATAAAATCTATCGTAAATGGCTTGTCGATCTTAGAGTTTTGTATAGCTTTCACCCAGTCTTTAAAATGGTCTTCTGATGATTTCAACGGAAAACGATGTCTTTTGCTAAATAAATTCAGGCACCCCGGAACACAACAATAAATCGTTTTCTTGGTTGGTATCATATTTATATCCACAAACCACAAAGCTTCTGTAAGAAAACGTTATTTACTTATAACCTATGAACTACTAAAACGTTCTAAACCTGCCTAAAAACTAAAACAGTTGTAATTATGTTTCACCAAAACACCTTGAACTATGAAAGCACTTTGCTTTTTTGATAACAAAACTGAAAATGGAATTGAAATTACATGATTGTTTAAACACAAAGCTTATGATAACGATCATATTTTGATTCACAAAAAAACGCACCTTTAAAACACAAAACCGACGAACAATGAAAACACTGTAAAGTATTAACTAAAAGTTAATATAGGTAAAACTTAATTAAAAGAAACGTTTAGCAACAAATTTGTATTATAATTATACAATGAAAGAACTAGAAGCGAACAAAAACTTTTTCGCATTCAAACATTTGAATTTTGGATGTATGATAAAATGGCGCACTGAACAGCTTGTTCAGGAGAATTGTAGCACTGCTAGCGATATCTACTATATGCGATGTCTGAACTAGAGCCCTAATAAAGTCTAGGTTAGCTCCATTTAGGTGAAACTTCTATAGGGAGTGTTCTGTGGCCCGCAGCGCTCGCCTATTGCGCAGCGTTGCAAGCTTGTGCCTTCTACCCTATCACCAGGAAAGTAATAAAATGTGATTTTCATTTGAACGATATTAAATTGGGCAGACCCAAGTTATATACCTAAAATGTAAGTACCTAAATGAGTTAATTGTTCCCAATGAACAAACTGTATGCTCTATTTACGTAAAGCAATGACAAAAATACAGCCCGTCTACTTAAGGATCGCTCGAAAATGTAATCGGTTACTCTCTCCTAGTGATGGGAAAAACTGTTATATTGGTCTAACAGGTCGAACCTGTTACTGTTATTTAGAAATAACAGTTAAATATAACAGGTTGAAAATAACAGTATGAACTATGAATTGTTAAGAATTCCACGTAGACGTAGTAACAGTAGCTGAACCCGTCCGGTGGTGTAGTTGGGTAATGTTTAAAATAAAAAATATTCTTGTATTATGTTTAAAACAATTAATAACTTTTTTATTAAAAAAATGATGGAGGTTTTTTTTTGGGTATTCATCACTAATAATAATTTGGTAAAAAATTCAACAATGCAGAATTTCTTTCGAATTTTCTTAACTAATTAAGTATTAGTTAAGCATTGAGCTTGAAAACCTCTATAGCCATTTTTTCCTTGAAAATGAGAGCTATATGAAATAAATGAATTATTGTAAGCAAAAAATAAAATAAATAATTTAAAAAAAATTAAAACTAATTTTTTTCTCTCTACCTATAGGGCGAAGTGTGTCTGGTTTCAACTATACCGGGTACAGGGAATATTTTTATAATTTCATTAAAATTGGTACTGTTTCTGAGATTTTTTAAGTTTCAGGGATTTTTTATTTTGCAGTAGTAATAAAGAAAAGATGTTTAAAATCGGACCTATTTCTTAGATTTCCAAAGTGAAAAGTAAAAAGGAATATTGATTTATTAGTTACATAAGGCAAAGAAGAATGAGCAAAAAACTACCTAATATAATATAATACCTAAGGACTCACGTTAAAGCATAACTGTACGTTTGTATACATATCAGTTTTTTCTTAAAACAAAAATGCCATCAGCATATCGAGTTATCTAATGAAGATTGAGTTTACGTCAACGACTATGTGATTATTTTTTTATATACGCGGTGACCTGATTTTATTTTTACAGTGATATAGTTCATTTTTAATAATTTTCACTTGCTACATATACAGCCTTTTTATTTACATTTTTCATATTTTGTGTTTGTTTATAAATTGTAAATATATGTGTGTGTCTTGTGTGAATCAACAACCTGTCAAAATTTAACAGTTTCATTGTACCGACGACCCTACGTTCCCAAAGCTGTGAGCACACTAGTATAAAGTAGTATGTTATGAAGTAAAGTCCGCTCTATACTCTATACCCTCTATACCCCATTCCCAGTCTCATGTCCATTCATCCTGTTATAACAGTTGCGGATGAAAACAGTATTATGTTATGAAGTAAAGTCCGCTCTATACCCCATTCCCAGTCTCATGCCCATTCATCCTGTTATAACAGTTGCGGATGAAAACAGAAGCTGCTTCATCGTAGCAGTGCAACAGAAACAGATACGACAACAGAAACAGATACGATAACAGAAACAGATACGACTCACTGCGCAACAGCATCCCCTCCACTGTACCTGTTATTTGTATATATCCATAACAGGTTGTTACTGCTGCGGCTCGACAACAGTTAAAATATAACAGACTGTTAAATAACAACCCATCACTACTCTCTCCATGGTTCGAATATTATACGGTATCTACCCGATGCATCAACCTGGTGCAGGTTTTGTGTACCGAACCAAACAGTCGGTAAATTAAGTTATATAGAGAACTAACTTAATTCTCTATTCAAATTGTCTAAAGTCTAACCTATAAACTGGATGTAAATAAATAATAATACTAATACCAATACCCTAAGAGTCCTAAGGTTTTTAATTTTCCTTCGTTCATTTCTCAAACGTTACTTGAAGGAATGTGAAGGTGTTGTATTGGTATTTAGTGGATGTTTATAGTTGTTAGTGTAAAAGTGTGCAACATAAGATACATAATTTTCAATGGCGCATCTTTTTGGAATTTTTTAATGTATAATAAGTCGTAACTCCAGTTAATGCATTAGTATAGTAGGGTAAGGGCATGAGCATTTTGGGCATTCGGTAAACGTTGAATATAGAATACAGACAAACTGCGCATTGCCCATGTCGCAAATGACGTCACATATGGGAAAATATGAAGCAGTGCTGCCGGCATAAAAATTTAGCTCTAAATTTATTATTTTTTTATTTTTTTAAAATTTCCACAACACACCACGAGGGTTTACAGCCTAAATACTATCGTACCGTGGGTGTTGACAAGGAGGAAAGAGGC
Organism: Tillus elongatus; assembly: GCA_964006375.1. Lineage (NCBI taxonomy): Eukaryota > Metazoa > Arthropoda > Insecta > Coleoptera > Cleridae > Tillus > Tillus elongatus. The sequence goes on along the minus strand of OZ023262.1, from coordinate 5,724,709 downwards.
AGTTTGTTAATTCTTGACTTGAAGGTTCGGAGGAGAAGGATAAACATCTGCCGGCAAGGAATTCCATAAAAGTCCTCGGGACAAAAGAGCGGGCATAACAAGATATTCTATGTCTGGTGACCTGGACAGTAAAAGGGTGCATTCGCTCTGTTCCCCTGGTAGATCTGTTGGGGGGAGCAGGTGGGGGAACTATGGAGGAAAGCTCCTCTGAGCAGTGCCCGTGCAGATATCTATAAAAGAGAGAGAGAGGTCAGCAACAGCACGTCGATGGGCAAGTGATGGCAGCCTTTGGGTGAGGGTAGGGTCACCGATGAGACGTATAGCTCTCTTTTGAATAGAGTCCAGGATAGCGAGTGTAGAAGCGGCAGCTGCACCCCAGATGTGGGAGCAGTATTCGAGGTTTGGCCTTATTTGTGAAGTATATAAGGTATAGAGATTAGCTGGTGAAAAGTATTTGCGAGTCCGGAAGAGGAAACCTAATTTCTTAGCAGCCGCTTCTGCAATTGATGTGACATGTTGGTGCCAGTTAAGATTTCGATCCACAGAAATGCGAACAAGAGAAAATGACTCATTACTTTGAATAACTTGGTTGTTCATTGTGATGGGTCTAAGGCTGGTGTATCTCTTATGAGAAAGAAAGCAAGACTTAGTTTTGGTGGGGTTGAATTGTACAAGATTTCTACTTCCCCAGTCTAATATTTTTTGGAGATCCACGGAGACAGAACCCTCCATGAGTCTGCGATCCTCATCTAATTGGGCTAAAGAGACAGGCTTAGAATATTGTATATTTGAATGGAGGGTGCTGTCGTCCGCGTAGCTGTGAACTGGGTTGATGTGCTCGAGAGGATGTCATTGATGTGGAGAAGAAACAAAGTAGGGGCTAAAGCTGAACCTTGAGGAACTCCTGCATTAATTGGATACACTTTAGAGGAATGGCCATCCACAACAACAGATATGCTCTTGTTTGAGAGGAAATTTGCTGTCCACATACAAAGTTTTGGTGGTAGGCCATAGGCCAGAAGTTTATTAATCAGCGCTGCGTGCCAGACCTGGTCAAATGCTTTGGATATGTCTAGAGCAACAATCTGGGATTCACCGTGTAGTTCCATAGACTTGTTCCAAGAATGGGTGACAAAGGAAAGGAGGTCGGCAGTCGATTTGCGCTGACGGAATCCATACTGCCTGTCGTGGATTAGACTGTGTTTTTCAAGAAATTTCAGTAATTCGGTGTTTATATACTTTTCCATCACTTTAGAGACTACTGAAATGAGAGAAATAGGCCTGTAGTTGCTAGGAAGGGCTTTGGATCCTTTTTTGGGGATGGGTTGTACTCGAGAAGTTTTCCAGTTACTAGGGAATATGCCTTTATTATAAGATATCTGAAACAGACGAGTCAGGACAGGAGCAAGTTCTGGTGCGCAATTTTTGAGAACAATTGCTGGGATCTCGTCAAGGCCAGAGGCTTTCCTGGTATTAAGAGAAGAGAACATCTTTCGTACCTTTTTAGTTTTGAAAGTGATATCCGTCATTTTATGCGCGACATTGGGGACTGTGGGTGGTTGAATATTTGGAGGTGGATTGAGAGTAGAATTGCCGGCGAACAACGAGGCTAAAGTTCAGCCTTGCCCAGGGCGGTAGAAACAATTTCATCCCCTGAAACAAGAGGTGGGAAGGTACTCTTGCATAAATTATTCCCAATAGATTTAGCAAGAGCCCAGAAGGGTTTGCTGCCGTTGGAGCTTGAGAGGACTTTGTTTTTGATGTGGTTATTGAACGAGTTTTTTGCCTCAGAAAGAATGCGGACATAGCGGTTTGTTGCGTCGTTAAATGCTTGACGGTTTTTTTGACTGGGGTTGTGTAGAAGCGTTTTATGAGCTTTGACCTTTTCAAGTCTGGCCTTGTCAGGATTTAGAGAACCAGGGCTTTTGAGTGGCTGAAGAGATTTTCTGTGTATGTGGAATAAATAATTCCATGCCAGCTTGGATAATTTCGGTGACGTTTTGTGAGATATCAGAGAGGTCAGGATGAGAGAAGCAGACAGACGCCCATGGAAATGAGGAAAAGTAATCCTGCATTTCGTCCCAGTTCACGTAGTTGTAGTGTCAAACGATACGTGGGTGTGATGATTGTGTGACCTCGGGTTGCATTGCGCAGGAAGCAGTGATCATGCCGTGGTCTGAACGACCAACCCAGTAAACACATGTTCGTTAATTAAACGTTTAAAAGGAAACTGCTACCTTACGTTTAAATTTGGTAAAAATGTCGCCCGAATAAACATATAATTAAACCAATATAAAAACGTTTTTATACATGTATGTTTTAACGTTTAAATATACGTTTTTCTTACATCTTCATTAACAAGGATTTTACAACGTTAATTTAACCATAATCTGTAATGAGAATATACGTTTATAATTACCGTTTATCAACGGGAATTTGTAACGTTAAACTATTTGCCGTTAATAACGTAAAATATACATTTTTTATACATGTTTATTAACAAGGGTTTTGCAACGTTGATTTAACCATCATCTGTCATGAAGAATATATGTTTATAATTAATGTTTATCAACGGGATCTGTCACGTTAATCTGTTTGTATTAACGACGTATAACAAACGTTTGAATTACAACTAGAACATACCTACCAAATGATAGTTTTTCAACCCAGCTGACAGCAGAAGATGAGAACTTATAGGACAAACGATCATTAGGTGTAGAAGTGTCAAACTGGACTCCATTGCGGTGTAGATACTTACTTTAAGTGCTCATTGCTCATCGAAACTTCTAAACTTGCTACTCTGCTACATTTTATAAACCTACCATTGACAAATTATTATTTATGTTTATAATTTTAGAAGGGCTTTATAAAAATGGATTAGATCACAAGTCAAATGCCAAATAAAAATAACTTTATTTAAAAAACAAAAATATATTTAAAAAAACTTACATTTCATTATCAAAAAACTAAAATAATTAATACCACATTCTAAAAATAGAACAAGCTTCTTCAATCATAGCGTCCTAATCATGAAATAAAAAATATATTTCTTAAATTATTTGTCAACTTCTCAACCAAAAAAAGTATTGCTCCATTAGTTTTTTGCTCTGGACCTTTTCGAAGTAGCTAATTTCAACCAACCCTTAACAGCACAAAAGATTGCTCTGTCGCCTTTTTCACGTTGGGGAAAATTTAGCTTTGCAGCATCTAAAATTATAAACTACTAAATAGAAATAAATAGGTCATAAAATTGTGATTACCATATACTACTATATATGGTTACACGGGAGGCGTCTACTTAACGTTCGCCTATATATAGGTGTACATGTATCGTGAAAATTAAATTAAACTGGGAAAAAAAAAAACAAATACATCAGAATTTATAAATGCTAAACTCATAACTAACCATTATTACTCTCATTCGAAAGTTTGATTCACGAACAATCAAAATACAGGAAAAAAAGGTGTATTCATAAACGTTAAATATACGTCTAATGTCTCAATAAAATTAAACTTGAAAATATGAGAAAGCAACCAACATGGCCGATTTTAAACACGCCGGCTAAATTCATAAGTCCCAATTATTTATTCTACCTAATAACGCTCTATAGCAATCAAAGTACAAGAAATGTGATTAACTTCGACAAAGTTTGAAGACAATTATTACATATCGTGGTACAACTTACCTTGACCCAACTTCAAGATATAAAACTTGACACTTTGAGCTGCACCAACTGTACCTATTTCCAAAACATTTTAGGGAAATCGCTACAGGATGATAATCATTCTTTGTGAATGTGTATAAAACAATTATAAATTATAGAACAGACCACTATTCACCATAACATACAAGTGTCACGTACTGAATATAATATTTAATAACATCTAATTCTAAACACCATGTTTACACACTGCACCTGCACGCCATCACATCACCTGTTCTGTTTCTATTTCCATTCGTTCTTCGTTCTCGTTGAGCATGCGCACAAACACTTACTAATTTACAAGGCCATAATATTAAATCTGTTTTTATGTATTACACAGTGGAATACAAAAGACTAAATAGCTCCTTTTAAAACGTACCCGCATTGTCGAATACCTCTCAGATTGATTGTGACAAAAAAAATTAAAAAGCCAGGAAAAAATATAACCTATACCTATAGGTACATAATATAAAATATATCACATAAAATATCTCCCCCTTAAAAAATATCTAGTAAGATATGTATATTTTATGTATAAATCCCTACTTCATGTATGTTTTTTATAGGCGAACCTTGTTGAAACTATGTCTAAATATTATGTTTAAAAACACTTAATTAATAACGTCTTTTACAACGATAAATTGTTAAGTACTTTGCTTTTTTAACAAAAATTAGAAAAATAGTGGTTTTAAATATATCGTTTATATCACATAAAATATCTCTCGCTTAAAAAATGTCCGGTAATATACGTATATATTATGTATGAATCCCTTACTTCATGCATGTGTTTGATAGGCGAACTGTGATGAAACAACCTTTAAATATTATGTTTTAAAACACTTAATTATTAACGTCTTTTACAATGACAAATTGTTTCGTTGCTTTTTTTTACAAAAATTAGGAAAACAGTTGCTTTAAATATAACGTTTATATCACATAAATATCTCTCACTTATAAAATGTCTGATAAAATACGTGTATTTTATGTATGCATCCAAACTTCATGTAGGTTTATGGTAGGCGAACTGTGTTGAAACAACGTTTAAATATTATACTCTTCATCAATTAGATCTTCACAACGAGAAAATTTTTATGCTTTTTTTTCACAAAAATTAGGTGAATACCTGTTTTACATATAACGTTTATACCACACAAAATATCTTTCGCTTATAAAATGTTTAATAAAATACATATATTCAACGTATTAATCTCAATACTAAACGTAATTTTTTGATAGGCGAAATGTGTTGAAATAACGTTTAAATATTATATCTAAAAACTTTTCATAATTAACGTCTTTACAACGAAGAAATGGTAACGTTGCCTTTTTAGCCTGGAAAACGTTAATTTTTATAACTGATAACGTTTTTTCAATGGTTTTTACGTAAAATAGACGTTTATTAAACGCACGTGTGTTTATTGGGAAGGGGGGCGGTGACTGATATCTTATAGCATTCAGGTTTTGTAGTAAGAAGGAGATCCAAGGGATTTGAGGTGTGTGTTGGGATGCGAGGAAAGTAAGTAGGTTGCGGAACCATATTGGCTAAAGAATTGCTGACTGCAAAGGCCTCCGCTGCTCTCCCTTGTGGATCGGTTTTTGAAGATCCTAGCCATTCCTTATTATGAACATTGGAGTCGCCAAGAATAGTGACCTCGGAGGAAGGATATTCAGAAATCAGATGGTCGGTTTTTTCAGAAAGGTAGTCGAAGACCTGGACAAAGTTATTGTCAGAAGGTGACCGGTAAATGCAACAAATGAATCTAGTTGCAGCCCTGAGAGAGAGTTTCATTTAAAGTATGCCTTTTCTTCCAGCTTCTAAATTGGGGAGTCTGGTGCAGGGTAGATTGCTATGGATGTAGGCGCGCACACCTCCATGCAATCTAAAGGAAGTAAGGAGCTCATACCCCGGGAAATTAAGCTGATTAGTGGCTGTTTTGGCACTGATTTGGCTTTCGGTGAGGAAAAGAAGGGGCCTGTTAGCCTGGAGGAAGTGGTGGACATAGTTCAGGTTAGAATTTAGGCCACATATAGTCGAGGATATGTTAAATCTTGATGCCGGCGCCCCCTGCACACCCCTCTCCCGGAGATCCGAATGGAGGGGTATTTTACCTTCGGAATCTTTTGTACAAGGAGGAGCCATCATCATTTTTGTTTGTAAGGGAAACCGACTCATACACCAGAACCGGACACGACTGTTGGGACTTCACCGGCCACTTGATGTAAGGGGTGGTACCTTCTCGGTACTCCACTGTATGTCGCCTGTTATATGTTAACTGATACTTTACAACAGTACTATAATAACATTGATCACATTTAAACGGTCGGTTTTCACCATGTTTATGATAATAATATAATAATAATAATAATAATAATAATAATAATAATAATAATATGTTTATTGTTCATTTCAACAATTACAGAGTAATTCAAAACTGGATACCATTACTTAAATCTAATCTAAAAATAATTATAATAAATTGTTATAATGTAATTTAAGTCTTATTCTAATTTAAATTTAAAATACTACAAAATGTTTTTAATGCGTGTACTGTAAACCCATCCGGTTTGTGTGTACACATTGTTTATTTATGTCACGGTAATGGAAATTCGATATTATTTAAGGCATCTTTATAAGAGAAAAAATTTTAAAAAAATTAAAAAATTATATAATACAAAACGCGTTGAAGGGAATGAATGTAGAGAAGAAGAAAACAAGTTCGGGGCGCAGCAAGTGCGTTATGGTAGTGATTTTTTATTAAATCCTTCAAATTTGAATAACTCAATTCTATCTAAACGTAGACAGTTGAATTTTGGTATGTAGCAAGGTCTTTCTCAAGGCTATATATCTACCAAATTTCATTAAAATAGCTTTGTAATTTTTGGAGAAAAAATGTTTTTCCGAAAGAAAACTCAAAATCTAAATAACTCAATTTTCTATAAACTTAGAAAGTTGAGTTTTGGTATGTGATAAGGTCTTTCCCGAGGCTATATATGCACCAAATTTTATTAAAATAGATTTGTCATTTTCGGAAAAAAAAATTTTTTCGAAAGAAAACTCAAAATTTTCCCGGAAAACCTTTTTCGATTTGCTTGGCTAACGAATTCATCCAAGCCATTAATAAAAGAAAGGCACTTGCCAAGTTTCATCGAAATCGGTTAGTTCTTTATTGAGTTAGCGGTTGGATATATATATATATATATATATATATATATATATATATATATATATATATATATATATATATATATATATATATATATATATGTATGTATATGTATATATATATATATATATATATATATATATATATATATATATATATATATATATATATATATACATAATAATTGTTTATTGGTGTCTTTGCACAGTGGTGCATTACACAGGTCAGGTACTTATGCATACCAACGAAATTACAAAAGTGATAACATACATCTTATTCACAAATATACATACAAATCAGCAGCATAGGTCAATACACACAATTAAAACCTACATGAATATACAGAAACAACACAATGTGGATAAACATCCAAGAAAGAAAAAAACAAAAAAACAAAAAAAAAACAGCACAAAACAGAATAAGTCAACAAAAGTCCCGCGATACAACAATATCCATGCATGGCGTGGGAGCGTTTATTTTATGCGATAAGAAAAATATTCATCAAATGAATAAAAAGCATTGCTGATCAAAATGTTCTTAATGGCAGACTTGAATTTGTTGTAATGTAAATTTCTTAAATTGTGAGGGAGTTTGTTATAAAATTTCGTTCCATAGTGGTTGGTTCCGTTCCTTGTTCTTTTTAAGCACGTAAAATCTACTGCGAAGTTATCTTTACCACATGTAAGATGACTGTGAATGGTACTGTGCCTAGTGAAGTCTGATTCATGGCACTTAACATATAAAAGACACTGCAAAATATAGACACAAGGTATTGTAAGTATCTGAAAGCTTCTAAGGTGGCCACGACAGTCATCTCTATACTCCAAACCGCCCAGGATTCGGATTGCCTTACGTTGGGTTGCGAAAACAAATTCGGAGTGTGGTGAGTGCCCCCATACCAGAATGGCATAAGTTAAGATACTATGCACACATCCATAGTATGCACTTTTTAACGTGGGAGCAGAGACTTGGGCCGAAAGACTCTGCAGGAGAAACATGCCACGGGATGCCCTCTGACATGCATAGATGCAATGTGAGTCCCAAATCAGCTTGCTGTCGACCATAACTCCAAGGAACTTCACAGGCTCGGTGTTAGCGCCATTGGCGAGATTGTGCTTTAACGAAAACAATAAAGACTCAGATTTTAGGCTGTTCAAGCTAAGCTGATTTGCCGAGAACCAATCCTGACAGACATCTTTTATTCTGCTAATGGCAGAGTGTACTGTATTGATGTTTTGATCTGAGAAAACAAAAGTCGTATTATCAGCAAATAGAACAAAACTACCCAAGTCAGTTCAATTTGGTAGGTCGTTGATGTATATCAAGAATAAAATAGGCCCAAGGACCGATCCCTGTGGCACACCGTATTTTAGATCTAATGTAGGTGATTTTCCACCATTAACTGACACAAACTGAGATCGTTCTTCCAGGTATGATTTCAAAAAAGTGATACTGTCGGTATCGAAGCCGTAGGACTGAAGCTTGTTTATTAAAATATCATGAGAGACACAGTCAAATGCCTTAGACAGGTCAAAAAACTGTGCATAGGTATGCTCACCCCTCTCGAAGCCCATGCAAATATCATCCACCAGGGTACTTACTGCTAGAGATGTAGATCGATTTTTCCTAAAACCAAATTGTGAGTGTGACAGTAAGTTGTTATCCTCTAGGTATGAACTATTTTGGTTGTACAACACAACTTCAGATATTTTGGAAAAAAATGGAATTATAGAAATTGGTCTGTAATTTTCCAATAACTCCCAATCTCCCTTTTTGAAAACCGGGATGACCCTAGACAGTTTCAAGGCATCCGGAAATATGTTCCTAGATAAACAAATGTTAATCAACTTTGTGAGTGGGACTATTATAGCATATTTAATGCATTTTAAAATTTTCATATTTATATTAAAACCATCCAAGGAACACGTGTTTTTTAATCCAGATATTATATCCAATACTTCGATATATGTGACCTCTTTAAACGAATTTTTTTTAGTTTTATCATCAACCTTTATTTTAGACATATAAAATTTATAGGAATTTGAACTTTTAGGTACGGTCTTTAACAAGTCTTCTGCGACATTCGAAAAATAGATGTTGAAATCGGTTGCGGTCAAATTTGGTGATGCCCAGCTCAAACTCTTGTTACCTATAACTTTCCACATTGCCTTGCGTGGATTTTTGCCTTAGAAATAAAAGCATCGTTTGATTCCCTCCTTGAAAGTAATATTTGCTTCCTGTACCGTTGTTTGTGATCCTTGATAACTTCTTTTAAAGACGGGCTAGAATTACGTCTGTAAACGTCCTGAAGAAAATGCAGCAGTTCACGACTTTATATATATATATATATATATATATATATATATATATATATATATATATATATATATATATATATATAAATTGAAACTGACCCCGGATATGGGTTCTGAGGGTCCTAGTTCGCGCTCATTTGAAATTTTTTTGCAAAGTGTCACCATCGATACCTCTCTATTAGTGAATTTTTTAAAATAAAAATTCACTAAAAAAATACAAACACAAAAACAAAAATTAAATAGTTTAACAATGAAATAGTGTTTGTTAAGCTTGTGATAGTTTTTTGCGTAATTGATCCTTGTTTGTCTTCGTACCACTTTTTAAAAGAACCGACAAAATTTAGAAAAGTACTCTGTGTGCTGGAATCTCATTGTATATTAGTGGCCCCATGTATGAAATGTGCTGTTGTGAAAGATTTAAGGACCTAAAGGGAACTGTTACTTTGCTTGAGCTAATTCTGACACTGTGAATATACCGCTATCCTGAAAACTTTTACACTAGTATAGAATATTGTTCTACAGGCCTATTTCTCCCCTTAAATATCCCTATAACCATCACAGCATAACACAGTTAACCTTCAACTTACTGATCATCTCAGCCAAATGTTGACCTTCGATACAGGTGGATCACAAAAACAGTTTTTTATACGAAAACTCGGCAGATGGTTCCAGAATACAATGATTGTTTTGTCAGACGGGTTTCTGCAGTTGATTGGACTGGTCTTCAACGGACTGTGTCGGCGGGTGATTGCTCTGGGTACTTCAAGGGTATCTTTCTGTCAGTATTTAATGAGACATGCCCCGAAAAAATTATAACGAAATCTACCCAACGTCAAGCAGAAAGTGCAATTCCCTATTCTGCAACAATAAATGCTTCTACATGTATTTACCTGGATATTGTTTTAATTGCATTCTCCACAACAGCCATTGTGTTTTCATTTAAAGTTTCAGCAACTCCGAAAATATGTAAGTTGTTACTTAAGACTAGATGCATTCTCGCAACAATTAGAACCGTAGACCGGTTTCGCTCTCATTAGAGCTCTTCAGTACGGCATACTAATTGCAGCAAAAATGCACCAAAAATAACACGGCTATCGTATAGCCAGTCTTAAAACACTAAGTGAGTGGCGAACGTGTCGCCACCTAGTTCAGGTGGCGACACGTTCGCCACTCACTTAGTGTTTTAAGTTGTTACTTCTTTGTTGCGCCATTATATCAATGTCAGACTGAAGTTGTTCAATGGGATATTGCTGGCTTTCTACTATATTACGTAAATCGGAAATTCTTTCACTGTAATTTCTAACCATTTCATCTATTTTTTTCCATTCAACAGGATAATTTTTCTACTAATTTGTCTAATAATGTTTCAGAATTAAATGCTTTCGTAATGGAATTAATTATAGAGAATTCCCCAGCATCTGTGGTTATTTTAGCTTGTTTGTTTCTTGTCGACATTTTGATTTAGTAATTCGGTTAACGGTGAACTCAGAAAAGGGCCTGGTGTGATGTGCTGGCAAGGGACGTCTATTCCCGACAACAACACATGTGTGAATGAATGTTATGCATTATGTGTTGCCAAATATATTACTTATTGGCAGTACTAAACTCACATTGATCACATTTATAATGCTTCTCTTCAGTGTGTCTTGCCTGTTATGTGTCGTCTTAACTGAAACTTTACAACAGTACTATAATCACACTGATCACATTTAAAGGTTTTTTTGCTGTGCTTTAACATTATATGTTGCGAAATATAATACTTATTGGCAGTACTAACCTCACATTGATCACATTTATAATACTTTCCTTCAGTGTATCTTGCCTGTTAGGTGTCGTCTTAATTGAGACTTTACAACAGTACCATAATCACACTGATCACATTTAAAGGTTTTTCTGCTATGTTTTAACATTATATGTTACGAAATATAATACTTATTAGCCGTACTAAACTCACATTGATCACATTTATAATGCTTTCCTTCACTGTGTCTTGCCTGTTATGTGTCGTCTTAACTGAGACTTTACAACAGTACTATAATCACACTGATCACATTTAAAGGTTTTTCTGCTATGTTTTAGCATTATATGTTGTGAAATATAATACTTATTGGCAGTACTAAACTCACATTGATCACATTTATAATGCTTATCTTCAGTGTATCTTGCCTGTCATGTGTTGTCTTAACTGAGACTTTACAACAGTAAGATAATCACACTGATCACATTTAAAGGTTTATTTGCTATGTTTTAACATTATATGTTGCGAAATATAATACTTATTGGCAGTACTAAACTCACATTGGTCACATTTATAATGCTTATCTTCAATGTATCTTGCCTGTTATGTGTCGTCTTAACTGAGACTTTACAACAGTACTATAATCACACTGATCACATTTAAAGGTTTTTCTGCTATGTTTTAACATTATATGTTGCGAAATATAATACTTATTGGCAGTACTAAACTCACATTGATCACATTTATAATGCTTTTCTTCAGTGTGTCTTGCTGTTATGTGTCGTCTTAACTAAGACTTTACAACAGTAAGATAATCACACTGAACACATTTAAAGGTTTATTTGCTATATTTTAACATTATATGTTGTGAAATATAATACTTATTGGCAGTACTAAACTAACATTGATCACATTTATAATGCTTATCTTCAGTGTATCTTGCCTGTTATGTGTCGTCTTAACTGAGACTTTACAACAGTAAGATAATCACAATGATCACACTTAAAGGTTTTTCTGCTATGTTTTAGCATTATATGTTGTGAAATATAATACTTATTGGCAGTACTAAACTCACATTGATCACATTTATAATGCTTTTCTTCAGTGTATCTTGCCTGTTATGTGTCATCTTAACTAAGACTTTACAACAGTACTATAATCACACTGATCACATTTAAAGGTTTTTCTGCTATGTTTTAACATTATATGTTGCGAAATATAATACTTATTGGCAGTACTAAACTCACATTGATCACATTTATAATGCTTTCCTTCAGTGTATCTTGCCTGTTATGTGTCGTCTTAACTGAGACTTTACAACAGTAAGATAATCACACTGATCACATTTAAAGGTTTTTTTGCTACGTTTTAACATTATATGTTGCGAAATATAATACTTATTGGCGGTACTAAACTCACATTGATCACATTTATAATGCTTTTCTTCAGTGTGTCTTGCCTGTTATGTGTCTTCTTAACTGAGACTTTACAACAGTACTATAATCACACCGATCACATTTAAAGGTTTTTCTGCTGTGTTAACATTATATGTTGTGAAATATAATACTTATTGGCAGTACTAAACTCACATTGATCACATTTATAATGCTTTCCTTCAGTGTATCTTGCCTGTTAGGTGTCTTCTTAATTGAGACTTTACAACAGTACCATAATCACACTGATCACATTTAAAGGTTTTTGTGCTATGTTTTAACATAGCGAAGTTCCTAGAAAACCGATTTTTAACAACCATTCGCTCATTAAGATCAATACCAACGAACACAGAGTCATAGATTTAGGAAATAGACTAGTTACTTTCAGGGAAAAGTTTAAGAGCTTGGATCCTCTTAAAATAAAGTTCAATGGACTATTCAGTACGTTTAATTACCAAGAAAATGATTTAAATTTAAAGTACAATGTTTTTTACCAAAACTTTATGTCGGGGATTGATGAATTGATGCCCAAGAAGACTGTCAGTGACAAAGTAAGATATAATCCGTGGATCAGTGAAGAAATAATTGAGAAACTAAAAGCACGAGACAATGCATTCCAACGGTTCAGAATCACCCAAGATGTAAATGAATGGGAAAACTACAAAGGTCTTAGAAATAGAGTTACAGACAGTATTAGAAAGAAAAAGCGTGAATTTTATGAAATAAATGTTGATAAAGTTAAAAATAATCCCAAGTTACTGTGGAAAACACTTAAAAGCATTGTATCAGGCAAAACTAATGAAGGCGATTGGTGTAAAATTAAGTATAAAAATATTATGTATACTGATCCGCTCATTATACCTGGTATATTTAACAATTATTATATAGATAGCATCGGGAAATCGTGGATAGCATACCTCAGATTGCAACACTAGATGAAAATCTACCCAAAGAAATAGATAACAAGTGGAGTAGCTTTAGTTTATTGGACAAACAAAAATTAAAATTGATTATATCATCGTTGCCAGATAAGGGGAGCCCAAATGGAGTTAGGATGAATATACTGAAGGACTGTTTTGAACCCATTGCAAACCCTCTTATTAATATTATCAACTGTTCATTAGAAAAAGGAACGATTCCAAGTCAGCTTAAACAGACTAGTCATACCACTAAGAAAAGTTGCAGGAACACAGTTAATCGAAGAATTTAGACCAATAAATACAGTACCAAGCGAAACAAAAATATTAGAAAAAATCGTCTACGAACAACTTTTGGACCACATTAATAGAAACAATATACTAGTAGAATATCAGTCAGGCTTCAGAAAAGGTCATAACACAGAATCAGCACTGCAGTATGTTATTGATGAGTGGAAAAATAACTTGGACAAAGATGAAGCAACAGTAATAGTTTTTCTAGATTTAAAAAGGGCATTCGAAACTATAGACCGAGAAAGGTTACTGAAAAAGATGGAGAATTACGGTATCACTGGCACAGTTTTAGAGTGGTTTGGGAACTACCTTTAGGGTAAAAAACAAGTAGTCAAGTGTGGAGATTTTATCTCTGGAGAACTGCAAAACAATGTAGGAATACCGCAAGGAACCATTATAGGCCCGATATTGTTTAGCCTGTATATAAATGATTTAGGTTTAAGCCTAAAATATGCTAGTTACCATTTGTTCGCTGATGACACAATTATATATATCAAAGGAAAGTCAAAAGCAGAAGTGGAGACTAGGTTAAAAGAAGATTTAAATAGATTAACACAATGGCTTAGGATAAATAAATTAAGACTTAATGTAAATAAATCAAAAGTTATGATAATCGAAAGGAAACCCATTATTGGAGACGATCTAAGTATATACATAAAATGAAAAAATAGAAGTTGTGCAATCAATACAATATTTAGGTGTAATTATTGATAACAAGTTGAAATTTGATGAACACATAAACCACATTTGTAAGAAAATTTCAAAAAAATTGGGTTTCTTTTATCGGTGTAGCAAATATTTATCATCATGTACTAGACAAACTGTCTACAATACTATTATTCTGCCTCATTTTAACTACGCCAGCACAATACTGTACTTAGCCAATAATTCAGATATTGAGCGATTACAACGTCTTCAAAATCGAGCAATGAGAATTATACTGAAATGTAACATATATACTAGCATTAATACCATGTTAATAACATTGAATTGGTTCAATATTAAAGATTACCTCGAAATCAATAGTCTCAAATTCATACACAAGTTTCACTTAAATTTGCTTCCTCAATACTGCCTAAACAAACTAAATACATTTAAAGATATTCATGAACACAATACCAGAAATAAAAATAATTTTATTTTAGATCACAAAAACAAGAAAAGTACCCAAAACTCTGTATTTTTTAAAACAGTATGTATATATAATAAACTACCCGATAGTATAAAAATAAATAAAAACATGTTAGAATTCACTAGGAAAGTTAAACAATATTACAGGGAAAAGAATGGAGTCTAGAAAGTAGGAGCTAAACATAAAAGGATAGTGTAACTGATATTGTATATAATTTATTTGAATTGTAAACTAAGCAAAACTGTTAAACACATGTTATTTTATTATTGCTGTTATTGTTAGAACCAAAGTAAAAGCGAGTACCTGATTAAAATGTAAATAGTTTTAAATTTACACTATATTAGATTTGTGCAATCAATTATGTAAGGTAGCATTTAAGGGGTTAAAGTGTATCAGTATATATTTTAAGACTGAGCTTTATTAGTAATAAGTTGGCTGTTTTTTTTTATATATTTTTATTGGATTTTTATGTATAGCATTTTTTGCTGAATAAACGTTATTATTATTTTTATTATATGTTGCGAAATATAATACTTATTGGCAGTACTAAACTAACATTGGTCACATTTATAATGCTTTCCTTCACTGTGTCTTGCTGTTATGTGTCGTCTTAACTGAGACTTTACAACAGTACTATAATCACACTGATCACATTTAAAGGGTCGGTTTTCACTGTTTTGCCATTATGTGGCGTGATAAACCTGTCACATAGACAGTACTATAATCACAATGACCACATTTATAAGGTCTTTCTTCACTGTGTCTTCCTCTTGTGTGTTGCATTAACTGACACTTTACAACAGTACTAAACTCACATTGATCACATTTATAATGCTTTTTTTCACTGTGTCTTGCCTGTTATGTGTCGTCTTAATTGAGACTTTACAACAGTAAGATAATCACACTGATCACACTTAAAGGTTTTTCTGCTATGTTTTAACATTATATGTTGTGAAATATAATACTTATTGGCGGTACTAAACTCACATTGGTCACATTTATAATGCTTTCCTTTTGTGTATCTTGCCTGTTATGTGTCGTCTTAACCAAGACTTTACAACAGCACCGTAATCACACTGATCACATTTAAAAGGTTTTTTTTGCTACGTTTTAACATTATATGTTGCGAAATATAATACTTATTGGCAGTACTAAACTAACATTGATCACATTTATAATGCTTTTCTTCAGTGTGTCTTGCCTGTTATGTGTCGTCTTAACTGAGACTTTACAACAGTAAGATAATCACACTGATCACATTTAAAGGTTTTTGTGCTATGTTTTAACATTATATGTTGCGAGATATAATACTTATTGGCAGTACTAAACTAACATTGATCACATTTATAATGCTATCCTTTAGTGTATCTTGCCTGTTATGTGTCGTCTTAACTGAGACTTTACAACAGTACTATAATCACACTGACCACGTTTATAAGGTCTTTCTTCACTGTGTCTTCCTCTTGTGTGTTGTATTAACTAATACTTTACAACAGTACTATCGTCACATTGATCACATTTATAATGCTTTTCTTCAGTGTGTCTTGCCTGTTATGTGTCGTCTTAACTGAGACTTTACAACAGTACTATAATCACACTGATCACATTTAAAGGTTTTTTTTGCTACGTTTTAACATTATATGTTGTGAAATATAATACTTATTGGCAGTACTAAACTCACATTGATCACATTTATAATGCTTTCCTTCACTGTGTCTTGCCTGTTATGTGTCGTCTTAACTGAGACTTTACAACAGCACCGTAATCACACTGATCACATTTAAAGATTTTTGTGCTACGTTTTAACATTATATGTCGCGAAATATAATACTTATTGGCAGTACTAAACTCACATTGATCACATTTATAATGCTTTTTTTCACTGTGTCTTGCCTGTTATGTGTCGTCTTAATTGAGACTTTACAACAGTAAGATAATCACACTGATCACACTTAAAGGTTTTTCTGCTATGTTTTAACATTATATGTTGTGAAATATAATACTTATTGGCGGTACTAAACTCACATTGGTCACATTTATAATGCTTTCCTTTTGTGTATCTTGCCTGTTATGTGTCGTCTTAACCAAGACTTTACAACAGCACCGTAATCACACTGATCACATTTAAAAGGTTTTTTTTGCTACGTTTTAACATTATATGTTGCGAAATATAATACTTATTGGCAGTACTAAACTAACATTGATCACATTTAGAATGCTTTTCTTCACTGTGTCTTGCCTGTTATGTGTCGTCTTAACTGAGACTTTACAACAGTACTATAATCACACTGATCACATTTAAAAGGTTTTTTTTGCTACGTGTTAACATTATATGTTGCGAAATATAATACTTATTGGCAGTACTAAACTAACATTGATCACATTTATAATGCTTTCCTTCAGTGTATCTTGCCTGTTATGTGTTGTCTTAACTGAGAGTTTACAACAGTACCGTAATCACACTGATCACATTTAAAGGTTTTTGTGCTATGTTTTAACATTATATGTTGCGAAATATAATACTTATTGGCAGTACTAAACTCACATTGATCACATTTATAATGCTTATCTTCAGTGTATCTTGCCTGTTATGTGTCGTCTTAACTGAGACTTTACAACAGTAAGATAATCACACTGAACACATTTAAAGGTTTTTTTGCTACGTTTTAACATTATATGTTGCGAAATATAATACTTATTGGCAGTACTATCGTCACATTAATCACATTTATAATGCTTTTCTTCAGTGTATCTTGCCTGTTATGTGTCGTCTTAACTGAGACTTTACAACAGTAAGATAATCACACTGATCACACTTAAAGGTTTTTCTATGTTTTAGCATTATATGTTGTGAAATATAATACTTATTGGCGGTACTAAACTCACATTGATCACATTTATAATGCTTTTCTTCACTGTGTCTTGCTGTTATGTGTCGTCTTAACTGAGACTTTACAACAGTACCATAATCACACTGATCACATTTAAAGGTTTTTTTTGCTACGTTTTAACATTATATGTTGCGAAATATAATACTTATTGGCGGTACTAAACTCACATTGATCACATTTATAATGCTTTTCTTCAGTGTATCTTGCCTGTTATGTGTCGTCTTAACTGAGACTTTACAACAGTACCATAATCACACTGATCACATTTAAAGGTTTTTCTGCTATGTTTTAGCATTATATGTTGTGAAATATAATACTTATTGGCAGTACTAAACTCACATTGATCACATTTATAATGATTTCCTTCAGTGTATCTTGCCTGTTATGTGTCGTCTTAACCGAGACTTTACAACAGTACTATAATCGCACTGATCACATTTATAAGGTTTTTGTGCTATGTTTTAACATTATATGTTGTGAAATATAATATTTATTGGCAGTACTAAACTCACATTGATCACATTTATAATGCTTTCCTTCAGTGTATCTTGCCTGTTAGGTGTCGTCTTAATTGAGACTTTACAACAGTACTATAATCACACTGATCACATTTAAAGGTTTTTCTGCTATGTTTTAACATTATATGTTGTGAAATATAATACTTATTGGCAGTACTAAACTCACATTGATCACATTTATAATGCTTTTCTTCACTGTGTCTTGCTGTTATGTGTCGTCTTAACTGAGACTTTACAACAGCACCGTAATCACAATGACCACATTTAAAGGGTCGTATTTCACTATGTTTTGCCATTATGTGGCGTGATAAACATATCTTATGGACAGTACTATAATCACACTGATCACATTTAAAAGGTCTTTTTTCACTATGTTTTGCCATTATGTGGCGTGATAAACCTGTCACATAAGCAGTACTATAATCACAATGACCACATTTATAAGGTCTTTCTTCACTGTGTCTTGCTCTTGTGTGTCGTATTAACTGAAACTTTACAACAGTACTATAATCACACTGAACACATTTAAAAGGTCTTTCTTCACTATGTTTCACCATTACGTGTTGTGATAAACTCATCTTATGTGCTGTACTAAAGTCACACTGACCACATTTATAAGGTTTTTCTTCACAGTGGCTTGTTGTTATGTGTCGTGTTAACTGAGACTTTACAACAGTACCATAATCACACTGATCACATTTATAAGGTCGTTTTTCACTATGTTTTAACTTTATATGTTGCGAAATATAATACTTATTGGCAGTACTAAACTCACATTGGTCACATTTATAATGCTTTTCTTCAGTGTGTCTTGCTCTTGTGTGTTGCATTAACTGAGACTTTCCAACAGTACTATAGTCACATTTAACACATTTATAAGGTCTTTCTTCACCGTGTTTTGCTCTTGTGTGTTGTATTAACTGAGACTTTCCAACAGTACAATAATCACACTGATCACATTTAAAAGGTCTTTCTTCACTATGTTTCACCATTACGTGCTGTGATAAACTCATCTTATGTGCTGTACTAAAGTCACACTGATCACATTTATAAGGTCTTTCTTCACTGTGTCTTGTTCTTATATGTTGTATTAACTGAGACTTTCCAACAGTACTATAATCACACTGAGCGCATTTAAAAGGTCGCTGTTCACTATGTTTTAACATTATATGGTGCGAAATATAATACTTATTGGCAGTACCAAACTCACATTGGTCACATTTATAATGCTTTTCTTCAGCGTGTCTTGTTCTTATGTGTCGTCTTAACTGAGACTTTACAATAGTACTATAATCACAGTGAACACATTTAAAAGGTCTTTCTTCACTATGTTTCACCATAACATGCTCTGATAAACATATCTTATTGCCAGTACTATAATCACACTGACCACATTTAAAAGGTCCGTCTTCACTATGTTTATATATTATGTGTTCTGTTGAAGAAAACTTTCTGATGGTAGAATAATTACACTCATAAGAATTAAAATGTTCCGACTTCGTGCCTACTTCATTTTTCACTAAAACATCCTTCAGATCGTCAAGGTCATGATTACTGAGGCCTGTACAGCCATGATCCAATGTTTCAATTTTAAAATCTTCTGAATTCACTTCACTTTTAATAAAAGGATTATCATTTTTTTCATTAACTATCTGTCCACCTGTAACAACTTCAGAACCCTCGGATCTCTCATGGTCCACCTCACCTATGTAATGTTTTGGTTCATCTAAACACTGTCCTTCAATCTTCTCCAATTTAACAGTAACAGGCGTATATTCTGTGTTGTGTTTAATTTCCACTCTCCCTCTCCACTGGTGCTCAGAGTTTTGTTTCTGTTTAATCACTAAACCTTCCTCTGCCTCTTCACTATGAAATCCATCTATGAAAATATCATCGCTATACTCACACTCGCTTCTATGAACTGTTTTACAGTTGGAATCACAAAGCTGGCTCTGTTTGTTCACACTCATGGTTAACTTTGACTTTACTATAATTAAAACCTCAATTCATTCGAAAATGAATGTTTGAAACTTTACAAGCATTGAGGAGGTTTTGTCTTAAAGACAATGTTTCCTATTCACGAACCGCAGATGGGCAATTTGGTTTTGCGTTCACCTGATATAGTTATATTTTAGATTGAGTGGTGTATCCGTAATTCGTGTTAAATGTTATTAATAATGTTAAACCAACAATTTTAAAAATCTAAATATATTAATATAATATATAATTAAAACGTTTTTGACAGTTAATGACAACTGGCAACTAGTGATGGGTTGTTATTTAACAGTCTGTTATCTTTTAACTGTTGTCGAGTAGCAACAGTAACAATCTGTTATGGATATATACAAATAACAGGTATAGTGGAGGGGATACTGTTGCGCTTTACACTAGAACTCGGAGTCGTATCTGTTTCTGTTGTCGTATCTGTTTCTGTTGCACTGCTACGATGAAGCAACTTCTGTTTTCATCCGCAACTGTTATAACAGGATGAATGGACACGAGACTGGGAATGGGGTACAGAGCGGACTTTACTTCATAACATAATACTGTTTTCCTCCGCAACTGTTATAACAGGATGAATGGACATGAGACTGGGAATGGGGTATAGAGTATAGAGCGGACTTTACTTCATAACATACTACTTTATACTAGTGTGCTCACAGCTTTGGGAACGTAGGGTCGTCGGTACAATGAAACTGTTAAATTTTGACAGGTTGTTGATTCACACAAAACACACACATATATTTACAATTTATAAACAAACACAAAATATGAAAAATGTAAATAAAATCACCGATGTTTCTTTTTTTCTTTGAGAAAAATTGTCTTACACTAAAAAAAATACTTTTCTAACAAAACACTTTCAAAGTTCTGAGTTTTTGTTGATGAACATTATTTGACTGACTTTGGTCGACGAAAGTCTGTTACGTTACTGATATGTATACAAACGTACAGTTATGCTTTAACATGAGTCCTTAGGTATTATATTATATTAGGTAGTTTCTTTGCTCATTCTTCTTTGCCTTATGTAACTAATAAATCAATATTCCTTTTTACTTTTCACTTTGGAAATCTAAAAAATGGGTCCGATTTTAAACATCTTTTTTTTATTACTGAAACTTAAAAAATCTCAGAAACAGTACCAATTTTAATGAAATTATAAAAATATTCCCTGTACCCGGTATAGTTGAAACCAGACACACTTCACCCTATAGGCAGAGAGAAAAAAATTAGTTTTAATTTTTTAAAAATTATTTATATTATTTTTTGCTTACAATAATTCATGTATTTCATAAGTCTCATTTTCAAGCAAAAGATGGCTATAGAGGTTTTCAAGCTCAATGCTTAACTAATACTTAATTAGTTAAGAAAATTCGAAAGAAATTCTGCATTGTTGAATTTTTACCAAATTATTATTAGTGATGAATACCCAAAAAAAACCTCCATCATTTTTTTAATAAAAAATTAATTAATTGTTTTAAACTTAATACAAGAATATTTTTTATTTTAAACATTACCCAACTACACCACCGGACGGGTTCAGCTACTACTACTACGTCTACGTGGAATTCTTAATAATTCATAATTCATACTGTTATTTTCAACCTGTTATATTTAACTGTTATTTCTAAATAACAGTAACAGTTGCGACCTCCTGTTACAGCAATATAACAGTTTTTCCCATCACTACTGGCAACTGACTAGTTTGAGCACAGTATCACCATTTTATTCTATCGTTTGACCCTAGGAGTAGGGAGATAACATAGCGCAGTTCGTGGATGCGGTAAATTAAAGCCGCGATGGGACGGACGCGAATGGAACCCGCAAAGTACTCTCCATATTTTGCAGTGCGTGTATGGAGATTTAACAAACAAGGCGAGATAATTTAAATAATAATACAGAACATATGCCCATTATTAATTATTTAAAATTCACATATAACTCGTTGGATAATACAAAAAGTTTCAAAACAACACAGTCACAGTAAACATACAAGATACAACACTGGTGCGTACAAATATGGCGACCGGGCGGCTTCACTGCATGATACAAATAACGAGAGATATGATATTCAGACTACTTATTTTTAGACCTGTCACGCGTATGGCGTCAAGTGGTGAGTCCAATGCAACAATAATATGCTGTCGTTCAGTGTGGTTTGACGTTTCATCACAAACTCTTAACAAATTACGTATTTTGCTAATATGTAAGTGCATACAGTTGGAAGTAATAAAAATGAAAACGATTAATTTTTTTAATTATTTAATATTATTGGCTGCGGC
Organism: Tillus elongatus; assembly: GCA_964006375.1. Lineage (NCBI taxonomy): Eukaryota > Metazoa > Arthropoda > Insecta > Coleoptera > Cleridae > Tillus > Tillus elongatus. Next base: position 5,702,320 of record OZ023262.1, on the reverse strand, counting down.
ATCTCAGGCCATTAGCACATTCTTTCCCATCATTTAATATTTTATACAAGTTTTCCAGACAAAGTCAACTTGGCTCGCCCGGGAATCAAACCCGGGACCTCTCGCTTTGCAGGCTGGCACCTAGCCACCTGCGCCACGAGGGCGTCACGATTAAATTTACTGCTGCGATCTATATTATCTGAAAAAGACAATATAGGCGTAACTTCAACCGCATTAAACTGACGTATATAAACTTTTTGATTGCGAATGACTTTGTTTTAAGTGTGTAGTTGGACTTCTATAACATTACTCACCGCGTGACGTCATAGGAGGGGCGGCGGGGCATATGCGCAATATCATATCTCTTCTAAGTCATTATGTCATGAGGTTACCTCCCTGTTTACTACACTGAGACTGAGGTGTCTAGTGTTTACAACAAATCTTTACCAAATAGGTAAACACAATTTTGTAACATGTAAATTAATTTATTAATCGTGTTGCCGCTGAATTAAGAACTAGAGCTCTGCCGGTCGTTTGAGAATCAGGTAAGATAGGTAAATTTATACTGTTTTCATTTTACATTAAATTGTTGTTACTTAATAAGTTATTTAGATACGATTGTAGGCCTTATAATACAGCAATGATGATTAACTTGTCTCTAACTGTAAACGTTAACTTTGTCAGATAACCCAGCTCTAAATAACCGGTGGCAAATTGAGTGGAACATAATTTTTTTTCCATCATTTCCAACAGTATATTTATGTGCTTGGTATATATGCTGTGACATTGATTTTTTTATTTTTTATTTAAACAACACCACGAGGGCTTACACCATAAATAATATCGTACCGTGGGTGTCGACAAGGAGGAAAGAGGCAACTTGTTAATTCTGGACTTGAAGGTTTGGAGGTTCGGGGGAGAAGGAAAAACATGTGCCCACAAGGAATTCCACAACTTGGAAGTCCTCGGGACAAAAGAGCGGGCATAACAAGATGATCTATGTCTGGTGACCTGGACAGTGAAAGGGTGCATTCGTTCTGTTCCCCTGGTAGATCTGTTGGGGGCAGCAGGTGGAGGAACTATGGAAGAAAGCTCCTCTGAGCAGTGCCCGTGCAGATATCTATAAAAGCGAGAGAGAGAGGTCACCAACGGAACGTCGGTGGGCAAGGGATGGCAGCCTTTGGGTGAGGGTAGGGTCACCGATGAGACATATAGCTCTCTTCTGAATGGAGTCCAGGATAGCGAGTGTAGAAGCGGCAGCTGCGCCCCAGATGTGGGAGCAGTATTCGAGGTTTGGCCTTATTTGTGAAGTATATAAGGTTTTTAGCTGGTGAAAAGTATTTGCGAGCCCGGAAGAGGAAACCTAATTTCTTAGCAGCTGCTTCTGCAATTGATGTGACATGTTGATGCCAATTGAGATTTCGATCCACAGAAATGCCAACAAGTGAAAAGGACTCATTACTTTGAATAACTTGGTTGTTCATTGTGATGGGTCTAGGGCTGGTGTATCTCTTATGAGAAAGAAAGCAAGACTGTGATTTGGTGGCGTTGAATTGTACAAGATTTCTACTTCCCCAGTCTAATATTTTTTGGAGATCCATGGAGACAGAACCCTCCATGAGTCTACGATCCTCATCTAATTGGGCTAAAGAGACAGGCTTAGAATATTGTATATTTGAGTGGAGGGTGCTGTCGTCCGCGTAACTGTGAACTAGGTGTGCTAGAGAGGTAATTGATGTGGAGAAGAAACAATGTATGGGTTAAAGCTGAACTTTGAGTAACTCCTGCATTAATTTGTTGGAGAGGAAATTTGTTGGCCAGGTACAGAGTTTTGGTGGTAGGCCATAGGCCGGAAGTTTATTAAGCAGCGCTGCGTGCCAAATCTGGTTGAATGCTTTGGATATGTCTAGAGCGACAATCTGGGATTCACCGTGTAGTTCCATAGACTTGTTTCAAGAATGGGTGACAAAGGAAAGGAAGTCGGCAGTTGATCTGCGCTGACAGAATCCATACTGTCTGTCGTGGATTAGACTGTGTTTTTCAAGAAATTTTAGTAATTCGGTGTTTATATACTTTTCCATCACTTTAGAGACTACTGAAAGGAGATAAATAAGCCTGTAGTTGCTAAGAAGCGCTTTGGCACCTTTCTTGGGGATGGGTTGTACTCGAGCAGTTTTCCAGTTACTAGGGAATATGCCTCTATTGTAAGATGTCTGAAACAGACGAGTCAAGACAGGAGCAAGTTCTGGCGCGCATTTTTTGATAATTGCTGGGATCTCGTCAAGGCCAGATGCTTTCCTGGCATTAAGAGAAGAGAGCATCTTTCGTACCTTTTTAGTTTTGAAAATGAGATCCGTCATTTTATGCGCAACATTGGGGACTGTTGGTGGTTGAACATTTGGAGGTGGGTTGAGAGTAGAATTGCCGGCGAACAAAGAGGTTGTAAGGGATAGAGGTAACAAAGGTACAGTTTTGCAATGCAAAAAGCCTGTACACTTTTCCTGGCTGGGCGGAGTTCGGTGACTTAAGTGGGAGAAACGCCAGGGACGTATTTAGGAATTTTTAGTTTGGTTAGAAATAAAACTGAAATTATTCAATCATTGAAATGTAATGCTTATTCATTAATTTCTTAAGCTTTTGTATAAATAGGTAACCTAAAAAGGTTCGGAACGCAGCAAGTGCGTTATGATAGTGAATTTTCATAACAATATTATATAATATATTTATATAAGCTATAAGATTTAGCCTTATATTAAAAGTAATGAAAATTACCTTATTTAATTAGGAACAGTAAAACAAGGTAAAGAAGGGCAAGCAAAAACATGATCTATAACATATATATTTATAGAGTAACTTTATACAAAACTCAAACAAAGCAATTGATAAACAGGAAATATACTATAGAAAAATACACTAGAAAGCTGAACAAAAAAAGGCCTGTGGTTGATGCATTGAGGGTGATCGTATGCATGCAAGAGAAGACCCCCAGGAGGAAGAGGGTTTCTGCTCCTCACCCAAAAATACGGGGGGTTCTCCTTCCCCTTGTGCATGCATACAACTACCTTCAAAGCATAAAGCACAAGAAAAATTTCTTGAGAGCAACTCCCAAGAAGGTTGCTGGACCTGTGCGAATATGGGTGTGGTAAGGGGTAGACAGGGTTTAAAGGAGGTATTGCTGCAAAATGTGAAAAACGCGTTTTCAAAGTCCCTTAATTTTCTTGGGGGTTGTTTGTAACAAATTTGTCTTGTGGCCTGTATATCCGAGGGAGGTTCTAAGCATGTTGCTGGAAAAAGAATCTAAAACTCTCATGCAGTCAACTGCAAATTTACCGAAAATACATTCTACTTCATCACCTATAATGTCTTTTCCAGATAATGTAGAATACAGCACTAAATTAAATAGGTTTACTTGCATTTTCATTTCTTTTTTATTTTTATATTACATTTATAAGCACAAGATAGGTATAATTAAGGGGACCCTTAATTAACATTGCAGCAACACAAACTTGAAAAGTGGAGAAGTTATTTACAGTATGTTAACAGTTATAAACTTGATTTCATCATCATGTCACAGTAGTATCCTGATAATAAAAAATTACATCTAACTGTATGCACACAACAGCTGGTGTGTTACGAGATGTGATAAAACGCCAAACTGACTGTACCACAGCATTAGCATAATATTATTATGCTGCCACATAATCATATCTCTAGTATTGGTATCATGTCTAAAACCTAAACTAGAGGCTAAATTTCCAATTTCTTCTCCTTTGTTTATGGTGTCTGTTTCTACCGTCCTAAATTTCCAATTTGATATTGACAATTGACAATAAATGACACTACCACACAATGACAAATGACAGCTGAGCTTCAGCACAGACGCAGTTTAACAAAGTTGTCGGATAGAGTAAATTATGATTGGAGGGATACCTAAGTTAAAAATTATGAGAAATGGGTAATTCGAAATTTGCAGGTATTAAATTCAGCTATGGATTACAGTATTTTTTAACTGACTGATAAAATTACATTTTATAATTTTTTTTCTTTATTATCAGAAGTTGTAAAAATTTCATATGTTTATACAGAAAAGGTTTATCTACATGAAATTTCTGAAGATCGGGCAACCCCGGTCGGCAACACCTTGACATCTGCCAATGGTTGTAACTTCCATTGTTTAGCTTTTATCTACAATTTATTGAAATAACATAGCAGTACAGGTAACTGTATTGCTCTGTCTTTGTCCAACCTTGTAGATATTGCATTACAGAATTTGAAGTGATGTCGAGGATTATTTTATTATTAATTTCGAATAACTTTATTTTTCTATGATCAGAAGACTTGAAAATTGGTACACAACCACATCTCTGTATGTTCTTTTAAGTTGTAAATTTTCGTTTCAATCACTTAAACAATTTGAAAGCTATTGCGTTTAAAAATATATATTTAATTTTTTGTTAGGAAAAACTATGCGTTAAGATCTGATGAACAAACTCATCCAAGCCATTAGCAAAATAAGGGTAATTCCCAAATTTTCTCCAAATCAGTGAAATATTTTTTGGGTTATTGGTTGGATAAATTGTTGAATGAATATATTGGATAAAGTTGTATATTCAAAAGGTTGGATAAATAATAATAGTTTTTATTTCAACAACAGAAGAAAATACAAAATAAAGTACATTGTGCTGTTTACAAATTTATGGTAACATTCCTTGTCTTTTTTAAAGAAATAAAGATTAATTTTATTGATTGCTGTTGCCCTTACTTAATGAAACTGGTCCATACTTTATACAGACTTGAAGACTCCCTCTCTGGCTTCACTGTTGGTTTTCGTTTTTGTACATTAAAGACGTAGCCAGCGCGTAGGCTAACTGGAGCAAGCGGCCCTTCTGAATTCTAGATGTTCTTCAACGTCTTTGTTACCGGTTTTGCTGCTTGATAGTATCCTTAGACAGAAGAAATTTGAATTAATACGAAATCATGACAATTACAAATAAAGATCTGTTGCTATTTTATGATGTTATAATCAAAACATTATTTAAAAGTGAAAATAAAATAAAACAAATATGAAGGATGACGCCTTTATAATGTCTACGTGATGTATGTCAATATTTAGCATAAAGATAGAAGAAACCTATAACAGTAATAACTATAATAACAATTACAGCAATAAAATAACTAAACAAATACATTAATAAAGCAGACTATACAATGAAAATATCGACACACATCATGTCTTATAACAAATAGTTAGATTTGTTGTTTGGTTTATTTAATTAGGAAGAAGAATATCTCAGAAATCCAAAATATTGTCGTGTATATGCTTTTTTACTTCTAAAGCTTAAAACAAGTCTAGTTTATGCTTGTCATGACAAAAATGTTGTGGTTTTATGCCGTTATTTACTGTGGGTCTATGTTGGGTATGAATAATATGTTTTGCAAATGTAGATTTGTCAGCGTGGTTATTTCTACATGCAGAAATATGTTCTTTGTATCGGGTGTTAAAATTTCTAGAAGTTTGATCGATGTAGATTGCATTACGTGTACATTTCACAAATTTTGAATACCTATACAAATACAAAAGTAGCTTTTAAATCTTATAACATGACGCTTGATTTATTAGATTATTTCAAATAATTGATTGGAAGTATTATCACAGATGATGGTAAGTGTAGGAAAGATCTGAAGAGAATCGCGATGGCAAAACAAGCATTCAATAACCAAAGTACTATTCTCACTAATAAACATTAGGTAGGTAAGCAGGACATGAAGAGAATATAAGCTTTTGAAATGTAGACATGAAAAATGCCAAAGACAGTGCAGGCTGATAGAAAGACGATTCAAAGTGTGCTAGGAGAGGTGAAAGAATAAAGAGGCTTGCTGAAAGAAATTGAGAGGAAGCTAAAATTTATTGGTCATATTATAAGACATAATAACTTCCTGACAACATTATTTGAAGGACATACGAGTACTTGAAATGTACACTGAATTATTGGCCCTTAAATAAGAGAAGTTTGTTATAAACAGCCCTTAAACTTCTACTTTTATCAAATAGATTTTTGTTATAATGATGTATTCTAATAGAAACATACATAGATGATATTAGTTTAATTAGATGGCCATAATGGCAAGTCAAAAGATTTTGTTCTCGAAAGTGAACTTCAAGTTTTTTAAAGTAGTAGTAGTAGTAGCAGTGGTGGGGAGGCCAACGCCAAGCAAGTAGGCCACAATGGGCCCTTTTTGCCAACCCCAGCAACCCAGCAACCATGCTCTACTCTTCCTCGGTTCCGTCGCCAAACCGCCTCGACCTCGAGATGAAGGCCGTGACGGTCTTCAATTGGACGGTACTTACCTGATTCCTCTGCAGAGTCCTTGATCCGAACAATTCTGCTCGAAGACTCCCAAAAGCCTCGCATTCACACAGGTAGTGGTAGGACGTTTCTTCATCCTCGCCACATTCCTGGCAAATGGGATCCCTCTCTACGCCTATCAATTTGAGGTGTCTTCTAAGGGCGCAGTGGCCTGTCAGCACCCCGAGGATGCGGCGAAGCGCAGGTCGACTCCTTCCGAGTAGCCAGACAGCTTTATCTCTGTCCGGCCCCTCCACGAAGTCCCTCGCCTGCCTGCAGCCATCAACCGACCCCCAGTGCCTCTCCATTGCTTCCTCGGTCCACCTGTCTAAGACGACAGAGACTGTCTTCCTACTTATGCCTATCGCAGGCTCCGGGCCACAGAACGGCCGCCGGGAACCAAGCTTTGCGAGATTATTTGCCACCTCATTCCCCGCCACGCCACAGTGTCCCGGAACCCACACCAGTTGCACCTCCTTCGTCCTGGCTAGCCCTCTGAGGGCGTCAGCGCACTCCTGAACCAGGGGTGACCTGATTCTGGCCGCGCAGACTGCCCGGAGGACCGCCTGGCTATCCGAGCAAATGCACACACATTTCTCGGGACTCATCTTCACATCCTGTCTATTGGCCACAGACAGGATAGCATACGCCTCTGTTTCGAATGCCGTGGTGTATGCGCCAAGAGCATAGCTCTCGCGCACCCCCAGGCCCTCGATGTATATTCCTGCCCCGGAGGATTGCTGGTCCTCCAGCCGCGATCCGTCGGTGAAACAGACCAGGCTTGCGGGCTGGAATGTAACCTCATTTTCCCTCCACTGATCCCTACTGGGGATCCTGAGGGTGTATGGCCTAGTCAACCTAATATCGTCCTCGGCATCCCTCACCTTTATGGCGGAAATCAGAATTTCCTTTTCCACCTCCTTGGCGACTCTTGCATGCCCTATTACTGCTCCCTCTCCGCTCCAGTTACCTGAGTCCCGGATCCTAAGATGCGACGCCATAGCCTCCCTTCTGATACAGATGGGAAGCGGTGGCAGCATCAACAGGACCTCTAGTGCGGCTGAGGGTGTCGTCCTCATAGCGCCTGTGATACCCAGGATAGCCAGCCTTTGGAGTTTGGCCAGCTTCCTGCTGGTTGTTTCGTTCACACCACACCACCAGACCAACGCCCCATAGAGGATTCTCGGCCTGACGATCGCAGTGTAGATCCAATGAAGGATCCGGGGGTTAACTCCCCAGGTCCTCCCTATCACACGACGCAGCTGCCAGAGGGTCGCTACTCCCTTCCTCACAACTCGTTCTATTTGCGACCCCCATGTTAGTTTCGGGTCCAGGATCACCCCCAGATATTTGACCTCCCGCACTAAAGCTAAAGGTTTTCCAAACATCACGGGCGCCCTGAACCCCTCTACCTTCCTCTTCTTGGTAAATAGAATCATCTCCGTCTTCGCCGGGTTTACGGAGAGTCCCTGCTCACCACACCACCTTTCGATTATGCTACAGGCAGCTTGCATGCACTCACAGACGACGCCGAGGAATTTGCCGGTGACTAAGACCAGCCCATCATCAGCGTACGCCTGTGCGTAGAAGCCATTCTCAGAGAGCCGCTCCAAGAGGCCGTCCATGACCAGACACCATAGATGAGGCGAAAGGCAGCTCCCCTGGGGACAGCCGCCCGTCACCCCAACGTCCAGCCCTCGGCCCCTCAAGGTCAGCGACACTCTCCTGTCCCCCAGCATGCTCGCCACCCAGCTTATTAGGGACCTCGGCGTTCCCCTCTCCTGTAGGGCGTTACAGACCGTATCCGTCCTTGCCTTATCAAAGGCCCCCTCCACATCGAAGAACACAGCTAATGTGCTCTCCCCGTAGTGTAGAGCCCTTTCCACCTTCCGCGTCACAGCGTGGAGCGCCGTCTCCGTCGATTTCCCCCGCTGGTACGCGTGCTGACCTTTGTGGAAGGGATGATCCTTGAGGATCCCTCCCAACATAAACCTATCTACTAACTTTTCCAATGCCTTAAGTAGGAAGGATGTTAGGCTGATTAGCCTGTACGCCTTGGCCAGCGTGTAGTCCTCCCTTCCCGGTTTGGGAATGAAGACCCCCCTAACCCGGCGCCAGGCCTTTGGGACGTAGCCCCACGCCAGGCTGGCCCGAAAAACCTCCCTTATGTTGGGAAGCAGTATATCCAGGCCCCTCTGGAGCAGGGCTGGAAAAATCCCATCGCAGCCTGCGGATTTGAATGGAGCGAACTCGCTCACCGCCCAGGTTATAGAGCCATCTGTGACCACCTCCTCCGCCAGCTGCCAGTCCGCATTCGGGACTGTCCACCGGCCCGGTTCGGCAGCCTCCGTGACGGCTCCACCGCCCTCAAGGTGAACTTCGGCGAGATGACGCAGGGTCTCCTCACCGGTGCTTGTCCAGCTCCCGTCCTGTTTCCTTAAAGATCCTACATTACTACCTAACTCTTGTTTGAGTACTCTCACCAGCCTGGCTGCGTCAGGCAGGGAATTGACTTCCCCGCAGTACGCGCGCCAACCAGCTCGCTTACTCCGGCGTAATTCCTTCTTAAACTCCCTTCTGGCAGTCCTAAACTCGTCCCAGGCCGCTTCACCCGATTCTCGGACGGCTCGGTTTAAGGCCCTCCGAGTCCGCCCGCGTAGTACGGCGAGATCCTTGTTCCACCATCTAACTTTGATGGACGGTTCCCCCCTAAGTGGTGACGCGGCCTCGTAGGCTGCCATTATTTTCCCTTCTAGGGCCTCGACCTCGCTATCTAATGCCTCTATAGAGAGTCTACTCCCCTCTGGGCTCCTTGGCGACCCACCGAGGCCTATTAGATAGGCATCCCAGTCGGTCTTCCTTGGATTTCTCCTGGGGGGAGAACTCTCACGGTCCACATCCAATTCAAAGCTGATCATACGATGATCAGACATTGATATGTGTTCCGTCACCCTCCAGTTAGATATATCCTCCGTTATTCCTCTGCTCGCTAACGTAATGTCGATCACCTCCTGTCGGATACGATTGACAAACGTTGGAGCTGTACCTCTATTTAATACCTCTAGGTTCGTTGTAGCCAAGTACTCTAATAGAGCCTCACCGCGTGGGTTGGTATCCGTGCTGCCCCACAATCTGTGGTGAGAATTGGCATCGCAGCCTATTATCAGTTGTAGCCCATGCTCCCTCGCGTAATCGACGATACGCACCAATTCCTCCGACGGAGGCAGCCCCCGCCGATCGTAGGGAACATAAAGGCTGCACATCAGAACCTTAAGCCTAATATTACTCACCTTATACTCCAGGACAGCTGCTGTGACGTCCCTGGACCCGAGCTGCGGCAGCAACATCACGTCCAGATCCCTCGACGCCAGTATGCATGTCCTTGGTTGTTCTTCCTGTGCTTCACCACCGATGAGGATGTTGAAGCCAATTCCTCCAAGCCCTCTAACTTGCTTCCTAAACACATAAGGCTCTTGAATCAACACTACGCCGCCTGGACCGCCTGCGAGGAGCTTTGCTAGCTCCCCAGTGGCATCCCGGCTATGCTGAAGGTTGATCTGGCCCACCCGCAGTTGCCCCGCGAATTTAATCGCGACGCCGCTCGGGCGGAGGCCTCCCCTGGTCGGAGCCCGTCCGTTCGCCCGCCGCAGGCCGGGCGGAGGCGACCGCACTCCATGTCGGAACTCTGGTTAGACTCAGAGTCACCAACTCGAAGTACAGTCGCCAGCCTTGCCCGTCCAGCTCGCGAGCTACCCCAGGCCCCACCGAAAAGACCAGACGCCATGCCCCAGGTCCTCCTGCCGTCTCCAAGTGCCGCCACTGCCCAACATTGAGCGAGCGGTTCTGGAGCGCAAGCATCCTGACAACATCCTCTAGGTCCACCTCTTGACTTCTGAGCCAAAAGCCGATCCGGACCGGCCATGGGGCGCCCCCTGCCCTTACGGCGCTGAAGGCGATCTCCCCCACCGTCGTCCCGGACCAGCCGTTGAGAAGCCAGTTTCAAGTTTTTTAAATATGGTGTTTTGATTTATTATAGTTTTTAATATTCGCATGTTTATTTCCTTTACATTTACGATCACCGCAGATTCATTTAGGTATGTATGAAGAACTTTTTCTGCAATTGTGCAAATAGATATTACATCGTCAGATGGGTATGTGAGGAGTTGACCTTTATCTTTCTGATCTATAAACGATGTTAATAACGCAGACCTCTCCTCAACAAGTTCACCCGCGCATTCTTCGTGTCTCAGAGCTTTTGTTATTTTCCTTACTACATAGCCAGATATATACGTCACGATTTCTTTTTTAAACTCTGATATATTGATATCTAATATTTGAAGAACGGTGTCGTCGTCAAAATTATCTAGTTCATTCATGTCTTCATCTGGTTCTTCAGATATTCCTTCTCGCCCACAATTTTTATTTATTACCACAATGGGAGACAGAATAGAAATTGCTTCCAAAGGGATACAATTTCCTTCAAATGAATCTTTTAATTCAAGATGCACCATCATCTTTTTATATGCACTTTTAAATTGCTTTGCTGATGGGTTATTGTTATAGCCTCCCATGGATCTAATTTACCCAAAACAAAGCTCAATATGATCCTGACTTATTTTGTAAGTGGGAAAATACAGCAAAAAATTATTGTCGGCAATTAAAGTTTTATAAACAAATTGAAAACTTTGTATGCAAAATAAAAAGCCAATTATACCCATTTTTCTACCACTCTCACACAGAAGTGGTCCATCAATTATCCTAAGTGACGTTAAATATTGTGATAGCTCTCCTAAAAATTCATTAATGTTTTCAAAATTTTCTGCATTCATTGCTTTCTTAAAATCTGAATTGTTTAAATTTCTAGAATTAAGAATGTCAAATAAATTGTTTATAAGTCGGATAAATTTCACAGATCCCTCACATTCTTGGAACTCTTCAAGATGTAAAACTTCATTGCAATATTCCAAAGAATGTGCCACTGAGTGGCTAAAAAGTTGTGTGGCTAATTTAACCTTCAATTTTTGGTTTGTATAAAATATATGCGATTTTCTTAATTTATTTGCCAAATGAACGCCCTCCTGATCCTGTAACTCATTTAATTTTACTAAATAATCCCACTTTATATTTTCCCCATTCTCATCAATAATTAATTTTTTATCACCTAATGTGTTTCTTATCAGTCGGATCATATGACATGGATCAAAAAAGACCGCAATTTTCCTACCTGAACTAGGATCAACAAACGTAGAGTTAATGTTCCTCCAATTAAAATCGGAGCCAAGTTCTTTTGCTAACGTTAGATTATTTGTTGCCCCATCAAAAGTTATTGAGACCACGTATATGCCCGACTCATTTCGTAGCGTTAAACACTGTAATACCAAATTTTGTTTTTGTGTACCCCTTAAAGAGTCGATAAAAAAATATCCAACAGGAAGCTTCCATGATTGATTAATGCTAACAAGCATAAAAACAAGAGATTCTTTGGCTACAGGGTTACAATCGGTCTCAAGATTTATACCAAAATCGACAAACCCATAATATTTTAACCCATCCCATTCTATATGTTGGCGAATTGCCATCTCATCTATGACTAAAGAACATATAAGTTTTCCATCTGTGCTTTCTGATTTTGACTTTAATAAGTTGAACACCTCTGACGTAAAACCAGCTTCCCCATTAATGCTTTGATACCATCTAGATATAGTTTTTGGATGAGGAAGAGCCAAATTAAATGTGTTTCTGACAAAACTGTAAGCTTTGGGAGAGTAATAATGCAGCGTAAGAGAAAAAGCTTTAAGTTCATTTTCATACTTATGTTTACGACCTAATTGTCTTTGTAAAAATTCTTCATTAGGTCCTATTTGCATTAATGTTTCTAATGTTTCGTCGGTTACTTTACCTTTTAGTTGTTTGATTATATTCGCAAGGGTTGCTGTTCTCTTCTTATAATGATGGACACTACTGCTAAGCCGTTTAATTTTTTTTCGTGCATCGAATAACTGCTTCTTCAATTTACGTTTGCGTGGTGTAACAACCTATAAAAAAATATTCAATGATAAAACATTTATTTTCTCAAGTAAAATGAATATACAAACAAAATTTCCAACAACACATTTTGGTTAATAGTGGTTGAGATAAATTGCAAAACACTTGTTTCTAACTTATTTAATCATGGACTATACAAACTTAAACACCACATAAAATGTGATGGAAGAACATATTAGGTTTTTTATTTAAAATTATACTGATATCATAAACAGCAAAAACTGAATTTAACTCACCATGTCCTTCAAAGTGGGAGGCATTGTAGGTGTTTTCATTTCGGCAAATCCTAAACTACTAAACGATCTTTACGGTACCTCTACAACAGTTTTCTCTTCATATAAACCAGCACTTGTTGATGGCCGAGAATAATCCATTACAGGTACATCACTACCAGTCCAAGTACTAGTTGACGGGTCAGCTGCAAATGGCACATTGATAGCAGTTACATCAGTCATTGGCTGCTCGACAAAAATGACTTGTGTTGATGGCTTGTTTGTTACCTGCATAAATAAATTTGAAACGAATACCATTAATGTAAATTTGCAAAGCTAATTAAATTACGATACATATCATAACAATATATTACGTAAATGTAATTAGTAGCATAGTTACTAGACATGAGCGATATATAGCTACCGGTGATTTAATCGCTGCTATTAAAAGATCGCTGTTAGCAGCTGTTATTAAAACACAAAACAACAGCGATTGTGAAAACCGAGATTTACACAAATCATTAGAGTAATTATTTCTATTAAATTCACCTTATACTAAAAACTCCATGACAAACAGCAATTGCTGTATTCATAATACACGCAATCGCAGTTTGTGCGAGCGAGTAGAAGTATCTGTATACTTTCCTTCTCGCCAGTATTAGAATACAACATTTCTCCTTTTCTTATAGGTAGAAAACGAAAAACTCATGATACAAATAACGCGAGATATGATAATGAGACTATCTATTTTTAGAACCGTCACGCGCATGGCGTCATGTGGTGAGTCCAATGCAATAATAATATGCTGTCGTACAGTGGAGTTTGACGTTTCATCACAACCTTTTAACAAATTAGGTATTTTACTAATATTTAAGTGCATACAGTTGGAAGTAATTTTCTAAGATCAGAATACTATATTGTGATTATGTGACATGATGATCAAATCAAGTTTATGAATGTTAACGCCCCCTCTAAATGTCTCCGAACGTCCTCTCTACTTTTTAAACTTGTGTATCACCAATGCTAATTCAGGGCTCCCCTTAATTATTATACTTGACTTGTGCGTATATATATATATATATATATATATATATATATATATATATATATATATATATATATATATATATGAAATGAAAAAGATTAAATTATGTGCTGTGTTCAATATTATCTGAAAAAGACAATATAGGCGATGAAGTGGAATGTAACTTAAACCGCATTAAAGTGACGTATAGAAACTTTTTGATTGCGAATGACTTTGTTTTAAGTGTATAGTTGGACTTCTATAACGTTACTCACCACGTGACGTCATAGGAGGGGGCGGGGCATATGCACAATATCATATCTCTTGTAACTCATTATATCATGGAAAAACCTGCTGAATCTAAAATTAAAGCAGCACCGAACTGTAGCATATATATGCCTTCCACTTTTTTTCATTATATTAAAATTAAAATAATATGTAGATTTCTCTCATCGTATATTCTTGTAATATGCTATGCTAATTTTATAGAAGTTCTATTAATAGTAAAAATCTGAGTAGTTTTAAAATTAATATAATTTAAAAGCTATCTGAAGATCATATTGTAGTTTCAATTAAGCGGTTAACACTAACACCTTGTAAGTGTTGAAAATAATAACATACGCACATGCAGCATTGTAAATGGCTAAACTACAATCACAGTAGCTGTTTAAAGTCCCTGTTATTTAAAAATAGCAATCACTGATAGCAGTGCCATTAAAAACCGCTGTTTGGCTATATATATATATATATATATATATATATATATATATATATATATATATATATATATATATATATATATATATCACTAATAGTTACAGAAATTAATAACCTTGATTCAGAACTTACCAATACAGGTATGGAACTTTTTTCTAAGTGTACTGCAAAAGGTGATTTTTCTAAATCATAAGATTCCTCGGTAAAATGTAAATTGCACACATTTGAGTTCATAAAAATATCTTCATCGCCTAAATTTAATGCTCGTTTCCAAGCCTCGTATCTTTCACCAGCTTTGGGAAATCTGAAAATAATATCTCGTATTATCTACTTTATCAGTGACTGAACCTCTAGAAAGATGCAGTAATAGATAAAACGAAACTATTCTGCTTTTTTTCTGCTTCTGCTGGAACTTTTTAGGTAAATACATCTAATCAAGTAATAATTGCCAAACAAAATGCTTAATTTCATCACAAATATTCAATAAATAATGCATTATTAAGATTTTATTTCTTAAAAAAAAACAATTGACAATAATAAATGCTAAAGATTTAACAAAAGCAATACAATGTGTAAATACGGACCTGTGAAAACCAATAAACATTTGGCGCCAAACAAGGAAACAGAAGACATGTAAACAACTTACCGGCAAATGTACAGTTGCTTTATCCTTTTCATAATTGGCACTTTTATTGTACATACAGTTCTTAACAATACATCTTGGCATTTTTTAACTTTTACACTCTTAAAACACTGCTAAAAAATGGCAAAACATACAAGATAACCTCTAATCGCAATTCAACAAACACTTCAAATACTTGTTGACAGCTGACAACAACTTCAAGAGCGGTTGGGGGAACGAATCAAAACAAAACACATTAGCGCGTTATTCAAAATTTTGTTTGTGATTGGACGGTGACAAGAGTGGGAAATCGACAGGCTGCAAACTCGGCTTTGTTCCCTCTAACATATACAACCTTTTTGACAGCGAACAACGAGGCAAAAAGTTCAGCCTTGCCCAGGGCGGTAGAAACAATTTCATCCCCTGAGACAAGAGGTGGAAACGTGCTCTTGCAGAAATTAATCCTATGAGTCTTTATGCTCTGTCCTTTTATATAATTATGGGTGAGGGGTCGATTGTTCTTGGATGCAGGTATCTGCATCACCTATTCCATTGTTTATTTGTGTCTAAGTTGGATCAGCTCCGTCGTATATCCATGAAAATGCTACTTCTGCAGTTTTACTGTCTATTGTCTTACACTGTAACACTATGTCTTAATGATAAGCTATTGTTTCAGAGGCTGGTATCTCGCGCTCATTTGAAGAAATCTTTTCAAAATTCAAGACTTGAGATCTCCCCGTTAGTGATTTTTTTCTATGAAAATTCACTAAAAAGACACATTTACCGTTAAAAACATTTTTAAGAAAATTCACTACCATAATGCATTTTGTATATATTGATGGTATAAATAAATTTATTATTAAGTATTACATATTTTGACAAAATAAATCTTTTTTGAAGATTTTTTTCAGATCTCTTTATTTTGCGACTAAAAATAAAATACAGTTCAAGAAAACTTGTTTTACTTACTATACAGGTGTTCTACAAGCTCATTTAGATGAGGATCGCAGACTGGGGGAAATCTTGTACAATTCAACCCCACCAAATCACAGTCTTGCTTTCTTTCTCATAAGAGATACACCAGCCCTAGACCCATCACAATGAACAACCAAGTTATTCAAAGTAATGAGTCCTTTTCTCTTGTTGGCATTTCTGTGGATCGAAATCTCAATTGGCATCAACATGTCACATCAATTGCAGAAGAATTTAGGTTTCCTCTTCCATGCTCGCAAATACTATTCGCCAGCTAATCTCTATACCGTATATACTTCACAAATAAGGCCAAACCTCGAATACTGCTCCCACATCTGCGGTTCCGCTTCTACGCTCGCTATCCTGGACTCCATTCAGAAGAGGGCTATACGTCTCATCGGTGACCCTACCCTCACCCAAAGGCTGCCATAACTTGCCCACTGACGTGCCATTGGTGACCTCTCTCTCTCTTTTATAGATATCTGCACGGGCACTGCTCAGAGGAGCTTTCTTCCATAGTTTCTTCACCTGCTGCCCCCAACAGATCTACCAGGGGAACAGAGCGAATGCACCCTTTTACTGTCCAGGTCACCAGACATAGAACATCTTGTTATGCCCGCTCTTTTGTTACGAGGACTTCCAAGTTGTGGAATTCCTTGCCGGCACATGTTTTTCCTTCTCCCCCGAACCTCCAAACCTTCAAGTCCAGAATTAACAAGTTGCCTCTTTCCTCCTTGTCGACACCCACGGTACGATAGTATTTAGGCTGTAAGCCCTCGTGGTGTATTGTTGAAATAATAATAATAATAATAATCTGACAGACTTTGCCAGATCATAGCTATTAAAATTCTAAACATTTTTTGTTAATGAATATGGGTCCGATTCACTTTTGTTTAAAAGTTACAAGCATTTAAAGAATCATAATTTTTCCAGTCAACCAGGAAGTGACACAAAATCATTTGAATGTGAAACAATGCACACCTATAAAATATAGGTACACCTACTTCAATCAAAAGTAGGCTGATAAATAAAAATGACAGTTGTTATGACAATAAATATTGTTAGTGTCATTTTAATTGTACAATATTTGATGCTTCGTGAAAAAGTTCTAAATAAACAATGCATTTATTCACAACTGAGGAATGTGGAGATATTGTGTTTGTATATGGGTGTTCCAATGGGAACGCCAGAGAAGCAGCTCGAGAACATCGACGCACATATCCAAATAGACACCAACCTGCCCACACGGTGTTTAGTGCATCATTTCGTAGACTTCGAGAAGCAGGTAACCCCGCTCCAAAAAAGGCCATTCGTCCTACTAAAGTAGATGTACAAGATGCAGAAAATGTAATAGATGCTGCCCTTGATAACCCTTCAATTAGTGTTCAGCGTATATCTAGTAACGTTCATGTATCACCAAATTTTGCATGGCGTGTATTGAACAGAGAAATGTTACATCTGTTTCATCATCAAAATGTACAGGCGTTGCATGTTGGAGATGCCCCACAGCGATTAGAATTTTGTCGCTGGTTACTTCAGCAGCAAGCACAAAATGATAGATTAATTTCGCTCGTCATGTGGTCTGATAAAGCCTGCTTTACTAGGGACGGCATAAAAAATAATCATAATGAACATGTATGGGCGTTGCAAAATCCACATGCAATTAGATCAAGGCGATTTCTGCAACGATTCAGTGTCAACGTTTGGGGTGGCATTTTCAACAATAATCTATTACCTGTGCATGTTCTAAATGATCGTTTAAATGCAGATCTGTATAGACATTTCTTAGAACACGACCTTTTAGAGTTCATTGATGACGTACAACTTAATATTATTCAGAATATGTGGTATCAACACGACGGCGCACCACCACATAGAGGAAGACAAGTTGCTGCTTGGTTAAATGAACATTTCCCAAATAAATGGATAGGTCAAGGAGGTCCAATATCATGGCCACCTCGTAGCCCCGATCTCAATCCTCTGGATTTTTATTTATGGGGACACATGAAGCAGCTGGTCTACCATGTTGAAATCACTACCCATCAGCAGTTACTTGAAGGAATTCAAGATGTAGCTAACCAAATAAGAAATGATCCAAATATCATCCTTCGAGTGACTGAATCTTTAGTTCGTCGATGTAAGGCTTGCATTCAAGCCGAGGGTGGACATTTCGAACAATTTTTATAGTCTTAAGTTTTGTGATTTTCATTTAAGTTAAATTTTATTGTTAATTGTTAATAAAGGTTCAATGCTTGTAAATTCTTAACAAGAGCGAATCGGACCCATGTTCATTAAAAAAAAATTGTTTAGAATTATGAGAGCTATTTTCTTGCAACGTTTGTCATAGAGCTTGTAGACAGTCTGTATAAAACATTGCTTATTTATTACAATATATTGCACTTTAATTTTATTATTCACTAGCAGTTTTGAAGTATGAAGTGGCAACGTTGTGTGAAATTAAGAAACCGAACACTACATCGGAACGTTCATAATATAATATAATAGTTGTTTATTCTGGTGGTATCAAATGTACATTATTACCTGATTGTAGTTTTCCAAAATTACCTTATATGTATGTTTGCAGCGAAGGGGGTGTGTAACGAAGAATTTGTTTGACGAGACAACCAATGGTAAGTTTTTAATTTTTTAAAGTCACCCTGTTAGGGGGTTTCTCCTTTCCTTGGACTTCTGCCTGGGTGCAATGTGATGTACAGGGTGATTCTTTATAATGTCGCCCCCCTTTAACTTTGTTATTTTAAGTGTCCCAACAAAATTGAAAGTATGGTTATGTAGGTGCTAAAAAATACTTTTTTTCTACGTATAAAAAAAAATTTGAAAAATGATCAGTATATAGGGAAAACCAAAAAGTTCATTTTTTTTTCAATGGATCACCCTATATATGAATTTATTTTTCGATTCCTCGTAAAATTCTAAGCATAATTTATATAACATACCGTATACTTAAAATGAATAGTTTTTGAAATATTCGCATTTGAAACGTTATCATCACAAATTTTATTAAACCAAAACAGCTGTTACAAATCAAGAAATCTAAGAATAAATAATATAACAAAAACAGTTTCTTATTAAATATAAAGATCATCTACCGGGCCTCCATTTTCTTCAACACATTGTATAAGGATTCTTCGCATTTTATCTAATGAATCTGTTATGAATGCTGGGTTATTTTCATTTAAATTATTAATTTCATTCCGTATCAAATCTTTAAGATGATCGAGGTTTTCAATTTGGTGGTCGTATACACGGTTTTTTATATAACCCCAAAGGTATCCATTTGCAGGCCATTTAATTGGCGCATTTCTTCCGATCCATTCAGGTAACCTTTCATTTGCGTAATTAAGCACAGCACAAATGTTGTGAGGGGGTGCTCCATCCTGTTGAAAAATTATATTTTGTAATATATTTAAAGGCAAATCGTCTGAATATTTTTCGAACTCGTTTTCCAAGAAATCTAAATAGCGGCCTCCATTTCAAACAGTATCAAAAAAATACGGACCGATAACTCGATCGCCCAGGATACCACACCACACATTCACTGATTGTCGCCCTTGGAATTTAAATTCCCTATAAGAATTTTGATTCTCTCTTGCCCATTGTCTAGTATTTTTTCGGTTAAACAGACCACTAGTAGAAAAGGTAGACTCGTCAGTCCATAGAACTGTTTTCAAAAAATTGTTATTTACGTTTATTCTGTCTAGAATCAGTTGACAAAATGCGACCCGATCATCTTTTTGCATTTGGGTAAGCTTTGTGGGTTTAAGCTTTAGATTCCATTTTCTTAACGTTCTTTGGACTTTACTGTATGAAGTTTGCTGAATATTTTTTTGTGTTGCTCGTAATGTCTTTGAAATGTTTCTTATGGAATTGATTGGATTCTCTTCTATAGCAAGTAAAATATTCAATTCTGCTTTTTCATCTACATTCACAGCAGTTCTTTTTCTCCTTTGTAAATTTGACGTTTCTTGAAACTTCCTATATATAGATGTGAACGTTTTTCGAGTTGGGACATGTATACCGGGATTATCTTCTATCATATTTCTATGGCAGCGTGACAATTTATATTATTTTTAATATAATAACTTAAAATAACTCTTCTTTCTCTGTCTGAGTACCGCATTTTTACTTATTAAACAATACAACTACAACAATATTGACAGAATGTCACTGTCAGTTATTTGTTTTCAATTAAAAGCGTGGTATCCTAGGACTTCTTGATTTGTAACAGTTGTTTAATAAAATTTGTGATGATAACGTTTCAAATGTGAATATTTCAAAAACTATTCATTTTAAGTATACAGTATGTTATATAAATTATGCTTAAAATTTTACGAGGAACCAAAAAATAAATTCATATATAGGGTGATCCATCGAAAAAAAATGGACTTTTTGGTTTTCCCTGTATACTGATCATTTTTCAATCGTTTTTTATACGTAGAAAAAAAGTATTTTTTAGCACTTACCTAACCATACTTTCAATTTTTTTGGGACACTTAAAATGACAAAGTTAAAGAGGGGGCGACATTATAAAGAATCACCCTGTACACCTCTGTTGCCCTAGCTTTCTAAATTAGCATACTGGTCTTTTGGGGGAAAGAGAAGTTGCTGGCATGGTAGTCCTCCTTCTCCTGGACTTCTGGTGGGGGTATATATTTTTGTGGTTTCACCTTCCCCTATCTTTTTATTTGGCGAACCGGTGATTTTTTGGGGAGAAAAAGGGGGTAGTTTGCCCCACCCAGCACTTCTATTCGGTCAAGGTCCCTGTTTGAGGGTGGAAGCGGAGGTTAATTATAGGAATAAAATGTAGGAACGAAGCACATATGTATGACATAGATAACGGTATATTGGTAACTATATTAAAGCACAAAACTTAATAAACAATAGTAATAACGATATAACAAATTGAATAAGAGAAACTTACTCAGGTATGGTCATCTTGACTATTAAATAATAACAGTGTTTACATAATTAAATTATCGCGGCGTTATTTAACCGACTACATTTCAGAAGCTTATTTAAATGAACGATATATTTTCCGCCTACATTTTAGAACGGTGTTTAATTTACTATATTATTTTTACTACAATGAATCTCCTTTATATTTACCAAACGATAACATATTTTGATTCTTAACCTTGCTGACTATAACATTCCTGTCTATCTTACAAATTCATTTGTTATTGTCTATATGTTGAACGTGATAATTTCAATGTCAATCCATACAATGTTGACCTCTAATTCATTGAAATGTTTACATAACTTCCTTACAGAATTTAAACTGACCTACTTGTACTAATTATTTTGGTGTTTTTACTAATTATGTTTTTAAGGCTATTAGGGCCGTTATGAGATATCATCTGTTCTCTGAACAGTCCCATAACTTTCTCGCGAGTTAAAGGCACAATATTTCTATTATGGTTCATGCATACAAGGGGTGCTTTTAAGCATGGTTCTGCGAAAAATCTGCAAATTTGTTAATAGAATATTCATTCAAGTACACTTTTGCAGAATACAATTCACCAAAACACATTTTTAAAGACCTGACCATCGTTTCACCAACAAGGTTAACATCATCAGAGGATGACATATCCGAAATCTTTTATATATATATATATATATATATATATATATATATATATATATATATATATATATATATATATATATATATATATATATACTGAATATGATATTCCATATTTCTAATTAGGCGCAGATGATATCAATTTGGCAAATTGAAAGGAAGAAAAAAACACTATTTTGTAATATGTAATTTATTTGTTAATTTTATAATGATAAGAAAATTAAACAAACAAATGTGAAA
Organism: Tillus elongatus; assembly: GCA_964006375.1. NCBI lineage: Eukaryota > Metazoa > Arthropoda > Insecta > Coleoptera > Cleridae > Tillus > Tillus elongatus. Next base: position 5,680,560 of record OZ023262.1, on the reverse strand, counting down.
GAATATGTAAATAAACAAACCAAGATAATGAACAATATCATTGATTTGGGAAAATCTGAGGCTGAGGATGATACAGGGGGTGATTTTAAAACAGTATTATACAGGAAAAATAAAAGTAAACAAACATATGCTGAAATGGCAAAAACCAACGCCAAACAAATTAAATACAGAAAACAACCAGAAATAAAAGGGACTGCTATATCAGAGACAGATGACCATTTTAAATCACAACCAAGAAAAATGTGGCTATACATAGGAAAAGCCCAAGAAAATGTTACTGAAAATACAGTAAGAAATTATGTCAAGAATAAGTGTAGAATAGAGTGTGATGAAGAACTCGTGGTTAAACCGCTGGCTACCAAAGGAAAAGCAAAAGCCTTCCAAGTAGGAATAACTAATGACCTACACGAAATTATGAGTAAGTCGGAATTTTGGCCTGCTGGCATCATTATTAGACGATTCAACTTTAATTTTAAAAGAGGTGAATTGCAGAGGGAAATTTTTTTAGAAATCAAAGACAAAGAAATAAAGTCTTAAAATTAACTGGGATAAATAACAACAATCAAAACAAAGAAATAAAGAAGATAATGAAACAAAAAGTCGGAGAAAAATTGAAGATGGCGGAAAACTGTGATACAGTGGTTTATCATCAGAACATTCAATCAATCAAGAATAAAGTGTTGGAAATGGAAGTATTTCTACAAACTATGGAAGAAAAAGCAGATGTCATAGGCCTTACGGAGCACAGGTGTTCGCAAGAGGAGAACATTGAAGTGAACGGTTATGAAATAAGTCAGTGTTTTCCAGACAAAACAAGAAACATGGTGGAAGTGTAATTTATGTAAAAAATGGTGAAACATGGAAGGAATCTCTAGAAATTAAAGAGGGTAGTATTGAAGGTCAGTTTGAGTGCTCTTCTGTGGTGAGTAAGCCTTTGAAAACTGTAATTTTATGTATACAGGCTGTTTCAAAAAACATGCACCATCGCTCGTGGGGCAATTCCTTACTAAAAAATAAGAAAAAAAGTTCCTGTGCACATGGGCCCGGAAACGCATAGTTTCCAATATACAGGGAGTTGAATTTTAATTATTATTTTTTAATTTTTTATAAATAACTTCAAAACCACTGGATTGATTTTAATGAAACTTGGAACTTGAAAGTGTATTATGAAAGTGCATATTTTCAAGTGAGAATATACTTACAACTGCGTCAGTGGCGTGCGTACGGGGTAACTGTAAAAATTCATTTGGGGAAAAAATATGTGCGCCACTGTCTTTTTCCAATTTTGATACATCAGTTATGAAGCTTATTACATAAGCCACAAAAGCTGCCTCTTGGTATTTTTTCGTTCAGGGTATCCCTTAGGAGATATGATTAATTTTATAAAAAGGGGCAAAGTACCGATTCGTTGGAGTAATGAAAACAGTAATCGTAAAGTGCCATGAAACTATAATTTTTGACAGTTCTCTAAATTCTACAATTTTGAAGTGCTTTGTAGGCGTCAAAAGAGTTTTCGTGCTATTCTTTAAATTTTGATACGGTGCAGTATTTTCGTTTTTAGTTATTTGTTGATACTGAGCTGCTCATTAATATTATTTCCTCCTCTCAAGATGGTTTTCATTAAGTACACTTCAGCGGATTTGACTGATATGTTGTTAATTTATGGACAAACAAATCAAAATGCTAGACAAGCTGTGCGAGTTTATCAGGAAACTTATCCGCAAAGAAGAATTCCTGACAAAAATATTTTCCCACGTATTGTAAGACATTTGAGAGAAACTGGTTCTTTAAAACCTTTAAAAGCTGACTCTGGACGCAGAAGATACCGCCGAACTGTACGAGTTGAAGAGGCAATATTAAATAGAGTTGAACGTGATCCTAGTACAAGTACGAGAATTATTGCCACCGAACTGGGTAATATTTCGGCATCATCAGTTCACAGAACTCTGAAGGATCAAAGTTTATATCCCTATCATTTTACACGTGTCCAGGAACTTCTACCTAGAGACTTTCAACCAAGGGTAATGTTTTGTCAGTGGTTCTTAAACAAACTTAGGCACGACCAACATTTTTCTAAACGTGTACTATTTACTGATGAGGCGTCATTTACGCGAAAAGGTATCGTAAATTTTCACAATTTACATACATGGGCCGATGAAAACCCACACTCTAAGAGTTGCAAATTCGCAGTATCAATTTTCCATCAATATTTGGGCTGCTATTATTGAAAATCACATAATTGGTCCTGTTGTTCTACCGAATCGTCTTGACCATGAATCATATTTAAACACAAAATGATTTGCCGTTGTTACTACCGCTTTTTATGAGAAATGGTACAATGTGGTTCCAGCATGATGGTGCGCCCGCACATTTTGCAGCAGTTGTAAGAACATATTTAGCCAACACATACGGTCAACGATGGATTGGTCGTGGAGGTCCGGTGTCATGGCCACCTCGATCTCCGGACCTGAATCCTCTCGATTTTTATTTGTGGGGTCATTTAAAAGAAATAGTGTATAAAACACCAGTAAATACACGAGAAGAATTGTTAGGAAGAATAGAATATGCATTTGACAGCATTAGAGAAGATCAAAATATTTGCAGAAGAGTAAGAAGATCTTTGCGCAGAAGGTTAAATAATTGTAACGACGCTAATGGTGGTCACTTTCAACATTTTCTTTAGCTTTGTTATTAAAGTCAATTGAGTAATGTACAAAAAACAAGAGTTTGGAAAAATCATGGTGTCTACGATTACTTTTTTCATTTTTTATTTTTATTTTTTATTTATCATTTTTTATCAATGTTTGTAATATTCATTTCAATGTTTATCACCAATAAGTTTTACGTAGATTAGTTATTTGCACGTTTATTGCTGTAATGTTTACTGTATGTTTTGTTTTTCATATTCTTATGGTTGCAGTAAACATATATTATTATTATTATTATTATTATTATTATTATTATTATTATTATTATTATTATTACGCCGACTAATCGGTACTTTGCCCCTTTTTATAAAATTAATCATATCTCCTAAGGGATACCCTGAACGAAAAAATACCAAGAGGTAGCTTTTGTGGCTTATGTAATAAGCTTCATAACTGATGTATCAAAATTGGAAAAAGACAGTGGCGCACATATTTTTTCCCCAAATGAATTTTTACAGTTGCCCCGTACGCACGCCACTGACGCAGTTGTAAGCAGATTCTCACTTGAAAATATGCACTTTCATAATACACTTTCAAGTTCCAAGTTTCATTAAAATCAATCCAGTGGTTTTGAAATTATTTATAAAAAATTTAAAAAATAAAATAAAATTCAACTCCCTGTATATTGGAAACTATGCGTTTCCGGGCCCATGTGCACAGTAACTTTTTTTCTTATTTTTTAGTAAGGAATTGCCCCACGAGCGATGGTGCATGTTTTTTAAAACAGCCTGTATACAGACCCCCAATGGGTGAAATAAATATCCACTTGGAAACATTAGCTTATGTTCTAAATAAATGTTGGAAGTTGTATAAGAACTTTAAAATAGTTATAGCCGGTGATTTCAATATAGATTTAAACAAGGAAACAAATAATAAAATATCTTTCAGGGATTTACTACATACCTACAATTTAAAACCAACAATCTTTGAAGCAACAAGAGTCACTAAAACTACTACTTCTACAATAGACAACATATTTGTAAATTTTGATTGTAATTTAAAAGCAAGAGTTCATAATTCAGCGCTATCAGACCATTATGGGCAGTTATTGTCATTTTCTGGAACAACAATAAAAAATGAAAGAAAAATTAGGAAAAGAAGATATACTAAAATAAAGCTAAATCGAATGTCAGACGAACTGAGCAAGATAGATTGGACTGTAATTTACAACATACATGATGCAAATAAAGCATATAATACATTTCTATCCATTATCAAAAATTTGCATGATCGAATTTTCAAACTTGAAATTGTTATCTCAAAAATCTCCAAGTCATGAATAACAAAAGGCATAATTATCTCTAGTAAAAATAAGAGGTGTTTATACTCCAAAAAAAAAAAAAAAAAAAAGGTTTAATATCAAACGAACATTAGCAAAAATATACAAAAATATTAAAAAAGGTTGCAACGCAGGCAAAGAAGATATGGAATATTTCTTATATAGTAAATGCTACGAATAAAAATAAAGCAGTTTGGTCTTTTGTGAACAATTATAGTGGAAACACTAATAAAAGAAGCAGTTCACTTATAGAAAACTTAGAAATAAAAACTCTGGACGCAGCAAGTGCGTTATGGTAGTGAATTTTCATAAAACTATTTTTTAATAGCAATGTGTGTTTATTTAAGAAAGCAGGCATCAAATTTGGTTACCAGTATAATCTATATAGTAAAAACCATGTGCCATGTTTCATCAAAATAACTTTATTGTTTGAAAATGTACAAAAATTTCCGAAAGTTAACTTAAAGTGTTCCCGAAAAAACTCGTTTCTTGGTCAACCTTATAGATTAATAGCAATTGAGCTATTCAAATATTAAGCATTTGATGAAAATTCGCTACCATAACGCACTTACTGCGTCCAGAAATTTTTTTCTTACAAACATGCATTATATTTCGATGGAAAATGCAAAAATGCAATAACATAAGGCGTGTTTGATTAAAAAAAAAAAAAGAAAATTTGTATCACCAACGACTTATGGGCCATCCTGTGATTGTAGAAATAATTTTTTAAGATGTAGCTCAAGACACCCTATAATTAATATATACAATTTTTTTCATATCTTGTATAATAACAGATATATTGAGCTTTATTGATTTTTTTACGAACATTCTACAAAAATTATATACCATTAAACGATAAACTATATAGCTAAGAATACTGCCAAGCATCAGAGAAATGGTCTATTTGAAATGAATTTTCTGGAAATATTTTATTAAAATGAAGGACAATGACGGTTGAAACTAAGACTTCAGGGTTTGTAAAACATTCTTCTTGAGACATTTTATTTCCATAGCCCGTATTAGATTCAAGTTCTTTTCCTAAATGTTGCCAATTTTGACGTTTAAATCGCAACTTTGACGTTTTCTGGAAAACCCCAATTTATTTTACTTTAAATGCCTATAACTTTTTTGTCTTTTGACCTACATAGCTAAATTTTGGCATGTAGCTTACCTATAAGGATGTAAACCCACGTACCAAATTTGGTTGCCCTTACTTTGTTAATTCCGGAGATATAAATTTTTTTCGAAAGAAAACACAAAATTTTCTGGGAAAACCTGGACCGATTTTCCTGGCTAACGAACTTATCCAAGCCATTTGCAAAAGGAAGGTATTCACCAAATTTAATCAAAATCGGCCCATTATTTTTTGGGTTATCGGTGTGATATATATATATATATATATATATATATATATATATATATATATATATATATATATATATATATATATATATATATATATATATATATATATATATATATATATACAGGGTGTTACAAAATAGTGGGCCAACCCGCTAACCACGGATCTCCGAGACGAAAATTTTATGACTTTCCTTATAACATTTTTCTTCTGGGGGCCCCGTTTTCTAAATACAGAGTGTTGAAGTTGAACTTGAAAAATAATTTTTCATTTCTAATTTTTATGTTTATGAAGTTATCTCCATGAAATTTTGCACGTAGCCTTATTTCAGAACTAGACGCCATCTGTGTAGATGAGGAGAGAAAAATCAAATCCCAAGGGGGGTACAGGGGGGTGGAACAAGAATTGACCCTCTAAACTTTTTTGTGCGCACGCCAATGGTTTCAAAACAAATGGCTTTGGTTAGACAAAATAATTTTATAACTTTTGTTTTTCTAGTTTAATTTTGATAAAACAACTAGTTTATGAGTTATTGCAAGTTGTATGGTCGGACCCAAACAGGCGAGAAAAAACCGACGAAACTTTTTTCATATATAATTTTTATGTTTATGAAGTTATCTCCATGAAATTTTGCACGTAGCCTTATTTCAGAACTAGACGCCATCTGTGTAGATGAGGAGAGAAAAATCAAATCCCAAGGGGGGTACAGGGGGGGTGGAACAAGTATTGACCCTCTAAACTTTTTTGTGCGCACGCCAATGGTTTCAAAACAAATGGCTTTGGTTAGACAAAATAATTTTATAACTTTTGTTTTTCTAGTTTAATTTTGATAAAACAACTAGTTTATGAGTTATTGTAAGTTGTATGGTCGGACCCAAACAGGCGAGAAAAAACCGACGAAACTTTTTTCATTTATAATTTTTATGTTTTTGAAGTTATCTCCAAGAAATTTTGCACGTAGTCTTATTTCATAACTATACGCTATCTGTGTAGATGAGAGAAAAATCAAATCCCAAGGGGGGTACAGGGGGGTGGAACAAGTATTGACCCTCTAAACTTTTTTGTGCGCACGCCAATGGTTTCAAAAGAAATGACTGTTGCTAAACAAAATAATTTTATAACTTTTGTTTTTCTAGTTGAATTTTGATAAAACGACTAGTTTATGAGTTATTGTAGGTTGTATGGTCGGACCCAAACAGGTGAGAAGAACCTACGAAACGTTATCTCCATGAAATATAACATGTAGTCTTATACCACGACTAGACATCTGCGTGAATAAGAAAAATCAAACCCCTACATTTTTTATTCGGGCTCCGGTGGTCTAATAGAAACTAATATCGTAGGTTATTTGCGTTCGTCAACGCCGGTGACATGTCTCAACAATATAAAAAAATTTGGAATTTTTTTTTACTTTTACTTTTTTGCAATCAGAATAAAGAATGTAATACACAGAAATTGTAGCTCATTCCATTGCCTTAAATATTACTGCTTGAATACATACATACTTGTTTCACACATATGTAATTAGAAGTCATCAAAACCGTTTTATAAGTATAACTTGTATTAAACTTAAACTGTCAGTCTAGTATTAACATGAAAACTAAACTAAAAATAAGGAAAAATGGTAAGTAAAGCGATGTTATAGAGATAAAATTATAATTAAATTAAATGCTCAATATAGCTACCACCATCTAGGATGCACAGGCGGGCTCTTTTGATAAGAGAAAACCGATTTTTTTTTTAAATGTCTGGTTTCATACGGTATTCCTCTGCGCCTTGTAGGATTCGTTCCCGCAAATGTTCTCCATCGAGTATAGGCACCCTGTACACAAATTCTTCCATATATCCCCAGAAACTAAAATCTAAGGGGTTGAGGTCGGGGGAACTACATGTTATATTTCATGGAGATAACGTTTCGTAAGTTATTTCTGATCTGTTTGGGTCCGAACATACAACTTACAATAACTCATAAACTAGTCGTTTTCTCAAAATTCAACTAGAAAAAAAAAAGGCTATAAAATTATTTTGTCTAACAAAAGTCATTTGTTTTGAAACCATTGGCGTGCGCACAAAAAAGTTTAGAGGGTCAATACTTGTTCCACCCCCCCTGTACCCCCATTGGGATTTGATTTTTCTCTCCTCATCTACACAGATAGCGTCTAGTTATGAAATAAGACTACGTGCAAAATTTCATGGAGATAACTTCAAAAACATAAAAATTATATATGAAAAAAGTTTCGTCGGTTTTTTCTCGCCTGTTTGGGTCCGACCATACAACTTACAATAACTCATAAACTAGTTGTTTTATCAAAATTAAACTAGAAAAACAAAAGTTATAAAATTATTTTGTCTAACCAAAGCCATTTGTTTTGAAACCATTGGCGTGCGCACAAAAAAGTTTAGAGGGTCAATTCTTGTTCCACCCCCCTGTACCCCCCTTGGGATTTGATTTTTCTCTCCTCATCTACACAGATGGCGTCTAGTTCTGAAATAAGGCTACGTGCAAAATTTCATGGAGATAACTTCATAAACATAAAAATTAGAAATGAAAAACTATTTTTTAAGTTCAATTTTAACACTCTGTATTTCGAAAACGGGGCCCCCAGAAGAAAAATGTTATAAGAAAAGTCATAAAATTTTCGTCCCGTGAATCCGTGGTTAGCGGGTTGGCCCACTATTTTGTATAACACCCTGTATATATATATATATATATATATATATATATATATATATATATATATATATATATATATATATATATATATATATATATATTATATAAACATATAAAAATTTTAACTGACCCCGGATATGTGTTCTGGGGGGCCTAATTAGCGCTCATTTGAAGAAATTTTTTCAAAATTCAAAAGTCGGGATCTCCTCATTAGTGAATTTTTTTTAAGAAAATTCACTAAAAATGTAGATATAGAAAATACTCTAAATCAAGTAAATACATTTTTTGTTAACCAGTGTCCAAACTTGCCACAGGTTGTAGAATATTCAAATGTAAACAAAATAGAAAAAAACAATTTATATGTTACCCACTGACTATATAGAGGTTCATAGCACGATAAAATTACTGAAAAACACTGCTTCAGTAGGTGAATATCAAATCCCAGTCATTTTAGTTAAAAATATTGCACAACAAATAATGCATCCACTAACGCACATAATAAACTTAACCCTGTCTACAGGTGTCTTTCCAGATAAGTTAAAAACAGCAGATATAATAGCGATATACAAGAAAGGAGACAAAAAAACAGATAAAAAAATTACAGGCCTATTGCTATTCTCCCAATATTTAGCAAAATATTTGAAAAAAATAATATACACTAGAATAAACTCCTACTTAGAAAATAATAAATTACTCTCTGATACATAGAATGGCTTAATGAGAAATAAATCTACAATCAGAGCAACTTATCAAGCACTACAAGAAATTATAGAGTCCTTAAATAGATCCCAAAAAATAGCTTGACTATGCTTAGACTTGAGTAAAGCATTTGATAGTGTAAAACATGATATATTATTCTCAAAGCTTAGCATGTATGGAATCAGAGGTGTAGCACTAACACTGATAAAATCGTACTTGGAAAATCGATCACAAAACATCGTTGAGAAATATAACAACAACATATATAGGTAGATAGATAGATAGATAACTTTATTAGCCTTTGATCAAGTACATACATACTACAGGCACGTCAAAGAATTAGAAAAACATAAAATGTCAGTCTTAAATATATACAAAAACAGAAGTCAAAAAATAACAAAACCACTTTACATACAGAACCAACTACAAAAATATACAATACAATCAGTCTACATTAAACCTAAATTTACAGTTACAACGGTGCTATTTTTACAGCCATTATCATTCTCTCCGTTGCTCAGGGCCTGTACACCTTTCAGTAAATTCACTGATATGATAAAAAGAATTGTCAACCAAAAATGATTTTAATCTATGTTTAAGCAGCTCAGTGTATCCGCAGCTTTAATCTCCTGAGGAAGCATATTAAAATAAAAACAGCCAGCATACACAGGTGATTTCTTGTATGCCATATACTGGTAATTTGGCAAGTGGATGTCATTTCTTGCCCTGGTAGTGTAGCTGTGAACTGCACTGTTTTTAGTAAACCTGTTCCTACGTGCATATGTGAAACTCAGGAGTTTATACAAATACACCCCCCGTGACAGTCAACAGTTTTTTTTGTTTTAAATGTACTCCTGCATGATTCTTTTTGTTGTAGACCAAAAATCAGGCGGATTACTCGTTTTTGACATACGAAAACCCTGTGTATATCATTTGCATGACCCCACACTATTATGTTGTATGCCAGCACACTATACACTAAAGCAAAATACACATTAATCAGAGAAATTGCATTTAAGGTGTTCTTCAGCTTCATGATGCAAAAATAGGCCTTACCCAATTTGTTTGATATTCCTTCTATCTGTGTCTCCCATGCGAGCCTATATTATCTAAAGTGCAACCTACAAAGTTGGTGGAGGTACTTAAGGCAATATAGTTATCATTAAAATGAAAATTAATATCAATAGAAGGCTCTCGACATCTTCCCATAAACTCTACACAAACTGTCTTAGAACTGTTTACAATCAGGTGATTGCTGCAGCACCACTGACCGAAGTCCGACAAAATACTATTCACCTTACGCATAGCATCGGACAATACCGGATCCGAAACTACGATTGCTATGTCATCAGCGTACATAAACAACCTCCCACCTGTCAGATAGTTGGGAAGATCATTTACGTACAACATAAACATAAGCGGCCCCAGGACGCTTCCCTGCGGAGCGCCCAGCTTTACTTCATACTCATCAGATCTAACACCGTCCACTGAGACTACTAATCGCCTGTCTCTTACAAACGAGACAAGCCAATCACTAACAGGTCCCCTAAGTCCGACTGCATTTAATTTTATTTCGAGTAAAGTACAATTAATGGTATCAAAAGCGCGAGACATGTCAAAAAATATGCCCACGGTGTGATGCTTTCTATCAATACAATCCGCAATATGCTGCACCAAGTCCGCGCAGGCCTGTTCGGTGGAATATCCCTCGCGGAAACCATACTGACTAGGAGACGAGACGTTATTTTTACTTAGGAAGTCCGTTATCCTGTTATGCATAATTCTTTCCATGATTTTGGAAAACGGACTCAGTACCATTACAGATCGGTAGTTTTCCACCGAGAACGGATCGTCTTTTTTATATACTGGTACCCCTTTCGCATTTTTCAATTTCGAGGGAAACTGGCCTAACTTAAGCAAGGTATTCATGATTACCGTTAGATAAGGCGATATCAAGTTGTTTAATAACAGTGACTGCAATATCATCTAAGCCAGTGGATCTTTTAGTTTTAAGTCTATGAATAACGTTTGTCATTTCAGTGTCCGTCACTGGATAAAAAAAAACTATCGTGCACCATTATGGAGGTTGTACACTCTTTATAGTTAAGAACACCAAAATGAGCAGTCAATTTTTCTTCTACCCCACAGGCAAAGTACTTTGCAAATGAATTTTATATTAAGCTTGTCAGTAATTATTTCGTTATTTATTTTTAATTTAATCTCTGTTTTAGTTTTAGGTATTCTATTTAAATGTGTATTTACAAGTTGCCAGAGTGTCTTATTTTTGTTATCAGACTGTGAAATGTTACCAGCATAATAATTATGTTTTTCTTGTTTAAGTTTAAGTTCAAGTTGTTTTTTCATTACCTTGTACTTATTATTATTATCCTCACTAGGATATAATCTTCTATAATAGTTCAAGAATTTTAAGTTCTTAAACGCAATTTTCAACTCTTTTGGTGCCCTAAAGTCATATTTTTTTGCTCCACTATAAATTTTCTGGGACTTTTCAGGAAACATTGTAACAATAGGAAAAATACATCGAACAAGTCATCAATATTTTGACAGTCGGTATCCTCGAAAGATATGTATTGAGCTCCAAAAATAGTTTTAAATTCTGTAAAAGCATCATAAGTGAACCGACGGCATAATCTTGTTAGAAAATCTGACTCGCTGGGATTTTTTATTTGTTCAGACCACTGCATGACCTGTGCCGTATGATCTGACAGACCCGGATCAATAACTTTACACTTTACATCTTTTTTTATGTTGGTTATTACATAATCAATCATGCTGCAGCTAACACCCGACTTGCTTTTAAATATTCGTGTAGGTTCAACTACCAAGTTTACTAGCTGGTTTGAGAAAATTAAGTTATCAAATAGTTTATTGTCCCTTTCGTTTTTACTGTAGTCTAAATTAAAATCGCCACATATTACTATATTCGTAAACTTGCTATTAGCAAACCTCAGTAGCTTATCTAGTTTGTTATTAAATAGCTGATAGTCACTGTTACCTGATCTATAGATTACAAATATTCCCGTACAATTATTGAAACTGATACCGGAACACTCAAATACAAAATCTGCAGAAAGTACACGAACATAACTAAGAGGCTTACAATATTGTATAATTTCGTCTTTAACGAAAATACGGGAACCACCATGGATATGTCTCTGACGGCAATAACTGGAGACACTGGTGTAGCCATCTATACAAGCACCATCCATAGACGACAAGCACCAATGCTCCGTGAAACACAGAAACGTGGCAGCAACTTCCCTGATAAATAACTCCAAAGCGTTGACTTTGCTCGTCAAGTTTTGAATATTGTAATGCAAAGCTTTTATTGTTTTGCCAAGCTTCACTTTGGAACTATATTGCGTGATGAGGCCTCCTGGTAAAAATTTGAACTATGTTTGAAATAATACCTTCTGATGGCAGCGCCTTCTGGCCAGATCTCAGGTTCGTATACTTCACTGGTTAACTCTATAGGATAAGTAACTCTGAATGAGACAGAGTGATTATTTCTTGTGACTTCTTCGCAACTAACTGAGATTCCTGGTGCCGTTTGTGCAAGGTGCGCCAATATGTCCTCCGACTGTGTTTCGTGGCTCAAGCGAGAAACATGAATGTGACCCATTTGAGGTAATGTTTTAATGCTTTTATAGGTTTTGTTAGTCTCAATAACTGGTTTTCTTTTATATCTATTATACACAGAAGAAGACAGTCTACGCCACTGTCCATTGTTTATGTCTGATGTTTTATTTGTTATCTCAGCTGACTGTGTCCTTGTTATCTCTGAATAGCTGCTTTTTGGTAGTCTCATATCATCATCTTTATCAAAAGGTGAATGTACTCTCGATATTGAAATATACCCACGATTTGTCGGCTCCTGATAGGTTTCTTTTGGTGAATCATTGACTCTGGTATCAATATTTTGGACTGAAGTTGAAATATCATATTTTGTCTTGCCCCTGCTGTCAGCTGAATGTTCTTTACGAGAGATGTCGTTAATGGTTCTTTCATTTTCCAGTGTTGAAATTTTAAAATATAATAACTTTTCTTTCTCTTCCTTCTCTTGTATAATCTTTTTGAGAAGTTTATTCTCTGTCAATATGTTGTTATACATTTCATGAAAATAAAGATCACAAAAGGAACAGATAATTAAAGGTATCCCACAAGGGTCGATTTTAGGACCACTTTTATACATTATATATACAAATGACTTACCAGAATTAATAGATGAAAAATTAATATTGTTTGCAGACGATACGTCTATTATCTATAGAAGCAACACTACAGATGAACTGAGAAGAAAAGTTGAATCATCTGTTAATACCTTAAATTCGTGGTTTTCAAATAACAACTTAATAATGAACATTGGCAAAACCAAATTAATACATTTCAACTTCAAGAAAATAAACGAGGAGTTAATACTCACCTGTAAGTCAAATATATCAAAATCACCAGACTCTGCAAACTTCCTTGGAATAGAAATTGACCATCGTCTTAACTGGAAGAACGTATTAACTCCATTGCCAATAACATGTCAAGATATATATTTGCACTGAGAACATTGGCTACGATAACAAATAAAAATGTAATTATAATGGCATATCATGCCTATATAAAAAGTAGAATACAATATGGCATCATATTTTGGGGGAAATCTACAGATGTAAGCAGAATTTTTGTACTTCAGAAGATATGTCTCAGAAGTACTGAACTTGGAACAAACAGCAAGCTGTAAACCATACTTCATAAGGGAAAAAATACTTACAGCCACATGTATATACATTTTGAATGCAGTAATGTTTATAAAAAAAACTCAGTGAACTGTTTAAGGAGTGTATACGTACACACGAGCATAATACTAGAAATAAAGAAGATCTGAACAGCCAAAGACAAAACTTCACATATTTACAAAAAAAAATGTACATGCCGCCATCATAGAAATATATAACCATATACCTAATGAAGAAAAAACTCTAGATGCAGCAAGTGCGTTATGGTAGTGAATTTTCATTAAAATGTTTTTATTGCCAATATGTGTTTTCTTTTTAAAAAAGCAAGCATCAATTTTGTTTACCAGTATAACCTATATAGTAAAAACAATGTGCCATGTTGTATAAAAATAACTTTATTGTGTGAAAATGTACAAAAATTTCCAAAAGTAAACTTAAAGTGTTCCCGGAAAAACTCGTTTCTTGGTCAACCTTATAAGTTAATAGCAAATTGGGCTATTCAAATATGAAGCATTTGATCAAAATTCGCTACCATAACGCACTTGCTGCATCCAGAATTTCTTTTCTTACAAACATGCATTATATTTCGATGGAATCAAAAATGCAATAACATAAGGCGTGTTTGATTTTAAAAAAAAGAAAATTTGTATCACCAACGACTTATGGGCCATCCTGTGATTGTAGAAATATTTTTTAAGATGTAGCTCAAGACACCCTATAATTAATATATACAAATTTTTTTCATATCTTGTATAATAACGGATATATTGAGCTTTATTAATTTTTTACGAAAATTCGACAAAAATTATATACCATTAAATGATAAACTCTATAGCTAAGGCTAGTTCCAAGCGTCAGAGAAAGGGTCTATTTGAAATGAATTTTCTGGAAACATTTTATTAAAATGAAGGACAATGACGGTTGAAACTAAGACTTCAGGGCTTGTAAAACATTTTTCTTGAGACATTTTATTTCCATAGCCCGTATTAGATTCAAGTTATTTGCCTAAATGTTGCCGATTTTGACGTTTTAAATCGCAACTTTGACGTTTTGAGGAAAACTCCAATTTATTTTTCTTTAAATGCCTATAACTTTTTCTTTTGACCTACATAGCTAAATTTTGGTACATAGCTTACCTATAAGGACCTAAACCCGCGTACCAAATTTGGTTGCCCTTACTTTGTTAATTCCGGAGATATAATTTTTTTTCGAAAGAAAACACAAAATTTTCCGGGAAAACCTGGGCAGATTTTCCTGGCTAACGAAATTATCCAAGCCATTTGCAAAAGGAATTTATTCACCAAATTTAATCAAAATCGGCCCATTATTTTTTGAGTTATCGGTGTGATATATATATATATATATATATATATATATATATATATATATATATATATATATATATATATATATATATATATATGACACATGCTTGGTTCTCGGGTTAAACCGCGTCCAGAATTTATGGGAACTCGACGTTTCGGCTCCTGTTTTGGAGCCATTTTCAAGAGGTAAAGGAAATATGTAAGCACACTCTAAGGCCTCAATCTGCCTACTCCCCAAATCTCGCCGGAGATCGTCTGTGAGGTCTCAGTGTGTTCAACCCTAGGCCTCAGAGAGATCTGGCAGTTCGTTGCAAGTCTTGTCTTATATATGTCGTTCTGTCTACCTGTTGCGTCATCAGTGAAGGTAATGGGGTCACCGTCAATTAAGTGGGGGGCTTTGGTTACGGTATCTAGAGGAGGATTAAGAGGGTCACCGGCATTTGTTGAGTCAGATAATGATGCAATAAAATTGTCTGTGGAATTTATTTATTAATTTAAGGGGAAAAATATGGGAGATAATCAAATTTTAGTCTATTTTATTTTGTTTTATTTTATTTGAATTTATAATTTTATTTGAACTTATGTATTTTTTGTTTTGTTTGTTAATTTATTACTATTTTGACAAGTTTCACACCCATTACGGGTAATGTATACATGTTGTATGAAACAAATAAAGCATTATTATTATTATTATTAACTAAAGCTTTCCTGTTTACAGATATAATAAAGGCTGAAAAAAGGAGGACATGGCTGGTAGTGGAAGAGAAGCTGACAAGGATAGTAGTTGTCTAAGCATACCTATGGAACATATAAAACAAGAGCAGGAAATCTCTGGAGTTTAC
The DNA here is from genome assembly GCA_964006375.1 of Tillus elongatus. Taxonomy (NCBI): domain Eukaryota; kingdom Metazoa; phylum Arthropoda; class Insecta; order Coleoptera; family Cleridae; genus Tillus; species Tillus elongatus. The sequence goes on along the minus strand of OZ023262.1, from coordinate 5,664,922 downwards.
TGTAAATTTATTAAAGTTGAGAAAGACAATGATGATGTATCTACTGACCAAGAGTTTATCATTTCCTGTGAATTCGAACATGACACGAAATCAGATCTGCAACCACATGAATCTTCAATTAAAATGGACATAGAAGAGCATGCTTTGGATAGTTCTGTATTGTATCAAGATTTGAAAGAAGAGTGCATAAATAAAAATCAAAGTTCAACTAGTAATCACGACACCTTGCCCACTTTAGAAAAGTCTCATCAGTGTTCATTATGTGATTTTGCAAGTGTAAGAAAACAAAATTTGTTAAGTCATATTAAATCAAAACACACAGGAGAAAAGCCTTATCAATGTGCATCATGCGAATATGCAAGTGTAGGGAAACGTCATTTGGTAAATCATATAAAACTAAAACACACAGGTGAAAAGCCTTATCAATGTTCAGCGTGTGATTATGCAAGTGGGTACAAACAGCAATTGTTATATCATATTAAATCAAAACACACAGGAGAAAGGCCTTATCAATGTTCATCATGTGAATATGCAAGTGTAGACAAACGTAGTTTGTTAAGACATATTGAAGCAAAACACAAACCAGATGTGTTAAGTTGTATAAAATCAAAACACACAGGAGAAAAGCCTCATCAATGTTTATCATGTGATTATGCAAGTGTACAGAAACTACATTTGTTAAGGCATATTAAGTCAAAGCACACAGGAGAAAAGCCTCATCAATGTTTATCATGTGATTATGCAAGTGTGCACAAACACGTTTTGTTAAGGCATATTAAGTCAAAGCACACAGGAAAAAAGCCTCATCAATGTTCATCATGTGATTATGCAACTGTGTACGAAGATCAATTGTTAAATCATATACAATCAAAACACACAGGAGTAAAGCCTCATCAATGTTCATTATGTGATTATGCAAGTGAACACACACTGCAATTGTTAAATCATGTAAAATCAAAGCACACAGGAGAAAAGCCTTATCAATGTTCATCATGTGATTATGCAAGTGTGCACAAACTGCAATTGTTAAATCATATAAAATCAAAACACACAGGAGAAAAGCCTCATCAATGTTTATTATGTGATTATGCAAGTGTACAGAAACAGGATTTGTTGAGGCATATTAAATCAAAACACACAGGAGAAAGGCCTCATCAATGTTCATCATGTGATTTTGCTAGTGTGCACAAACAAGTTTTGTTAAGACACACTAAATCAAAGCACACAGGAGAAAAGCCTTATCAATGTTCATCATGTGATTATGCAAGTGTGCACAAACTGCAATTGTTAAATCATATAAAATCAAAACACACAGGAGAAAAGCCTCATCAATGTTTATTATGTGATTATGCAAGTGTACAGAAACAGGATTTGTTGAGGCATATTAAATCAAAACACACAGGAGAAAGGCCTCATCAATGTTTATCATGTGATTTTGCTAGTGTGCACAAACAAGTTTTGTTAAGACACACTAAATCAAAGCACACAGGAGAAAAGCCTTATCAATGTTCATCATGTGATTATGCAAGTGTGCACAAACTGCAATTGTTAAATCATATTAAATCAAAACACACAGGAGAAAAGACGTACCAATGTTCATCATGTGATTATGCAAGTGTAGAGAAACATAATTTGTTAAGACATATTAACGCAAAACACAAGGGAGAAAAGCCATATCAATGTTCATCATGTGATTATGCAAGCCTAGAGAAACGTCTTTTGCTAAATCATATAAAATCAAAACATACAGGAGAAAAGATGTACCAATGTTCATCATGTGATTATGCAAGTGTAAGGAAACGTCTTTTACTAAACCATATTAGATCAAAACACACAGGAGAAAAGCCTTATCAATGTTCATCATGTGATTATGCAAGTGTACAGAAATACCATTTGTTAAGACATATTAACACAAAACACCAGGGTTGGCATGTTTAAAAACATTCGTTTTAAACACCTGTTGTTAAGGTTAGATGCAGGGTTGACATGTTTAAAAACATTTGTTTTAAACACCTGTTGTTAAGGTTAGATGCAGGGTTGACATGTTTAAAAACATTTGTTTTAAACACCTGTTGTTAAGGTTAGATGCAGGGTTGACATGTTTAAAAACATTTGTTTTGAACACCTGTTTTTAAACATGTTTAAAACAAGCCTAGTGTATGTGTGTTGTCTTTGTTCATGGCTGCGGTTATCAGACCATTCACACATTTTTTCCGGCTTCTTGGTTTGGATCCCATCTGTATCCTACTTTTCTTTTGATTATATACATATATACACATATATGCATACATATATAACAGAGATATTAGTTTACATTTAGTGATACTTTTTATATATTTTGATACAATACTTCTGTGTTTTTGTTTGTTTTAAATATGACGGATATTCTTTTTTTGATCTGTTTACAACTTTTTTTTAAATCTATTTACTAGCGATTATAAACGGGGACACTTGGACCAAGGGGTCTGTCATGGCCACTTCTAGACACACAAGATGGACCACGCATTTACAGGTATATTCACAGTGGGGTAGACAGAATGAGTTTAATTTAATAACTTAGAGTTATAAACACATATACATTACACATTATTATTTCTTATTTCTAATACGATGCAGACAATTTTATATTTTTATTCTAATTTCTTTTATCAGGTCTATTAACAATTTGTATATGTTTAAGTTTCTTCCCTGTAGTAAATTCATTAAATTGAATGGTAGTTGCACTATTTTCATTTTATAGATATGACTTACATAGGCATCTATCTTGGCAAGATTCAAGGAGCATTGCAGCAACATATGTTCTAAATCGCCCAGTTCACCACACTCACACAAAGGACTTGTTCTTAGGTTGATTTTGTTTAGATAGGCTGGAACTAGCAAATGGTTAAATCTGAGTCTACAGATAATGCGGATCCATTCTTTTTTTTAAATTGGTGTTGTAGAACCATGGCGTTCTCTGTAAGTCTGGCTGAAGCTGTCTGTAGAATTTACCAACTCTGTCTGCTTTATAATGTTTCTGCCACTTTTCAAAGTACATTTTCTTCACGTAGATGTCCATATCGATTGACGGACATAAATAAGGTCCTTCTAAAAATCTGGAATGCTTCACGATTTTGCGTGTCATCCTTGCGCAGGGGCTATGCTAATCTTCTCTTTATCGTTCCAATTTTATTGTATATACCGCCGAAGCGACTACAAGCCTAGTGTTTAAAACATATTTTTTTAAACAGTTTTAAACACATGTTTTAAATTGGTTTGTTTTAAATAACTGTTTTTTTTGCATGAGTTTTTTAGTTTTCTATAAATAATAAATTGTTAATAAATAACTTTCTTTTCAATAAATTGCTTTAATTTTATTTAAAAAATATGGTAAATATAGCAGTAAAATACCACAAGAAGCAAGGAGCAAGGCATTTTATTTCAGTTTGAGCATTATTGATGGTAACTTAAATAAAAAACTCTGGACGCAGCAAGTGCGTTATGGTAGTGAATTTTTATTAAATGCTTCAAATTTGGATAACTCAATTTTCTATAAACTTAGAAAGTTTAATTTTGGTATGTAGTAAGGTCTTTCAGAGGGCAAGATATTCACCAAATTTCATTAAAACAACTTTGTAATTTTTGGAGAAAAAAATTTTTTCGAAAGAAAATTTAAAATTTGAATAAGTCAATTTTCGATAAACTTTGAAAGTTGAATTTTGGTACTTAGTAAGGTCTCCTCCAAGGCAACATATATAGTAAATTACATTAAAACAGCTTTGTTATTTTCGGAGACAAATTTTTTTTTTGAAAGAAAACTCAAAGTTTTCCCAGAAAACCCCATCTGATTTTCCTGGATAACGAACTCATCCAATCCATTATTCATTGAAATCGGTTAATTATTTTTTAAGTTATTAGACGGATACATACATACATATATATATATATATATATATATATATATATATATATATATATATATATATATATATATATATATATATATATATATATATATATATATATATATATATATATAAACATATAAAAATTGAAACTGACCCCGGATATGGGTTCTAGGGGTCCTAGTTCGCGCTCATTTGAAAAAATTTTTGCAAAGTCTCACCATCGATCCCTCTCTAATAGTGATTTTTTTAAAATAAAAATTCACTAATAATCTCTGATGTAAATGCAATTTAAACTTAAATAATAAAACAAATGAATATTTGCATCTGTAGTTAATTACTACATGCATTTTGCTTTTGTTTCTGAAGAAGCCACATTTAACGAAACGGTTCATATTATAATTATATAAAGTGAATATCGTAATAATTTGTTTTATCACTATATAATTATATAAATATTTCCCTTCATTATTTAAATTCTTAAAATTAGAATACAATAACAGCCTAAAATTCTTGCCTTTAACTTAAAAGGAAGGGATGTGTATTGTTGATTAAAACTGTTTGTCCATTAGGCACGTAATCGCATAACTTCCATGATTTTTCTTTTGGACGCAAGCGATATTAGATCTTATTCATGTGCCAATACCAATACCGACCTGAAGCGATCGCCAGACGCCACATGCATTACACTATACTAAACAAAACTTAAACACTGCCACTGCCTATCCTCTCATGTGATCCTGATACTAGAGACGTGAAAATCGTTTCGTCGTTTCTACAATTTCTGTGGTAAAAACTTCATGTTAAATATTAAATGCTTCAAATTTGAATAACTCAATTTTCTATAAACTTAGAGAGTTTAATTTTAACATAATAAACCAATCACCTCCGGACTGGGAACACTCAGAAATAGAGGCGCCTTATAGGCGGGCATCTAGAGTAGACTGGACAGTCGCTAAAGAGGTGGTTACCTGGAGCAAAATCAGATGGGCCATTAACAGCTTTAAGCCATACAAATCGCCGGGATTTGATGGAATAATGCCCATCATGCTCCAACAGGGGATAGATATACTGGCGCCGGTGCTTACCCTCATTATGAGGGCCAGCCTGGCTCTGGGGTACATTCCGGGGGCATGGAGACTGGCCAGGGTTGTATTTATTCCTAAACCTGGGCGTCCAACAGACCAGGCAAAGTCCCTGAGGCCAATAAGTCTCATGTCATTGTCAAACAGTGGAAAAACTGCTCGACCGGCACATTAGGGGCGGTGTACTGGAAGCATATCCTCTACATTGCGGACAATATGCATACAGAGCAGGATTCTCAACAGAAACAGTACTGCACCAACTGGTGCTGAAACTGGAGAATACGCTGGAGAACAAGGAGGTGGCGCTGGGGGCCTTCCTAGACATAGAGGGGGCCTTTAGCAACACTTCGTTCGGATCGGTTCTGGCAGCTGCCCGGGAGCGTGGAATAGAGGAGACCTGCTGCAGGTGGATCGGTTCCATGCTCAGGGACAGGGCGGTGTTTACTTCACTCGCGGGAGGGACTCTGCTGGCGGGGGTCGCGGCGGGGTGTCCGCAGGGGAGCGTTCTGTCTCCCTTGCTCTGGTGTCTAGTCGTGGACGGCCTGCTGGGGAGGCTCTCGGGAGGGGGGTATGAGGTACAGGGCTATGCGGACGACATTGTCATCATAGTCCGAGGAAAGGTCACACAGGCAGTGTGGGAGCGTATGCAGACTGCACTGAAAGTGGTGGAAGGGTGGACGGTTGATCAAGGGCTCGGGGTGAGCCCCGAGAAAGCAACCGTCGTGCCGTTTACGTGGAGGAGGAAGTGTGAAAGCCACAGAATTCTCACTCTATATGGTAGGAGCGTTCCAATGGCCAGGGAGGTAAAATATCTTGGGGTCGTATTGGACTCTAAGCTAACCTGGAATGGTCACATTGGAAAAATACTGCGTAAGGCAGTCATGACCTTAGCCGTCACTAGGCGGCTATATGGAAAAACGTGGGGACTAAGACCTAGTATGGCCCACTGGCTGTACACAAGGGTGGTCAGACCATCGTTAACATATGCGGCACTGGTCTGGTGGCCTAAGGTGACACAATCCAGTGCCAAACAAAAACTAGGCAAGATCCAAAGGATGGCTTGCCTAGGCATCACAGGGGCCATGTCTTCAACCCCAACAGCCGCCATGGAGGTGTTGCTGGATCTACCCCCCCCCCCCCCTACACTTAGTTATTATGGGAGAGGCCAGGCTAGGACTATACAGACTAGCCTGCAATGGTAGACTGAAGATCAACCCAGGCTTCAGGGGCCACTGCAAAATTCAGGAGATCGTGAAGGAGCACATGCTTGAAATGAGGTCAGACTTCGCGAGCCCGCGAATGTGCAGGGAAAACAACTTTACAGTGGAAATCCCCGATCGCGAGGCATGGCGGCAGGAGATGCCGGGCATTCCACGGGACGCGCTCGTCTGGTTCACGGACGGATTCGGCGGGGAGCGTGGGACGGGGGCAGGTGTTTACTCGGAAGGACCGAGGGTAAGTCATAGTATTTCCCTCGGAGCCCATGCAACGGTGTTTCAGGCCGAGATGTACGCCATCCTGCACTGTGTGCGGGAGAACAAGAGGAGGGGCTACACCAACAAGCGGATATTCATAGCCACAGACAGCCAGGCAGCCCTTAAGGCACTAAGTAGCCCACGGGTAAATTCCTGGCTGGTGAGTGAGTGCCGAGACGAGACGAGCGACCTGGCTGGGCAGAATGAGGTGACCCTCATCTGGGTGCCGGGCCACTCGGGGGTCAAAGGCAATGAAGAAGCTGACAGTCTCGCGAAGAGAGGGTCAGCAGAACCATTTATGGGACCAGAACCGGCTCTGGGCGTGTCAAAGAGCACTGCCAGGGGAGCCATTAAGTCCTGGATCAGAAACCAACACAAGGTGTACTGGGCGGACTGTCCAGGGCTCAGACATGGGAAGTCAATAATTGACGGACCCAGTTCAAAGAGAGCTGTGGAGCTGCTAAACCTTAGCAGAGGACAGCTCAGAAACACAACAGGTCTCTTGACGGGACACGTGGCCGTCAAGAAACACCTGCATAAAATGGGGTGGTTCGAAGGGGACCTCGCATGCAGACTCTGCGGCGAGGGGGAGGAATCAGCCCAGCACATCTTGTGTGAGTGTATAGCTCTGGACCGGAAAAGACAACTGATCTACGGTCACTCTAGACCGGAGACAGAGCAATATAAAACTTCACCCTACCAATCGCTGTGCAGACTAGTTCAAGGCACAGTGATTTTGGAATGGGTGGAGTAAAACTAAGGGTATGCACAATCAACCAAGGGTTGCGGTGCTGTCGGGGCGGCAAGGCCGCGGACGAGCCCTGAGGGAACAAAAAAAAAGGCTTTACCCCCAGCTTGCTGATATTTAGCGGCAGCAAAGTGAGTATTTCGAAAATATTTTATATTTGTGAGATGACTTTTTATATTAGGAATCTCAATGCCATGGGCAAGTAGGTTCATGATGTGTGCTGAACACCCATAAGTTAAGATATCAGGTGATCCTAGTGTGTGTGTGTGTGTAGGGTAGTGACAATAACTACACAATAAACAAACGATGGGTCTTCGACGACAATTTTACTTCGGACTAGTTCGTTTACCTAGACATCATATAAATACACTGCAGCTAGTAGTTTAATTTTAGAATTTTTCTTCCTCTGAAGATGTTGACATGGTCAACGAAACGATCGTAAGGTCTCTGAAATATGTGTTGTGGTGATTTGGGTTCTCCAAGTTTACTTATGTACCTAAACCTAACCTCAACACAAGAGAAGGCAATACCTAGTGACCCAAGCGCATCAAAATCACTCTATAAGAAACTGTTGAAATGAACTTCCTAAGCTAATAATGAAACCCGGCATCTAGTTTTTAAAATTACTTTAATACAAAAAATAAACTTTATACAGATAACATTTTAACAGCACAATACATTTTCAATACATCCTTTAATTTCAAAGGTTTCCTAATTCCAATAATATAAATCCTAAAGGTTATTTAAACAGGAGGGTGTAGGAGGTTTTTCCAAACCTTAGAATGGATTAAATGTTATACAAACTTTATACTGGTGAAAACTACATTATTCTTGCCCCCGGTATAATTTTTCTAAGCCCGATATTTAACAGCCAAGAAATTGATTTATAAAGCCATAGAAGACAAGAAAGACATAAGTCTAGCATTACTTCACCTTAGAAATGTTCCAGTGGTAGGAAATTACTCGGCGGCACAGTTACTGATGTCTAGGAAGTTACGCAGTGACTTGCCTTGTGTAATAGAGAACCTAAAGCCAATTGAAATCAACTTGAGAGAATGTGGCTCCAAGATCGTACAAAATCAAATAAATCAGAGTAAGTATTACAATAAAAAAGGCGTGAAAGAATTAAAACCTCTAAAAGTGGGTGACAAAGTATATCTGCAATTCAAACCAAACGATAGGTGGCAAAAAGGGGTCATTTTAGACAGACTAAACTTCAGACGATATAAATTACAGTTGGAAAAGGGGCTTGATAATAGTAAGAAATAGAAAATTTATAAAAAAAGATAGCAGCTTAGGAAACATAAAAATAAAAACAGGATCGATTGGAAACCCAGAAATAATAGAAGACGAAACTACAATCATCGAGCCAAAATTATCAACTTTCAATTTTGGAATTACCACATGTAACAATGAAATTACAGAATACACTCAAGTGAAACCAAATAGAGAAAATAACACAAATCTTGCCGAATATGTGGTTACTAATGATGTAGGAGATAATGACTCAGAACTTTCTTGGGGGATGAATGAGAATAATGTAGAAATAATAAGTGAAACTAGTAATTCAAGTGAAAATACACAAGACGTTGAAGATACTACAAGATTGAGTGAAAATAAAGTGCGGTATGATACACAAAAGGGTCGGGAGACCCAGAAACCAACTGACTATAAACATTATGGACAAGGGGAAGAGGAGAAATGAGGTGTTTAATGTTAAGAGTTACTATATTAAGTAGTTGAGAAGTTTAATGTTAAGTTTAGATAAGAAAAACAAAAGTTGTTTAATACTAAGTTTATTTAAATTGTTTTATAATGTAGCGAAGTTTAATGTTAAGTTATTTAAGTCTACACAAGACCAATAAAGGTTATGCTTATTAAAAAAAATCTCGGGACGCAGCAAGTGCGTTATGGTAGTGAATTTTCATAAAAATGTTTTTATTGCAAATATGTGTGTTTTCTTTTTAAGAAAGCAGACATCAATTTTGGTTACCAGTATAACCTATATAGAAAAAGCAGTCATCAAATTTGATTACCAGTATAACATATATAGTAAAAACAATGTGCCATGTTTCATCAAAATAACTTGATTGTTTGAAAACGTACAGAAATTTCCAAAAGTAAACCAAAAGTGTTACTGAAAAAATCCGTTTCCTGGTCAACCTTATAGGTTAATAGCAATTTGAGCTTTTCAAATATGAAGCATTTAATCAAAATTCGCAACCACAACGCACTTGCTGCCTCCAGAATTTCTTAACTTACAAACATGCATTATATTTCGATGGAAAATGCAAAAAAATAAGGCGTTTTCGACAAAAAAAAATTATTTGTATCACCAACGACTTATGGGCCACCCTGTGATTGTCGCAATAATTTTTTAAGATGTAGCTCAAAACACCATATAATTAATGTATACAATATTTTTTCATATCTTGTATAATAACGAATATATTGAGCTTTATTGATTTTTTATGAAAATTCGACAAAAATTATATACCATTAAACAATAAACTCTATAGCTAAGGCTACTGCCAAGCATCAGAGAAAGGGTCTATTAGAAATGAATTTTCTGGAAATATTTTAGTAAAATGAAGGACAATGACGGTTGAAACTAATAGTTCGGTGCATGTAAAACATTCTTCTTGAGACATTTTCTTTCCATAGATCGTATTAGATTCAAGTTATTTGCCTAAATGTTGCGAATTTTGACGTTTTCAATTGTCACTTTGACGTTTTGAGGAAACCCCCAATTTATTTTTCTTTAAATGCTCATAACTTTTTTGTCTTTTGACCTACAGAGCTAAATTTTGGTAGGTGGCACACCTATAACGATATAAACCAGCTTACCAAATTTGGTTGCCCTTACTTTGTTAATTTTGGAGATATAAATATTTTGCGAAAGAAAACACAAATTTTTCCAGGAAAACCTCGGCGGATTTTCCTGGCTAACAAAATTATCCAAGCGACTTGCGAAAGGAATGTACTCACCAATTTTGACGTTTAAAATCGCAATTTTGACGTTTTGAGGAAAATCCAAATTTATTTTTTTTGAATGCCTGTAACTTTTTTATCCTTTAACCTACGGAGCTAAATTTTGGTAGGTAACTTGCCTATAATGAAATAAATCCGAATATGAAATTTGGTTGCCCTTACTTTGTTAATTCCGGAGATATAAATTTTTTTCGAAAGAAAACACAAAATTTTCCGGGAAAACCTGGACCGATTTTCCTGGCTAACGAACTTATCCAAGCCATTTGCAAAAGGAATTTATTCACCAAATTTAATCAAAATCGGCCCATTATTTTTTGAGTTATCGGTGTGATACATATATATATATATATATATATATATATATATATATATATATATATATATATATATATATATATATATATATATATATATATATATATATATATATATATATATATATATATATATATATATATAAATATATATATATATATATATATATATATATATATATATATATATATATATATATATATATATATAAACATATAAAAATTTAAACCGACCCCGGATATGTGTTCTGGGGGGCCTAATTAGCGCTCATTTGAAGAAATTTTTTCAAAATTCAAAAGTCGGGATCTCCTCGGTAGTGAATTTTTTTTAAGAAAATTCACTAAAAAAGGGAGATGAAGAGAGTGGGATTAACCATAGAGAGATGGAGCTGGAAGTTGAGCTGACATTCTACATGCTCTATGGTTAGACAAGCCCCGTGGACAGTTGACATATGTCGACGGCATTATTATTATTATTGTGATGATGTCAACGAAGGGGATGTAAAAAGACCAGTTAATAAAGAATACTTGTTATTGTTAATTGTTGTGGTTTTAATAAACTGAAACTGATAACCAGCACGGCACGTGACAAGAAATAGGTCCGATTTTAAACATCTTTTTTTGATTACTACTGCAAAATAAAAAATCGCTGAAACTTAAAATTTTTTTTACCAAATTATTATTAGTGATGAATACCTAAAAAAAACCTCCATTTTTTTAATAAAAAATTTATTAATTGTTTTAAACATAATACAAGAATATTTTTTATTTTAAACATTACCCAACTACACCACCGGACGGGTTCAGCTACTGTTACTACGTCTACGTGGAATTCTTAAAAAATCATAGTTCATACTGTTATTTTCATCCTGTTATATTTAACTGTTATTTCTAAATAAAAGTATCTGTTGCGCCTGTTAAAGCAATATAACAGTTTTTCCCATCACTAGTCATAATGTTCAGTGCTTACTTCTATCGACCATAGAGTGGGATCTAACACCAGAGTTACTATGACAAGCTGTGACCAGAGAATTGTTAAACTGAGTTTCCTTTAACATTCCCAGGAAATTCAGTTTCTACATATTCTGACTGAAATCACAACTGACACTTTTATGACACAATGACAACCAACTAAACTATAGTGCAATTATCTGTCAAAAAATGATCATATCACATAACCTAAGAATATTATACCTCCTCATATCTGATATGAATTAAATAATCAAAACAAAAACAAACGGAGTACTATACTATTTGACTATTTGTGTTCCATTTTGCCCGCGTGTTAAAAAACATATTTAACATGTTCGTAATCTTCCGTTAGCTCCTGATACAAATTATAAGTAGCTGCTGTGTATATAAAGTGAAAGTTGAAGAGGTTATATAAATTATTTACTATGAGCACTTATGAAATAAGCAAATCTTCAGTAAGTTTTTATAATTATGTAATTATAGATATTCTAGATGAAACGTGCTCCATAATTTAACTCATACATAGTAATAAATACCTTTTTTTTTATTCCATGTTTTGAAAATCGAATTATTGAGCTAAGGTGCTTTTCCTCAACCAAAGACTTGTTAACAAGATAATATTTTTACTCTTTGTTTTTATAAATTCTGATTAGATGGTATGTGTAGTTTAGATTGGTGATTTTGCAGTTTACCCCTCAGACAGCTTCAGGTAATCGTGTGTTGTAGACACCTCACTAGTAAACAAACAATTCGGGTAAAATCGGAACGCAGAAGTGGACGCTGGACGATGTGCACTGTTGCCAGATGAGTATTACCAAGGGTCATTTTAAATATAGAAGGAAATCAAGGGGTGAACACATGTTTTTTATAATGTAAATAAATTATAATATGGCGTCATCTACATAAATCGATATTTGACATATTTTACGGAAAGCAGTAGGAAAACGGATATGTGAAAATTTAATTTTCAGCCATGGCGGACAGGGGAAAAAACGTGAGCCTCTGAACCCAAGGGTACTGGGTGCAATCCCATATTTCCCCTCTCCTCCCTTTTAAAGTACATAAGTAACATCAACAGAGGCTGTGCCATTCTGATTGAGCAAAGTAATCTGCACGTTCCGCCCTTCCCAGGGAGCGTAAAGCCGTCGGTCCCGTGCCCATGCGATGTTAGGCACATTAAAGACCCAAATTTCCCGGACAGTGAGGTGAATGAATCACTTTAGTAAAGTCAATGAAGCAATTTCCGTTGCGAATTGCTGATGATAAATACAACTGTATATGCTAATAGCAAACGGTATCCAATATATTATTTTGAAAAGTTGAAATGTTTCGTGCTAATGAAGCAATTTCTACTGACAACTGTCGATGATAAACATAACCGAGAAAATGGCTCAAAATGGGCTTCCCTTCGAAGTGTTTGTTTATATTTTACTTTCTAACCTTAAATGAGTGTGAAAAGTGAATGAAGCAATTTCCGTTGCGAATTGCCGATGATAAATACAACTGTATATTTGTTTATATAAAGTTAGAAACCAACATATAAACAAACACTTCGGTAAGTGGTAGTGGAATTTTCCTTTACGTGATAGTAAAGGATTTTTTTCACGCCCGAGGAGGTACCACCCCATACATCAAGGGGCCGGTGAAGTCCCAACAGACGTTTCCGGTTCTGGTGTATAAGTCGATCTCCCTTATAAGCAAAAATGATGATGGCTCCTCCTTGTACAAAAGATTCCATAGGTAAAATACCCCTCCATTCGAATCTCCGGGAGAGGGGTGTACCGGGGGCGCCAGCATCAAGATTAAACATATCCTTCTCAAATATATGTGACCTAAATTCTAATCTGAACTCCGTCCACCATTTCCTCCAGGCTAATAGGCCCCAACTCCTCTTCCTCACCGAAACTCAAATCAGTGCCACTCATTACCTTAATTTCCCGGGGTATGAACTTCTCACTTCTTTTAGATTGCATGGAGGCGTGTGTGCGTACGTCCGTAGCAGTCTACCCTGCACCAGACTCCCCAATTTAGAAGCTGGAAGAAAAGACATACTATGGATAAAACTCCCCCTCAAGGCTGCAACTAAATTCATCTGTTGCATTTACCGGTCACCTTCTGACAACAACTTTGTCCAGCTCTTTGACTACCTTTCTGAAAAAACCGACCATCTGATTTCTGAATATCCTTCCTCCGAGGTCACTATTCTTGGTGACTTCAATGTCCATAATAAGGAATGGCTAGGATCTTCAAAAACCGATCGACAAGGAAGAGCAGCGGAGGCCTTTGCAGTCAGCAATTCTTTAGCCAATATGGTTCAGCAACCTACTTACATTCCTCGCATCCCAACACACAGCTCAAATCTCTTGGATCTCCTTCTTACTACAAATCCTGACTGCTATAAGATATCAGTCACTGCCCCCTTGGGTCACTCAGACCACAGAATGGTCACTGCTTCCTGCGCAATGCAACCCGAGGTCACACAGTCATCACACCCACATATCGTTTGGCACTACAACTCCGCGAACTGGGACGAAATGCGAGATTACTTTTCCTCATTTCCATGGGCTGTCTACTTCTCTCATCCTGACCCCTCTGACATCTCACAAAACGTCACCGAAATTATCCAAGCTGGCATGGAATTATTTATTCCTTGTACACAGAAAACCTCTGCAGCCACTCAAAAGCTCTGGTTTTCTAAATCCTGTGACAAGGTCAGACTTGAAAAGGTCAAAGCTCACAAAAACCTTCTACACAATCACAGTCAAGAAAACCGTCAAGCATTTAACGACGCAAGAAACCGCTATATCCGCATTCTTTCTGAGACAAAAAAACTCGTTTAATAACCACATCAAAAATAAAGTCCTCTTAAGCTCCAACGGCAGCAAACCCTTCTGGACTCTTGCTAAATCTGTTGGGAATAATTTATGCAAGAGCACGTTCCCACCTCTTGTCTCGGGGGATGAAATTGTTTCTACCGCCTTGAACAAGGCTGAACTTTTTGCCTCGTTGTTCGCCGGCAATTCTACTCAGAACCGACCCCCAAATGTTCAACCACCAACAGTCCCCAATGTCGCGCATAAAATGACGGATATCATTTTCAAAACCAAAAAGGTACGAAAGATGCTGTCTTCTCTTAATACCAGGAAAGCCTCTGGGCTTGACGAGATCCGAGCAATTATTCTCAAAAAATGCGCACCAGAACTTGCTCCTGTCCTGACTCGTCTGTTTCAGACATCTTACAATAGAGGCATATTCCCTAGTAACTGGAAAACTGCTCGAGTACAACCCGTCTCCAAGAAACGATCCAAAGCGCTTCCTAGCAACTACAGTCCTATTTCTCTCCTTTCAGTCGTCTCTAAAGTGATGAAAAAGTATATAAACACCGAATTACTAAAATTTCTTAAGTAACACAGTCCAGCCCACGACAGGCAGTATGGATTCCATCAGCGCAGATGAACTGCCGACCTCCTTTCCTTTGTCACCCATTCTTGTAACAAGTCTATGGAACTACACGGTGAATCCCAGATTGTCGCTCTAGACATATGCAAAGCATTCGACCAGGTCTGGCACGCAGCGCTGCTTAATAAACTACCGGCCTATGGCTTACCACCAAAACTCTGTACCTGGACAGCAAATTTCCTCTCCAACCGGAGCATTTCTGTTGTCGTGGATGGCCATTCCTCTAAACTGTATCCAATTAATGCAGGAATTCCTCAAGGTTCAGCTTTAGCCCCTACTTTGTTTCTTCTCCACATCAATGACCTCCTCTCTAGCACATCCAACCCAGTTCACAGTTACACGGACGACAGCACCCTCCACTCAAATATACAATATTCTAAGCCGTCTCTTTAGCCCAATTAGATGAGGATCGCAGACTCATGGAGGGTTCTATCTCCGTGGATCTCCAAAAAATATTAGACTGGGGAAGTAGACATCTTGTACAATTCAACCCCACCAAATCACAGTCTTGCTTTCTTTCCCATAACAGATACACCAGCCCTAGACCCATCACAATAAACAACCAAGTTATTCAAAATAATGAGTCCTTTTCACTTGTTGGCATTTCTGTGGATCGAAATCTCAATTGGCACCAACATCTCACATCAATTGCAGAAGCGGCTGCTAAGAAATTAGGTTTCCTCTTCCAGACTCGCAAATACTTTTCACCAGCTAATATCTATACCTTATATACTTCACAAATAAGACCAAACCTCGAATACTGCTCCCACATCTGGGATGCTGCTGCCGCTTCTACACTCGCTATCCTGGACTACATTCAGAAGAGAGCTATACGTCTCATCGGTGACACTACCCTCACCCAAAGGCTGCTATCCCTCGCCCACCGACGTGCAGTTGGTGACCTCTCTCTCTTTTATAGATATCTGCACGGGCACTGCTCAGAGGAGCTTTCTGCCATAGTTCCTCCACCTGCTGCCCCCAACAGATCTACCAGGGGAACAGAGCGAATGCACCCTTTTACTGTCCAGGTCACCAGACATAGAACATCTTGTTATGCCCGCTCTTTTGTCCCGAGGACTTCCAAGTTGTGGAATTCCTTGCCGGCACATGTTTTTCCTTCTCTGAACCTCCAAACCTTCAAGTCCAGAATTAACAAGTTGCCTCTTTCCTCCTTGTCGACACCCACGGTAAGATAGTATTTAGGCTGTAAGCCCTCGTAGTGTGTTGTTGAAATAATAAAAAAAAAAGAAGGGAAGCCCATTTTGAGCCATTTTCTCGGTTATGTTTATCATCGACAGTTGTCAGTAGAAATTGCTTCATTACCATGAAACATTGCGACTTTTCAAAATGATATATTGGATACCGTTTGCTATTAGCATATACAGTTGTATTTATCATCGGCAATTCACAACGGAAATTGCTTCATTGACTTTACTAAAGTGATTCATTCACCTCACTCTCCAGGAAATTTGGGTCTTTAATGTGCCTAACATCGCATGGGCACGGGACCGACGGCTTTACGCCCCCTGGGAAGGGCGGAACGTGCAGATTACCTTGCTCAATCAGAATGGCACAGCCTCTGTTGATGTTACTGATGTACTTAAAAGGGGAGGAGAGGGGAAATCTGGGATTGAACCCAGTACCCTTGGGTTCAGAGGCCTACGTTTTTTCCCCTGTCCACCATGGCTGAAAATTAAATTTTCACATATCCGTTTTCCTACTGCTTTGCGTAAAATATGTCAAATATCGATTTATCTAGATGACGCCATATTATAATTTATTTACATTATAAAAAACATGTATTCACCCCTTGATTTCCTTCTATATTTAAAATGACCCTTGGTAATACTCATCTGGCAACAGTGCACATCTTCCAGCGTCCACTTCTGCGTTCCGATTCTACCCTAATTGTTTGTTTACTAGTGAGGTATCTACAACACAGGATTACCTAGTTTCAGACAAAACGACTGTTGATAGATAAAGTTTGGCATCATTGCACATGCACATCGACCCTATTTTTTTCTTTTGCTTCCTTGTCTTTGCTGAGTTATTTACCGGTAAATGTGCACTTCAAGCTTAGCTGTTCCCCCCACTGATTGTGTCTTCCCTGACCTACAGGTTGGCTAAATGAAATGGTAGGGGAGTGAAAACTGTAGTGTAGTGTAGAGATGTGCAACTAGTAGACTTGAAATGCACATTCACCTTTAAACATGTTTGCTGGCCTGGTGCGGTAAGTTAAAAATGATTTTTTCTGCTACTTCATCGTAGTGGTTTTTCTGCCCCTACTGCATGTCTACATACACCCTCGATGCATAAACCACATGAAACATTTCCTGGGAACAACCCCAGAGAATGTGATGGGACCTGTGGCTAACACAGGGTAGACAGTGTTTAAAGGAGGTATGGTTGCAAAATGTGAAAAAAGCAGCTTTTATATGTCAGACTAAGCTATCTTTTTCACATGTTCCCCGCCCAGCACCCCTATTCACTCTTAGTCCCGTAACTTTTTTAGGAGTTGTTTGCAAGAAATTTTTCTTGTGGTTTCGGCAGCATTCTGAAAAAGTAAATTTGCAGTTTAGCTCCCAAACGCTTTTCAAAAAACTGTTTTCAGAAACCTGCCTAACCCCCCCCCCTGGATGCACAAACCACAAGAAAAATTTCTTGTTCGCACCCCCCAAAAATGTTACGGGACCAGGAGTGAATAGGGGTGCTGGGTTGGGAAGGTAGTAAAAAGGAAATATGAGCAGAAAATGCGAAGAAAACGGACTTCAAAGCTGTCTTTTTCACATCTTGAAGCCATACCCCCCTTAAACCTTGCCTACCCCGCACAGCACCCCTATTCCCACAGGTGCCGAAACTTCCTTGGGGGGTATGAACAAGAAATTTTTCTTGTGGTTTTTGCAACTAGGGCGGTTGTATGCACGCGAGAGGGGAACGAAAAGCCCCCCCCCCCGCATATGGCACAAGTTGAACGGGGGGTTCGTGGTAGGCATTTTCCTTCCCCTATTGTGTGCATACAATCACCCTCGTTGCATAAACCACAAGGAAAATTCCTTGTTCGAGGCGCCAGTATGTCTATACCCTGTTGGAGCATGATGGACATTATGCCATCAAATCCCGGGGATTTGTATGGCTTTAAGCTGTGAATGGCCCATCTGATTTTGCTCCAGGTAACCACCTCTTTAGCGACTGTCCATTCTACTCTAGATTCCCGCCTATATGGCACCTCTTTTTCTGAGTGTTCCCAGTCCGGAGATGACTGGTTTATTATGTTGCAACCGGGGATGTGCGTCCTTAGTTTCTTTGTCTTGTGATGAAGGATGTCTGTCCATAATAACAGAACAGTTGATATACAAAATTCAGACACTCGACCTTGCAGTGGCAAATTGATAAGGCTAGATGTATTCTCGCAACAATTAGAACCGTAGACCGGTTTCACTCTCATTACAGCTCTTCAGTACAGCATACCAATTGTGTCGAAAACACACCTATAAACTAAAACGGCTATGGTAGCCAGCCTTCCAACAGTAATTGAGTGGTGAGACACGCAGCAACGTGCCGCCACCTAGTTGCGGAACCAAGTAGTATGTTGTCACGCCAGCTCCAAATAACACAAAGTGTTAAAAAATAGATACTGTATACAACCAACTAACAATTTAATAAATTGTCAGCCCTGGCCTATTTCTACAGATGTCTGTGAATCCCCCGAAACGATCATTGTTCCATTTACCAGAAGAAGAAGGCTGAACAGATTAAAACCACCTATTCTTATGGGGGAAACGATTCCATTTACGGAATAAGCAAAATATCTGGGGGTTACCCTAGATAAGAAGCTCAACTGGGACGTACAGTTAGAGAATAATCCGCAGGGCTAAACTGTCCCTGTGGACATGCCGTAGAATCTGTGTAAATAACTGGGAAACAAACCCCCAACAGATGTACTGGCTCTATGTAGTGGTTATCAGACCAATGATAACATATGGAGCCATAGTTTGGTGGCCTAAGGCACTTCGTGGTATCGCAAGGGCCAAACTGGCTCATCGACAGAGACAAGCTTGTCTGATGATAACGGGAGCGATAAGCACCGCACCATCAGCCGCTCTGGAGGTCCTCCTCAATATTCCCCCACTTCACATATGGTTGGAGAGGGTGGCGAGGTGGACAACGTACAGACTAAAACAAACGGCAGATGACATGCCGAGGGAAGTCAATCTGAGAGGGTCCGGTCTCCTCGATAACATATGGAGCCATAGTTTGGTGGCCTAAGGCACTTCGTGGTATCGCGAGGGCCAAACTGGCTCATCGACAGAGACAAGCTTGTCTGATGATAACGGGAGCGATAAGCACCGCACCATCAGCCGCTCTGGAGGTCCTCCTCAATATTCCCCCACTTCACATATGGTTGGAGAGGGTGGCGAGGTGGACAACGTACAGACTAAAACAAACGGCAGATGACATGCCGAGGGAAGTCAATCTGAGAGGGTCCGGTCTCCTCGATAACATATGGAGCCATAGTTTGGTGGCCTTAGGCACTTCGTGGTATCGCGAGGGCCAAACTGGCTCATCGACAGAGACAAGCTTGTCTGATGATAACGGGAGCGATAAGCACCGCACCATCAGCCGCTCTGGAGGTCCTCCTCAATATTCCCCCACTTCACATATGGTTGGAGAGGGTGGCGAGGTGGACAACGTACAGACTAAAACAAACGGCAGATGACATGCCGAGGGAAGTCAAGCTGAGAGGGTCCGGTCTCCTCGATAACATATGGAGCCATAGTTTGGTGGCCTAGGGTACTTCGTGGTATCGCGAGGGCCAAACTGGCTCATCGACAGAGACAAGCTTGTCTGATGATAACGGGAGCGATAAGCACCGCACCATCAGCCGCTCTGGAGGTCCTCCTCAATATTCCCCCACTTCACATATGGTTGGAGAGGGTGGCGAGGTGGACAACGTACAGACTAAAACAAACGGCAGATGACATGCCGAGGGAAGTCAATCTGAGAGGGTCCGGTCTCCTCGATAACATATGGAGCCATAGTTTGGTGGCCTAAGGTACTTCGTGGTATCGCGAGGGCCAAACTGGCTCATCGACAAGAGACAAGCTTGTCTGATGATAACGGGAGCGATAAGCACCGCACCATCAGCCGCCCTGGAGGTCCTCCTTAATATTCCACCTCTTCACATATGGCTGGAGAGGGTGGCGAGGTGGATAACATACAGACTAAAACAAACGGCCGACAGCATGCCGAAGCAAGTCAGTCTGGGAGGGTCCAGACTCCTCGATGACATTGAGGATCATGGGATTTAGGGAATGGTCTCAGACTTGATGCCTACAAAGATCAGTAGAGATCTGTCTTTTACGACCATCCTCCTGAAAAGTGAGGACTGGGAACGAAATCAAACGACCCTATTGAGAGCCGATCTCTGCTGGTATGCTGACGGCTCCAAAACTAATATGGGAGTAGGAGCCGGCGCATATGGGGGCAACACCGATGCTAGACTATCAACTAGCCTCGGTAAGTATGCAACCATACACCAGGCAGAAGTGTATGCCATCGAGATGTGTGCAAGGGAAAGTATAGAAAACCAGTGCACACATAAATCGTTAAAGATATATACAGATAGCCAAGCTGCAGTAAAGGCTCTTGGTTCCTACCGTTGCAATTCAAAAACGATATGGAGTTGTACATCTGCCCTTAACGAACTGGGCAGCTGTAATGAGGTGTCGCTGGTCTGGATACCGGGTCACTCGGACCATGATGGCAATGTTGCGGCCGACACGCTTGCCTGGAGTGGTGCCCAGAGTGACTTTGTCGGACGAGAACCGGTGCTGAGAATAACATCTTGCACAGCAAAACGCACCTTAAAGACCTGGACAGAAAGAATGACAAGCCAGCAATGGCAAAATCTTCCAGGATTAGCTCACTCTAAGGCCTTCATAAATGGCCTGTCTAAGTCAAGGGCTAAAAAACTTCTAGAGATGAACAGACAACAACTGAGTACTCTAGTCGGCGTGTATACAGGACACTGCCGCTTGCATCACCACATGCACCGAATTGGAGTCGGTCAGAAAACTGAGTGCCGGCTGTGTATGGAGCGTGACGAGACAGCAGAGAACGTACTGTGTTCCTGTCCGGCGGTAGACAGGACTAGATACCTCTTCGCCCACAAAGATTATCGACCTCTGCAGGAGGCTGGCTTTGTTGGGCGAAATATAGACATTAGGCGTGAGCCACAATAGACCTTATGGTGGCGCTGGAGGGACCGGTATGGCCCACTCACATTCAAACCTTACCTAACACAGTGTCAAGCAGGAGCTTTTGGGTTTCTTTCCCACACACAGTAAAGCAAGTTGACCCGGTGTGAACAAAATTTCTACTGTTAACATTGCTCCAATAACCAAAGCACTTAAAGAGGTTATATGAAGAATGTGTTGACTTTGAAATTCATAAAAAAATGAATTTCCACCTACTTTTACGTAGTCTATTACCTAGCCTTTTTAACAAATTGATATAAATAATTTTATTTAATTTTCTAGTTATTGAGCTTAAAAGCTGAAATTCTCAGAAAACAGGAAGATCTTGCCCAAGCGAGGATTGACAATAAAGCAAAACTAAAAACAATTAAAAAAAATTCCCATCTGTTTTTAAAAAATAAAGGAGTCGAGGAAAGAAACAAAA
Source organism: Tillus elongatus (assembly GCA_964006375.1). Taxonomy (NCBI): domain Eukaryota; kingdom Metazoa; phylum Arthropoda; class Insecta; order Coleoptera; family Cleridae; genus Tillus; species Tillus elongatus. The sequence goes on along the minus strand of OZ023262.1, from coordinate 5,643,313 downwards.
AAGATATTCCTGTGGAAGAGCAAAATTTACTAGACAAATCAAGGTTAGTAAACATTTTTATTTGCTTGCTTGTCTTGTGTGTTTCTAGTGTACAATTAATTGTTAATTAATTAATGCTGATTAACTGTCAGACATTACCTACAGCTTTGTTGCTGTATAAATTAAGGAGATGTTGCTTGGAGCAGTCGTGAGGTCATCAGAATCACTGCTTTCAGAGTCCTCAGTTCTCTGCTTTCAAATTATCTAATTTTTTATTGCCGCTGTCTGCATTGCTTTCATCGTAGGAACATTTGTCCCACATAATTTTTGGAACCATCTCTTAAGGCCTGTGTTAGTGGTCTATTTTTACTTTCAATGACAACACTAAAACAAAAAATCTTGGCTCAGAAAAAGAAAATCAAAAGCATCCGAACCAACGATTGTGGATGTTGCGGTGGTTCCGACCGCAGTGTTTCCGTCAACACTACTCTATGTTTCTGCATAAATACTCTTGACAGTTAAACGTTGCGTTACGTTATGCGACAGCCAGCTATCAAGAACTACGGCATATAAGAGACACAAGGCGATCTCTCTCTCCTCGCTACCAACCTCTACAGTTAACACACGTCCTCTACGCTCGGTCAGTTATCTGTTATGTACTCATGTACTGTTGTAATTGTTATAGTTAAATGTCATATAGTTTATTCAGTTAGTGAAATAATAAAGTATGTTAAATGTTTACGTATGGATTTAATATCAACAAGTGCAATTAACATCCATAGTGGATTTGATGGGAACGTAGATTTATTTATGTAAATGACGAACTCACCAAATTTAATCAAGATCTTTTTACCAAAATTAGAGAATTCAAGAAGCTATAAGTATGCATAATGTATGATTGGAAAATGTTATTTAAAAAAGGGAGATGGTGATAGGGGAAGTCGAATTTTTTCTGTTAGAGATCTGGAAAAACTAGGTAGTTAAAATTTCATTATAAATTATAAATTTCCAATTATAGACGAAGACTACTTCAACTAAATTCATGTTCAAACAGTTAAAATTTAATATGCTTTATACAAATATTAGAAGTTTAAGAAATAATAAAAGCCTGGACGCAGCAAGTGCGTTATGGTAGTGAATTTTCATAGAAATGATCTGGCACAAAATATTTTATTATAACTTTTTTTTCTTGTAACATAGAAATCTAAATTTAGGTGTATAGTTTATATATATATATATATATATATATATATATATATATATATATATATATATATATATATATATATATATATATATATATATAAGCATATACAAATTGAAACTGACCCCGGATATGGGTTCTAGGGGTCCTAGTTCGTGCTCATTTGCAAAAAAAATTTCAAAATTCAAAAGTCCAAATCTCCCCATTAGTGAATTTTTTCTACGAAAATTCACTAAAATAGATGATATAGAATTAATTGTAAATAATCTTGCTGACAAGTCAAACATACTTGTATTTACGGAATCATGGTTTTATGCACATGAAACAAAATACAATAATCTTGATAATTACAAAGCTATACACTGCAACTTGGACGAAATGCGGGATTAGTTTTCCTCATTTCCATGGGCGTCTGTCTGCTTCTCTCATCCTGACCCCTCTGATATCTCACAAAACGTCACCGAAATCATCCAAGCTAGCATGGAATTATTTATTCCACGTACACAGAAAACCTCTTAAGCCACTCAAAAGCCCTGGTTCTCTAAATCCTGTGACAAGGCAGGACTTGAAAAGGTCAAAGCTCACAAAACGCTTCTACACAATTCCAGTCAAGAAAACCGTCAAGCATTTAACGACGCAAGAAACCTCTATTTCGCTAAAACTCGTTTAATAACCACATCAAAAACAAAGTCCTCTCAAGCTCCAACGGCAGCAAACCCTTCTGGACTCTTGCTAAATCTATTGGGAATAATTTCTGCAAGAGCACGTTCCCACATTTTGTTTCAGGGGATGAAATTGTTTCTACCGCCCTGGGCAAGGCTGAACTTTTTGCTTCGTTGTTCGCCGGCAATTCTACTCTCAACCCACCTCCAAATGTTCAACCACCAACAGTCCCCAATGTCGCGAATAAAATGACGGATATCATTTTCAAAACTAAAAAGGTACGAAAGATGCTCTCTTCTCTTAATACCAGGAAAGCCTCTGGCCTTGACGAGATCCCAGCAATTGTTCTCAAAAAATGCGCACCAGAACTTGCTCCTGTCCTGACTCCTCTGTTTTAGACATCTTACAATAGAGGCATATTCCCCAGTAACTGGAAAACTGCTTGAGTACCCGTCCCGAAGAAAGGATCAAACGAGCTTCCTAGCAACTACAGGCCTATTTGTCTCTTTTCAGTCGTCTCTAAAGTGATGGAAAAGTATATAAACACCAAATTACTAAAATTTCTTGAAAAACACAGTCTAATCGACGACAGGCAGTTTGGATTCGGTCAGCGCAGATCAACTGCCGACCTCCTTTCCTTTGTCACCCATTCTTGGCGCAAGTCTATGGAACTACACAGTGAATCCCAGATTGTCGCTCTAGACATATCCAAAGCATTTGACAAGGTCTGGCACGCAGCGCTGCTTACTAAACCATTGGGCCTATGGCCTACCACCAAAACTTTGTACCTAGACACCAAATTTCCTCTCCAACCGGAGCATTTCTGTTGTCGTGGATAGCCATTCCTCTAAACTGTATCCAATTAATGCAGGAGTTCCTCAAGGTTCAGCTTTAGCCCCTATTTTGTTTCTTCTCCACATCAATGACCTCCTCTCTAGCACATCCAACCCAGTTCACAGTTACGCGGATGACAGCACCCTCCACTCAAATATACAATATTCTAAGTCCGTATCTTATGTGCACACACGAACCTTATTTGGTTTATAGTGCATGAATAATTTATCGTTCCTGTAAAATGCTAATATGTATTTTTTCTGTATTTTGTGTTTTTGGACAAATAAATATTATTATTATTATTATTATTATTATTATATTGTAAGTTAATTATTTTACGCTTTAAATTGTTATAATTATTTATTGTTCTTATTTTCAGAAAAGCGTTAGAAGCTAAAGCGAAACTGTACAATCAGCTTGTAAAACACTCATCAAGCTATACAGAAGATGATACAGCAGAACTCAACAAAAGATATTTGGTACAATTTGATAAAAAGGTTGGTGAGAGTAGCTCTCCAGAGGATCAGGATGCTATGGAAATTGAAAAATCACCTGAATACATAGAAGAAGATAATGGTGGTGATTATGAAGAAGCTGTGAATTCTGACGAAGAATGGTAAGTTCAAGATTGTATGTAATAATCTATTAACGGAAATTCAATACATACCTAATATATGACATTATGGAGTCTAAGGATGCTGGACTGATTAGTGTGCTCGTTTTACCTGACTACTCTAAGGCCTTTGATACCATAAATCACCAATTGCTCTGTGTCAAACTTGGATATTATGGTTTTGATGAGTCATCAAGGATGCTGGTTGAATCATATTTGGCTGATAGAAAAATTCAAATTGTAGTTTATAACAGTTTTTCCACCTATACAGATGTTCTCTCTGGAATACCTCAGGGATCCATCTTGGAGCCTCTGCTTTTTATAATATATACTTCTGAAATACTGAGTTCAGTGAGTCGGTGCAAAATACAGGCCTACGCGGACGATACTCAGTTATATTATCACTTTCCCAAAGAAGACTACTTACAAGCTTGTCAATACATTAATGAAGATCTAGCAGTGGTTCGAGTTCAGTCCTTAAAACATAAGTTGATGTTAAATCCGAGCAAATTTCAGCTCATGTGTTTTGCAAATAAAAACAGCAAACAATTTGTTATCCAAAATTTTAAAATTCATATTGACAATGCTCTAGTTCCTTTCACGAACAAGGCTAGGAATCTGGGACTTATTTTTGATAGTGATTTGAGGTTTGAAGATCATCTAAAGTTCATACTTGGGAGAGTATACTCTAGTCTGAGGCTTCTGTATTGTAACAGATTCCTACTAGACCAGAAAGCGAGAAAGTTGTTATGTGAGTCTCTTGTCTTGTCACACTTCAACTTTTGTGATTTCATTTATGGTTCTTGTCTAACCCAATTGAATAAGGATAGAGTGCAAAAAGTACAAAAAAGCTGCTACCGTTTAATATATGGGGTCAGAAAGCATGATCCAATTACATATAAAATACAAGAGGACGGATGTCTTAATATGAGCTCTAGAAGACTACTACATTTGGGAGCTTTGACACATAAAATTGGAATGACCCTGCAGCACCTTCATCTCTCAGACAACAGTTTACACCTCATAAACGTGTTCACTCTAAACTATATTTAATGAAAATTTTGTTTTGCCACATCATCGGACGGCCATGTTTACACGCAGCTTTATGTATCAATCTATTTCTTTCTATAATCGACTACCTCAAGAGTTTAAAATGTTCAATATCGACAAATTTAAGTATAAATTAAAATTGTTTTTGCTCAACAATCGATAGGTAGAAGTTGGTTTCCGTGTGGTGCACATCGATGCTAGGGTGTTTTGGGTGGTTCCATTCTTAGTTTAAGTTTTGGCCTTTAGTTAGGACTCTTTGGAAATTTAGGCAATTTTTAATTTAGATTTTTCTTCAGATTTACTTGTTAATTTTATTTTTTGTTTTTGTTTGCCGAAGATACACAGTTGCGTGTAATGTGCCCTGTTTCCACTGACAGATGGAGTTGAGTGTGAATAGCTCTGCTAGACTTCGCCCTTTCCTGATGGTGGTTGTGGAGTTGTAATACGAATCATAATTTAGTTAATAAAGGCGATATTTATTTATTTATATACACTAGTGGAGACGTGCTAGTGACTCATCCCACTACTACATATTTAAACACTGCAAAAACCACAAACAAAGCCTAAAACACACATGACAACAGTGAACAGACTTCTGATACATTAAGTGAAGATTTGAACCTGTGATGAGCACTGACAAGCACACTTGGAGTACCCAAATCACAACACATTTTAAAACACCTAACAATCGGTTCGCTAACTAAATTAGCGTCATCAGAGGATAAAAATATTCTAATTAATTTCTACTTCTGCACGTATTTATATAGACTTTCAGGTAAAAGACCAAAAACGAGAGTGTAATTTTTAAGTAGTAGACGCAACCTTTGGGTATTATATCCTCAATTGCCGGAAGATGTTATTGAACTTCCCTTTATAACAGCTTAGTGATCCCTTGCTAATATTTTCGTTTGTCAGAAATATCTCCTCATTTCCATGGGCGTCCGTCTGCTTCTCTCATCCTGATCCCTCTGATATCTCACAAAACGTCACCAAAATTATCCAAGCTGGCATGGAATTATTTATTCCACGTACACAGAAAACCTTTTCAGCCACTCAAAAGCCCTGGCTCTCTAAATCCTGTGACAAGGCCAGACTTGAAAAGGTCAAAGCTCACAAAACGCTGCCTCGGTGTTCGCCGGCATTTCTACTCTCAACCCACCTCCAAATGTTCAATCACCAAGAGTCCCCAACGTCGCACATAAAATGACAGATATCATTTTCAAAACTAAAAAGGTACGAAAGATGCTCTCTTCTCTTAATACCAGGTAAGCTTCAGACCTTGACGAGATCCCAGCAATTATTCTCAAAAAATGCGGACCTAAACTTGCTCCTGTCCTGACTCGTCTGTTTCAGACATCTTACAATAGAGGCATATTCGCTAGTAACTGGAAAACTGCTCGAGTACAACCCGTCCCCAAGAAAGGATCCAAAGCGCTTTCTATCAACTACAGAATTATTTATCTCGTTTCAGTCGTCACTAAAGTGATAGAAAAGTATATAAACACCGAATTACTAAAATTTCTTGAAAAACACAGTCTAATCCACTACAGGCAGTATGGATTCCGTTAGCGCAGACCAACTGCCGACCTTTCGTTTGTCACCCATTCTTGGAGCAAGTCTATGGAACTACACGGTGAATCCCAGATTGTCGCTCTGGACATATTCAAAGGATTCGACCAGGTCTGGCACGCAGCGCTGCTTAATAAACTTCCGGCCTATGGCCTACCACCAAAACTCTGTACCTGGACAGCAAATCTCCTCTTCGACCAGAGCATATCTGTTGTGGTGGATGGCCATTCCTCTAAACTGTATCCAATTAATGCAGGAGTCCCTCAAGGTTCAGCTTTATCCCCTACTTTGTTTCTTCTCCACATCAATGACCTCCTCTCTAGCACATCTACCCCAGTTCACAGTTACGCGGACTACAGCACCCTCCACTCAAATATACAATATTCTAAGCCTCTCTCTTTAGCCCAATTAGATGAGGATCGCAGTCTCATGGAGGGTTTTGTCTCTGTGGATCTCCAAAAAATAGTAGACTGGGGAAGTAGATATCTTGTACAATTCAACTCTGCCAAATCTCAGTCTTGCTTTCTTTCTTATAAAAGATACACCAGCCCTAGACCCATCACAATGAACAACCAAGTTATTCAAAGTAATGAGTCCTTTTCACTTGTTGGCATTTCTCTGGATCGAAATCTCAATTGGCACCAACATGTCACATCAATTGCAGAAGCGGCTGCTATGAAATTAGGTTTCCTCTTCCGGGCTTGCAAATACGTTTCACCAGCTAATCTCTATACCTTATATACTTTACAAATAAGACCAAACCTCGAATACTGCTCCCACACCTGGGGTGCCGCTGCCGCTTCTACACTCGCTATCCTGGACTCCATTCAGAAGAGAGCTATATGTCTCATTGATGACTCTACCCTCACCCAAAGGATGCCATCCCTTGCCCACCGACGTGCTGTTGGTGGCCTCTCTTATCTTTTATAGATATCTGCACGGGCACTGCTCAGAGGAGCTTTCTTCCATAGTTCCTCCACCTGCTGCCCCCAACAGATCTACCAGGGGAACAGAGCGAATGCATCCTTTTACTGTTCAGGTCACAAGACATAGAACATCTTGTTATGCCTGCTCTTCTGTCCCGAGGACTTTCAAGTTGTGGAACTCCTTGCCGGCACATGTTTTTTCTGCTCCTCCGAACCTCCAAACCTTCAAGTACAGAATTAACAAGTTGCCTCTTTCCTCCTTGTCGACACCCACGGTACGATAGTATTTAGTCTGTGAGCCCTCGTGGTGTGTTGTTGAAAAATAAAAGTAATACACATCTACTTGCTGGTCATCACACTGTGATGTCGTTATTAATTTTACATTTAATTTTCAGGGTTGAATATGTAGACTGCTTAGGACGCACAAGAACATGTTTAAAGAAGGACTTATCTCACTTGAAGGAAGACGATAAAAGTTTAGAAAAGGAGGTGCAGAGGAGAAGAGAGAATAACACTCCAGCAAATATAGAGAATATTGATGTTGATAGAAATACAACGGAAGGTGTTGAATCTAAAACAGATGAGGGTCAGCCTTCAGCAGAAAATGAACTGCTGTCAGCTGATATGAGTAGGGAACTTCTTCGACAAAAGTGGGAAAAAGAGGAAGAAGAACTTAGAAAGAAAACCAGCATTCATTATCAGGATCTTCTATTTGATGGTAAATATTAACTTATTCATAAGAACTTATTGGTTATTTTATTTCCATAAATTAACAACCAAAGCAAACATGGAAAATTCTAAGATTATAAAAATAAAATTTCAGCCCACAGCGTTATGGTAGTGAATTTTGATTAAATGCTTCCAGTTTGTATAACTCAATTTTCTATAAACCTACAAAGCTCAATTTTGGTATGTACTAAGGTATTTACGAGGACAATATATCAACCAAATTTCATCAAAATAAATTTGTTATTTTTTGATACAATTTTTTTTTCAAAAAATCAATTTTTTTTTCGTTGGAAAACTGGTCTGGCTTACGAGCTCATCCAAGTTAACAAAAATTTCGGGACGCAGCAAATCCGTTATAGTAGCGAATTTTCATAAGAATTATACACTCTAATTATTATACGGCATAATTAGTAAAGTTAATACTTTAAACATACACAGACCTTGAAGATCGATTTTAGAGGTCCTAGTACCCGTACATTTGAAGAATTATTTCTAAAGTTATAATGAAATTTGAATATATGACTTAATTAAATGCTTCTACGTTGGGCGTAAGTATAATGAAATTTAAATAATCTGTATATTTTAATAAAAAAAGCCTGAGTATTAATTAAAGAATAAAATTTAAATAACAGGTACAATTTAAATTGGCTGCTCAGTTAGGGCACAAGCTGTAATATAAATTAAACACAGGGCAAGGCCTTTAGCATTTTTTTTTTATTTTTTTTATTTTTTTTTTCAACAACACACCATGAGGGCTAACAGCCTAAATACTATCGTACTGTGGGTGTCGACACGGAGGAAAGAGGCAACTTGTTAATTCTGGACTTGAAGGTTTGGAGGTTCGAAGAAGGAAAAACATGTGCCGGCAAGGAATTCCACAACTTGGAAGTCCTCGGGACAAAAGAGCGGGCTTAACAAGATGTTCTATGTCTGGTGACCTGGACAGTAAAAGGGTGCATTCGCTCTGTTCCCCTGGTAGATCTGTTGGGGACAGCAGGTGGAGGAACTATGGAGGAAAGCTCTTCTGAGCAGTGCCCGTGCAAATATCTATAAAAGATAGAAAGACCACCATAGGCACGTAAGTGGGCAAGGAATGGCAGCCTTTGGGTGAGGGTAGGGACACCGATGAGACATGTAGATCTCTTCTGAATGGACTCCAGAATAGCGAGTGTAGAAGCGGCAGCTGCACCCCAGATGTGGGAGCAGTATTCGAGGTTTGGCCTTATTTGTGAAGTATATAAGGTATAGAGATTAGCTGGTGAAAAGTATTTGGGAGCCCGGAAGAGGAAACCTAATTTCTTAGCAGCCGCTTCTGCAATTGATGTGACATGTTGGTGCCAATTAAGATTTCGATCCACAGAAATGCCAAGAAGAAAAAAGGACTCATTACTTTGAATAACTTGGTTGTTCATTGTGATGGGTCTAGGACTAGTGTATCTCTTATGAGAAAGAAAGCAATACTGAGATTTGTGGGGTTGAATTGTACAAGATTTATACTTCCAAAGTCTAATATTTTTTGGAAATCCATGGAGACAGAACCCTCCAGGAGTCTGCGATCCTCATCTAATTGGGCTAAAGAGACAGGCTTAGAATATTGTATATTTGAGTGGAGGGTGCTGTCGTCCGCGTAACTCTGAGTTAGGTTGGATGTACTAGAGAGAAGGTCATTGATGTGGACAAGAAACAAAGTAGGGGCCAAAGGTGAAACTTGAGGAGCTCCTGCATTAATTGGATATAGTTTAGAGGAATGGCCATCCATGACAACAGAAATACTCCGGTTGGAGAGGAAGTTTGCTGTCCGGGTACAGAGTTTTGGTGGTAGGTCATAGGCCGGAAGTTTATTAAGCAGCGCTGTGTGCCAGACCTGGTCGAATCCTTTGGATATGTCTAGAGCGACAATTTGGGATTCACTGTGTAGTTCCATAAACTTGTTCCAAGAATAGGTGACAAAGGAAAGGAGGTCGGCAGTTGATCTGCGCTGTTGGAATCCATACTGCCGGTCGTGGATTAAACTGTGTTTTTCAATAAATTTTAGTAATTCGGTGTTTATATACTCTTCCACCACTTTAGAGACGACTGAAAGAAGAGAGGTAGGCCTGTAGTTGCTAGGAAGCGCTTTGGATCCTTTCTTGGGGAAGGGTTGTACTCGAGCAGTTTTCCAGTTACTAGGGAATATGCCTCTATTGTAAGATGTCTGAAACAGACGAGTCAGGACAGGAGCAAGTTCTGGTGTGCATTTTTGAGAACAATTGCTGGGATCTCATCAAGGCCAGAGGTTTTCCCGGTATTAAGAGAGGAGAGCATCCTTCGTACCTTTTTAGTTTTGTAAAGGATATCTGCAATTTTATGCGCGACATTGGGGACTGTTGGTGGTTGAACATTTGGAGGTGGGTTGACAGTGGAATTGCCGGCGAACGAGGCAAAAACTTCAGCCTTGCCCAGGGCGGTAGAAACAATTTCATCCCCTGAGACAAGAGGTGGGAACGTCCTATTGCAGAAATTATTTCCAATATATTTAGCAAGAGTCCAGAAGGGTTTGCCGCCATTGGAGGTTAAGAGGACTTTGTTTTTGATGCGGTTATTAAACGAGTTTTTTGCCTCAGAAAGAATGTGGACATAGCGGTTTCTTGCATCGTTAAATGCTTGACGGTTTTCTTGACTGGGATTGCGTAGAAGCAATTTGTGAGCTTTGACCTTTTCAAGTCTGGCCTTGTCACAAGATTTAGAGAACCAGGGCTTTTTGAGTGTACGTGGAATAAATAATTCCATGCCAGCTTGGATAATTTCGATGACGTTTTGTGAGATATCAGAGGGGCCAGGATGAGAGAAGCCAACAAACGCCCATGGAAATGAGGAAAACTAATCTCGCATTTCGTCCCAGTTCACGGAGTTGTAGTGCCAAACGATACGTGGGTGTGATGACTGTGTGACCTCGGGTTGCATTGCGCAGGAAGCTGTTACCATGCCATGGTCTGAGCGACCAAGGGGGGCGGTGACTGATATCTTATAGCATTCAGGATTTGTAAGAAGGATCTCCAAGAGATTTGAGCTGTGTGTTGCGATGCGAGGAAAGTAGGTAGGTTGCTGAACCATATTGGCTAAAGAGTTGCTGACTGCAAAGGCCTCCGCTGCTCTCCCTTGTGGATCGGTTTTCGAAGATCCTAGCCATTCATTATTATGAACATTGTAGTCACCAAGAATAGTGACCTCATAGGAAGGATATTCAGAAATCAGATGGTCGGTTTTTTCAGAAAGGTAGTCAAAGAGCTGGACAAAGTTGTTGTCCAGAAGGTGACCGGTAAATGCAACAGATGAATTTAGTTGCAGCCCTGAGAGAGAGTTTTATCCATAGTATGTCTTTTCTTCCAGCTTCTAATTGGGGAGTTTGGTGCAGGGTAGATTGCTACGGACGTATGCGCACACGCCTCAATGCAATCTAAAGCAAGTAAGGAGCTTATACCCCGGGAAATTAAGGTGATTAGTGGCTGTTTTGGCACTGATTTGGGTTTCGGTGAGGAAGAGGAGTTGGGGCCTGTTAGCCTGGAGGAAATGGTGGATGGAGTTCAGGTTAGAATTTAGGCCACATATATTCGAAAAGGATATGTTAAATCTTGATGTTGGCGCCCCCTGTACACCCCTCGCCCGGAGATCCAAATGGAGGGGTATTTTGCCTCCGGAATATTTTGTACATCATCATTTTTGCTTATAAGGGAAACCGACTCATACAGCAGAACCGGAAACTCCGTTGGGACTTCACCGGCCGCTTGATGTATGGGGTGGTACCTCCTCGGGCGTGGAAAAAATTATTTACTATCACGTACTATCACGTAAAGGAAAATTCCACTACCACCTGCAAAGAGAAGGAGCGAGACTTTAGTAGACCATCAGCCCTGGGCGTTATTCCCATTGCTGACAGTCACGTCAGGGGTGGCACGTGGAGCCAGGAGAGCCTACAGCGCACGACCAGGCTAAGGGACCTCACCCCCCAATTGTGTTACAAATTTCATTAAAGTCACAAAAGTTTTCCAGAAAAAAATTAATTATTTACAAAGTGAAGGTATCTGCCAAATTATAAATATGGCAGGTATTTTTCCTTTTAATTGCTTGGATGGTTTTGTTTTAGTCAACCCAATTGACCTCGTTTTTGCAAAGAAAAGAACAAAGAAGGTTTTTTACATAGGTTTTACTATGGCTCAAGATTGAAGATTATAGTTTAATCGGAAATTGAGTTATCGAATTTGAAATCTTTTTACGAAAATTCTCTACCACAAGATACTGGCTGCGCCCAGACCCTTTTCATCATTTATTTACAGTTGCCGTATCCACACTTTTTTCAAATGATAAAATATTGAGCTCTCTATGTGAGACTGACCAATAAGGCACCTCAAATTCATTTTTGGAAAAATATTTTAAAAAAATGAAATGAGGTAACACTTTAAACATAAATTGAATATCTTGTTTCGCGACTTCGGCACGGGGGTTCTCCTTCCCCTTCTACATACCTACAACCACCCTAAATGCATAAACAAGAACAATGTAGACAAAAAAAAGGGTTCTGGGCGAAGTAAACAGGATTGTAACGAAGTATAGCTGCAAAATGGGTAAAAGGTAGCTTATAGAAGTCCAGCTAATCTAGACACTACTAACTGTAAATTTAGGCTATGAGCTTTTTGCTATTTTCGGACAGTCTACAATGGCCACTTTTTAATGTTTTAAATTTTTTCTTTTCTCTATAATAGTTAAAACGTCTAATAACAAAAATTGCAATGCCTATATAGGCATGACTGTACACAGTACAATAAAATGTAATAACAAAAAAATTATTTTGTTACAGAGGCAAGAAGCCACGGTGTAGGATATTTTGCTTTTTCGAAAGACGAAGAAGAAAGAGCTAACCAGCAAGAAGCGCTAAAGAAGATACGAGAAGAAACACAACAACAACAGAAGAAGATGAAAGAACTGAAAGCGTTACGTGACAAACAAATGGCAGTGCGATTGAAAGCGGCAAGAAATCGAAAGAGGGCAAGGATGGGCTTGCCGCCAGAAGAAGATGGTAAGTAACAAGAGCATTGTATTTATTTATTTATGTATTTATTTATGTATTTATTTATTTATTCAGAAGAACGGGATAACCCCAATTATAAACCAAGTACAATATTAGCAAGTGAGAGTCACGCCCGAGGAGGTACCACCTCATACATCAAGGGGCCCGGGAAGTCCCAACGGACGTTTCCGGTTCCGGTGTATGAGTCGGTTTCCCTTATAAACAAAAATGATGATGGTTCCTCCTTGTACAAAAGATTCCGGAGGTAAAATACCCCTCCATTAGGATCTCCGGGAGAGGGGTCTACAGGGGGCGCCAGCATCAAGATTTAACATATCATTCTCGAATATGTGTGGCCTAAATTCTAACCTGAACTTCGTCCACCATTTCCTCCAGGCTAATAGACCCCAACTCCTCTTCCTCACTGAAACCCAAATCAGTGCCAAAACAGCCACTAATCACATTGATTTCCCGCGGTATGAGCTCCTTATTTCCTTTAGATTCCATGGAGGCATGTGCGCATATGTTCGTAGCAATCTACCCTGCACCAGACTCCCCAATTTAGAAGCTGGAAGAAAAGACATACTATGGATAAAACTCTCTCTCAGGGCTGCAACTAAATTCATCTGTTGCATTTACCGGTCACCTTCTGACAACAACTTTGTCCAGCTCTTTGACTACCTTTCTGAAAAAACCGACTATCTGATTTCTGAATATCCTTCCTCCGAGGTCACTATTCTTGGTGACTTCAATGTCCATAATAAGGAATGGCTAGGATCTTCAAAAACCTATCCACAAACGACTGACCGCCTGACGAAGGAAATCAGTCTGGGAGGGTCCGGACTCCTTGATGACATTGAGGGTCATGTGCAGGAAGCCCACTACAACTGCAGTTGTGGATAATGTATGTTAACTCATGCGAACATGAGTTATTAGCTAATCGTCCGAGCATGGGTAACGCACGGATGTGCTCTTTGGTTGACATCAAAAACTCAACTCCCTTTTTTGAAAAGAACAAAACTTCATAAAACGTGATCGCGCACATGCACAGTCTACCAAACCATCGAGAAATGCATAATTTGGCAAATTAATTCCCGCCAAGCACCATGGAACGAAAGTAAACTAAATGTCATAGTCTGCATTAATAATAATAACCAAATACAAATAAAATAAAAATAAGACATAAATAAGTAAAAAATAAAACAAAATTCGGGACACAGCAGGTGCGTTATAGTAGCGAATTTTCATTAGAATTGTACACTATTATTATACATCATATTAGTGAAATTAATACTTTAAACCTACACAGACCTTAGAGGTCCTAGTACACGCACATTTGAAGAATTCTTTCGAAAGTGTTACCATCGATATCTTTCTATTATCAAAAAAGTCTTGTGTTCTAACTCCTTTTGAGAAAAATGCCCAAAACTCAATTTTCTATGAAGCTAAAGAACTACATTTGGCTATATCTGTAGATAGTGTAAGTTTCTTTAAAAGAAACTTCTATTACAAATTTCATTAAAGTTATACAGAAGATTTCCAGAGGGAAACTTAATTCATATTTGGGGTGTGGTCCCTTAGCCTGGTCATGCGCTGTACATTCTCTTGATTGATCGATACGTGACTTAGTTACTGGATTCCTAGAGGCTGGCTCCAGGTGCCACCCCTGGGGTGACTATCGGCAATGGGAATAACGCCCAGGGCTGATGGTCTACTAAAGTCTCGCTCCTTCTCTTTGCAGGTGGTGGTGGAATTTTCCTTTACGTGATAGTAAAGGATTTTCACGCCCGAGGAGGTACCACCCCATGCATCAAGGGGCCGGTGAAGTCCCAACGGACGTTTCTGGTTCTGGTATATGAGTCGGTTTCCCTTATAAGCAAAAATGATGATGGCTCCTCCTTGCACAAAAGATTCCAGAGGTAAAATACCCCTCCATTCGGATCTCCGGGGGAGGGGTGTACAGGAGGCGCCAGCATCAAGATTTAACATATCCTTCTCAAATATATGTGGCCTAAATTCTAACCTGAACTCCATCCACCATTTCCTCCAGGCTAATAGGCCCCAATTCCTCTTCCTCACCGAAACCCAAAACAGTGCCAAAACGGCCACTAATCACCTTAATTTCCCAGGGTATGAGCTCCTTACTTTCTTTAGATTGCATGGAGGCGTGTGCGCATACGTCCGTAGCAATCTACCCTGTACCAGACTCCCCAATTTAGAAGCTGGAAGGAAAGACATACTATGGATAAAACTCTCTCTCAGGGCTGCAACTAAATTCTTCTCTTGCATTTACCGGTCACCTTCTGACAACAACTTTGTCCAGCTCTTTGACTACCTTTCTGAAAAAACGGACCATCTGATTTCTGAATATCATTCCTCCGAAGTCACTATTCTTGATGACTTCAATGTCCATAATAAGGAATGGCTAGGATCTTCAAAAATTGATCCACAAGGGATAGCAGCGGAGGCCTTTGCAGTCAGCAACTCTTTAGTCAATATAGTTTAGCAACCTACTTACTTTCCTCGCATCCCAACACACAGCTCAAATCTCTTGGATCTCCTTCTTACTACAAAACCTGAATGCTATAAGATATCTGTCACAGCCCCCTTGGTAACTCAGACCACGGCATGGTCACTGCTTCCTGCGCAATGCAACCCGAGGTCACACAGTCATCAAACCCCCGTATCGTTTGGCACTACAACTCCACGAACTGGGACGAAATGCGGGATTACTTCTCCTCATTTCCATGGGCGTCTGTCTGTTTCTCTCATCCTGACCCCTCTGATATCTCACAAAACGTCACCGAAATTATCCAAGCTGGCATGGAATTATTTATTCCACGTACACAGAAAACCTCTTAAGCCACTCAAAAGCCCTGGTTCTCTAAATCTTGTGACAAGGCCAGACTTGAAGAGGTCAAACGCTTCTACACAATCCCAGTCAAGAAAACCGTCAAGCATTTAACGATGCAAGAAACCGCTATGTCCTCATTCTTTCTGAGGCAAAAAACTCATTTAATAACCACATCAAAAACCAAGTCCTCTTAAGCTCCAAGGGCAGCAAAGCCTTCTGGACTCTTGCTAAATCTATTGGGAATAATTTCTGCAAGAGCACGTTTCCACCTCTTGTCTCAGGGGATGAAATTGTTTCTACCCCCCGGCAAGGCTGAACTTTTTGCCTCATTGTTCGTCGGCAATTCCACTCTCAACCCACCTCCAAATGTTCAACCACCAACAATCCCCAATGTCGCGCATAACATGATGGATATCATTTTCAAGACTAAAAAGGTACGAAAGATGCTCTCGTCTCTTAATACCAGGAAAGCCTCTGGCCTTGACGAGATCGCAGCAATTGTTCTCAAAAAATGCACACCAAAACTTGCTTGTGTCCTGACTCGTCTGTTACAGACATCTTACGATAGAGGCATATGCCCTAGTAACTGGAAAACTGCTCGAGTACAACCCGTCCCCAAGAAAGGATCCAAAGCGCTTCCCAGCAACTACAGGCCTATTTCTCTCGTTTCAGTCCTCACTAAAGTGATGGAAAAGTATATAAACACCGAATTACTAAAATTTCTTGAAAAACACAGTCTAATCGGTCTCTGGCCTACCACCAAAACTCTGTACCTGGACAGCAAATTTCCTCTCCAACCGGAGCATTTCTGTTGTCGTGGATGGCCATTCCTCTAAACTATGTCCAATTCATGGAGGAGTTCCTCAAGGTTCAGCTTTAGCCCCTACTTTGTTTCTGTTCCACATCAATGACCTCCTCTCTAGCACATCCAACCCAGTTCACAGTTACGCGGACGACAGCACCCTCTACTCAAATATACAATATTCTAAGCCTGTCTCTTTAGCCCAACTAGATGAGGATCGCAGACTCATAGACTCATGGAGGGTTCTATCTCCGCGCATCTCCAAAAAATATTAGACTGGGGAAGTAGAAATCTTGTACAATTCAACCCCACCAAATATCAGTCTTGCTTTCTTTCTCATAAAAGATACACCAGCCCTAGACCCATCACAATGAACAACCAAGTTATTTAAAGTAATGAGTCCTTTTCACTTGTTGGCATTTATGTGGATCGAAATATCAATTGGCACTAACATGTCACATCAATTGCAGAAGCGGCTGCTAAGAAATTAGGTTTCCTCTTCCGGGCTTGCAAATACTTTTCACCAGCTAATCTCTATACCTTATATACTTCACAAATAAGGCCAAACCTCGAATACTGCTCCCACATCTGGGGTGCCGCTTCTACACTCGCTATCCTGGACTCCATTCAGAAGAGAGTTATACGTCTCATCGGTGACCCTGCCCTCACCCAAAGGCTGCCATCTCTTGCCCACCGACGTGCCGTTGGTGACCTCTCTCTCTCTTTTATAGATATCTGCACGGGCACTGCTCAGAGGAGCTTTGTTCCATAGTTCATCCACCTGCTGCCCCCAACAAATTTACCAGGGGAACAGAGCGAATGCACCTTTTTACTGTCCAGGTCACCAGACATAGAAGATCTTGTTATGCACGCTCTTTTGTCCCGAGGACTTCCGAGTTGTGGAATTCCTTGCCGGCACATGTTTTTCCTTCTCCTCCGAACCTCCAAACCTTCAAGTCCAGAATTAACAAGTTGCCTCTTTCCTCCTTGTTGACACCCACGGTTCGATAGTATTTAGGCTGTAAGCCCTCGTGGTGTTTGTTTAATTAAAAAATAATAAAAAAAAGAAAGTAAAGTATCTGCCTAATTATAAATGTAGCAGTTATTTTTCCTTATGAATCGCTGGTATGAATTCGTTTTAGCCAACCTAATCAAACTGGTTTTTTCAATATCAACAATAACAAAATTATAATTTCAAACTCAAAGGTGACAAAGTTATTTAGGCGTTTTAAACAAAAATGAGATCTTGTTCAAAACATATGAAATCTGTGTACTATTGTTTCTGAAAATGTCAAAATAAAGCATAAAAAATATATACATTCATCAAGCTGGATTCGATCGTTTAACCTTCTGCTTAGAAGGCAAGTGCGAAACCCCTTGCGCCATCTAGACACACATCAACTAACGTTTTATTTGTCTGATACTTTATGTCGGCTTCATGCCCGGGATATTATATTCAAAGTATATGTAACAATTATTGATTACAGAATTAGTAGAATTACCATTGATACACATCGCACGACTGTTTCGGTCTTATAAAAGAAACTGTTTTAGAATCATTTTCATAGAGACTTGGCTTGATTTTGTTTACATTTCTACTGTATTATGCAACAGCATAATATATCTATGCTGCACTAAAACTGTATTTGGGTCCGTTAATATAGCTACAAATATAGTATATTTCAATAATTGATTGAATCCCCCAGTTCAATAACAATAACTTGCCAAAGTTTCATGTCGTCTATCATTTTCCACAATTGCAGCCGAGATTTCAAGATTGTTGGTTCGCGTAGTATGTTTTCTGCCTGGTATATATTTAGTTTAGTTACCATCGATGTATGGTTTATACCTGTTGTATGAATAAATCTACGTGTGGCAGTTAACTACTCTGTCTCTCAAGGATTGGACTTTAACCACTAAATCGTTTCAATGCATGTCTTTGGGATTTTATTGGAAAAACTTCTAAATATTGTGTACCAAATTACTTAAAATTCACAACATAGGTTTATTTGCACTATTACTAGCCACATGTAACGTCTCATTCCAGTTACTCTGATACTTGCAAAAACGTAGCGTTTTCGAAAAGTTTTCCCCGATTTTCCACTGGAAAAACTTGAGCATTAAGGCTGATTAACGAACTTGACCTCAGTTTTCGCCCAAACAAGATTTTTGCCAAGTTTTATTGAAATTAGTTTAGTATTTTAGAGTCATCGCTCCGATACATACATACATACATACATATATATATATACATATATATATATATATATATATATATATATATATATATATATATATATATATATATATATATATATATATATATATATATATATATATATATATATATATGTATGTATATATGTATGTATATGTATATATATATATATATATATATATATATATATATATATATATATATATATATATATATATATATATATATATATATATATATATATATATACAGGCGTTTAAAAAAAGATGGGGCAATATTTAAGGGGTTGATTTCCCAGGTCATTTTATGAGAAAAAGTTCCCGTAAACATAGGTGCTAATATGCATTGTTTCCAAGATACAAGGTGTTTAATTTTTTTGTAAAATAACCGTTTTTAAAAAATAATTCAAATATCTCCTCACCGATTGTTTTGCAATTTTGCAGCATTGTTTGTATTATTAATGGGCTGATTTGGCCCTAATTAGATACAGATTGTTAAGTCCATTGGCGTTAGGGGGGGCACCTCTACAAAATTTAGTGACATAAAAATGTACGCCACTGACTGCAATATGATTTGTATATTATTTTGAGTTAAAGAGACTAAAACTAAAAGTTTTTTGTCTCTTGAAATTTATCCGTATTTTGAATTGTTTACACGATAAAAAATAAAAACGTTCTTATGGCATGTCCATTTATCATACAGAAATTCATAAACACGAACAATATTTTTTATTGAGGTGTCCCCCCTAACGCCAATGTACTTAACAATCTTTATCTAATTAGGGTCAAATCAGCCCATTAATAATACAAACAACGCTGCCAAATTTCAAAACAATCGGTGAGGAGATATTTGAATTATTTTTTAAAAAATCGTTATTATCCAAAAAAATTTAACACCTTGAATCTTGGAAACAATGCATTTTAGCACCTATGTTTATGGAAACTTTTTTTCATAAAATGACCTGGGAAATCAACCCCTTAAATATTGCTCCGTCTTTTTTAAACACACTGTATATATAGGTGTTTCAAAAATGATGGTCTACGTTACAGGTGCACCTTCAGCACAAAAAATAAGACTATTTTTTCATAGAAACATGGGTGCGGACCCATGCTGAGTTTTTTAAATATAGCGTATTAAAGTTATTTGTTTTTGTCAGTTTTTCACGAATAGGTCCGAGTCAAATTAACATTTTGGCGTGAAAATTGGCATGTGGGGGTTTTCAAGGGCAAGAAATTTAAATATGTTATTGTTAATAACACTGCTGGTAGAGGGCGCCACCTGTAAGACTATGCTTGCATTCAATTGACTATAATTTTTTGACACCCAGTAATATCGACCTACCGTATAGCTACATTGCAGCCCTTATCAATTGTAAGCAAAAAATGTATATTGGATCCAAATCTCTCAGTCACACTATTTTCGAGATATTTCAATTTTTGTATGTCGATGTCGCTCAAAAATTAATTTTTCTCAAGTAATTAATTGTATTGTCTGCAAATTTTAACAACAAATAAAACAAATAAAAAAGTTTATAACATTTTGATACCGTACTACAATAAATGTTCAAAATGGCCACCCTTCACTTCAATACACTTTCGTATTCTGCGGAGCATACAACGTCATACTCTGTGAAATATTTCTGGTGTATTTCTAATTTGTTCGCATCCAAGTACAATTCTTTGCTGCAGATCATCAACATTTTCAACATTTGCTTCATAAACAATACTTTTGAGACGCCCCCATAAATAAAAGTCCATAGAATTTAAATCAGAGAATCAAGGCGGCCATGGCTGAGGTCCACCGCGTCCGATCCATCTGCGTCCAAAATTATTGCTTAGGTAATTTCTGTCATTTAGGGCGAAATGTGGGGGGCTCCGTCATGCATAAACCACAGGTTATGTCTTATGTCAAGATGTACATTTTCTAATAACCCATTTAGTTGGTTTTGAAGGAATTCAAGATAAGTTATAGCATTAATTCTGTGAGGTAAAAAAATTGGTCTTATCAAATTACACCCTACAATTCCAGCCCATACATTTAAGGAAAATTGCTGTTGTGAGGCCTTTCAAAAACTGCGTGGGGATTTTCGTCAGCCCAATGGCTGTTACGAAACTTGACGATCCCGTCGCGCCTAAAGCCAGACTTGTCAGTGAACGATACACAATTTAACAAGTTCTCTACATTATTATGTTGAAGAAACCATTGGCAAAATTATAGGCGAGGTATAAAATCTCTTTCAAAAGATAGTGCCTGCACATGTTGGGTGTGATATGGACGCAATTGTTGCTCGTGAAGAACTCGCCATATCGTTGCACTGAATGCTCCCAGATGATTTGCCATTTCCCCAGTACTTATTTTTGGATTTTGTTCAATTTCATTCAGAACAGCCTCTTCAAAATCAGGATTTCGTGCACTTTGTGGTCTGCCTCGATCAGTAGTAACTTTATTAAGGGTACCTGGTAAAAAAATATATACTATATTCGAAAGAGACAGATCGATGTATTAGATAATGTAAGTATGTACCTGTTTCTCGCAAACGGATGTCAATCCGTTGAAACATCCTTCTGTCTGGAATTCTCCGATTTGGAAAGGCTTCTTCATACAGTCGTTTCGCCTCATAACAGTTACCAAAAGCCCGTGAATACATAACATGCATGTCTGTTAGTTCATCGAGATGTGTGCAAGGGAAAGTTTAAAAGACCTGTGCACAAACAAATCGATAAAGATATATGCAGATAGCCAAGCTGCAATAAAGGCTCTTGGTTCCTACCGGTGTAATTCAAAGACGATATGGAGTTGTAAATCTGCCCTTAGCGAATTGGACAGCTGTAATGAGGTGTCGCTGGTCTGGATACCGGGTCACTCGGACCATGACGGCAATGTTGCGGCCGACGCGCTTGCCAAGAGTGGGGCCCAGAGTGACTTTGTTGGACCAGAACCGGTGCTGGGGATAACATCTTGCACAGCAAAACGCACCTTAAAGACCTGGACAGAAAGAATGACAATCCAATATTGGCAAAATCTTCCAGGATTAGCCCACTCTAAGGCCTTCATAAATGGCCTGTCTGAGTCAAGGGCTAAAAAGCTTCTAGAGTTGAACAGACAACAACTGAGAACTCTAGTCGGCCTGTATACAGGACACTGCCGCTTACGGCACCACATGCACCGTATTGGGGTCGGTCAGGAGACCGAGTGCCGGCTGTGCATGGAGAATGAAGAAACAGCAGAGCACGTGCTGTGTTACTGTCCGGCAGCGGATAGGACTAGATACCTGCTCTTTGGCAAGGTAAAGCTTGCTCTAGAAGACCTGGATCAACTTTCGCCCACAAAGGTTATCGACCTCTGTAGGAGGCTGGATTTGTTGGGCGAAATATAGACTTTAGGCGTGAGCCACAATAGACCTTAAGGTCGCAGTGGAGGGCCGATATGGCCCACTCACATACAAACCTAACCTAACCTAGTTCATTGTTGGTAAAGACTTCCATATTTAATTAGAAAAATTACGGACAATACAATTAAATATTTAAAAATAGTGAGTAGTCTCAAACGTAAAAGTCAAATGTAGTATATGTCATGATGAAAACGCAAAAGTCAAGTCCTGTAACGATGGAAACCACTTTGTTAAATGATATGTTTAAAGTTTGTTATCATGGCTTTTTATTTTATCTTCATGATTGTGTCTTGTCAGTTCTTTTTTCTGGTAAGATTTTAATATCTAACTAGAGAATAGGAAACTTAAGTTTATACATGCTGATAGCAATTAAAAGGTGAAAAATATATTCCTATGATTTGTCGCAGAATTAATTTTTGAGCGACATCGACATACAAAAATTGGAAATATCTCGAAAATGGTGTGTCTGAGAGATTTAAATCGAGTATACATTTTTTGCTTACAATTGATAAGGGCTGCAATGATAGCTACATTGCAGCCCTTATCAATTGTAGGTCGATATTACTGGGTGTCAAAAAATTATAGCCAATTGAATGCAAGCATAGTCTTACAGGTGGCGCCCTCTGCCAGCAGTGTTATTAACAATAACATATTTAAATTTATTGCCCTTGAAAACCCCCACATGCCAATTTTCACGCCAAAATTTTAATTTGACTCGGACTTATTCGTGAAAAACTGACAAAAACAAATAACTTTAACACGCTGTATTTAAAAAACTGAGCATGGGTCTGCACCCATGTTTATATGAAAAAATAGTCTTATTTTATCGTGCTGAATGTGCACCATCTTTTTTGAAACACCTGTATATATATATATATATATATATATATATATATATATATATATATATATATATATATATATATATATATATATATATATATATATATATATTGCTATGGTCTGGCTTTTTAATTACTGATTTGTTAATTACTAATTAGATGCTGATATTACATTAATTACTTCTAATCATAAATCTAATTTCTAATATATCTTTATATTAATAATTTATACCGTTGGACGCCAGGCAACTCACTGTTTGCCAATATCATTATCTAATCTACTTTTAATAAGCCAAAACCTGCAAATATTACCCCGTCAATTAGAAGATAATTTATTTTACTCACTTACCGTCTTAATTACTTCTAATTTTCATTTGCTCAGCCCTCTCAGGATTTTAAGGATTCAACTTGTTTTTTTTTATTTTTGGTAATTTTTTTGTATAATTGGTCTTTGCTAATTACTTGGTCTTTTTCTATTTTAATTATGCATTACCACTATTTTGAAGGCCAAATAGGAGATTTAAATGAAAATCTAATTATACAAAGTTAGGCATCTTTAATGGTGATTACCCATTGAAATTAAAATTCACAAATATTAAATAACAAATTAAGGGACAAATTAGTTGCATAATATACCATAATAGGTTATAAATAACAGAAACATATTATTCAGTATCAAATCACTTACGTTGTTAGAACCAGAGATTTTAATGGTGAAATTAAAATTCACAAATATTAAATAACAAATTAAGGGACAAATTAGTTGCATAATATACCATAATAGGTTATAAATAACAGAAACATATTATTCAGTATCAAATCACTTACATTGTTAGAACCAGAGATTTGGCTTGTTAATTATCGGTCACCTTACACATTCCTGTACACCATGTCCACAAAGATGGTATTTGGATTCTTTGATTGCCTACAACACTTAATTGCAGCATGGAACTGTTTTTTTTTTCTAATAAGCTACTCTTTTATGAAATTCTGTTGTTTTGGTTGATTAGCTTTAACTGTTTTATTTATTTTCAGTCATTATCTTCTTGCTTAACTACCCCTGGCAACTATATTATTACCAGGCACCTTCTCCTGTGGACCAGGCACCTTCTACCTGTTCACTCCTCAACGTTCTCCAGCTGACTTATCTATTGGTAATTCTCGGTACCGACCACAAGCCACTGCATTTACTTGTTTACTCTACGACGCTCTCCAACCGAATCCCAATTTTACTGTCTCTCCGAGCAGCCCTCGCCTTCTCTGCTGTTTTGCCTTCGACCTGGCCAACCGGTTCTTCCTCACCATAAATCTCACCACAAGTGTCGCTTATCACTAGATAGCAAGCCATACAAAAATTGTTTGTTTCACTTTATCTTGCTTTTTATTTCACGATATCTACTGCATTATCAATATATTTTACTTTAACTTAATACTTATTCTTTTAAAATAACAACATAAAACCTCTTTAGATTTCCATTTAAAATATATTCCTTTAGTCCTATTGCACTACTAAAATAACTTGACCATTATTTCTTAATATTATTATTCTAATTTCTATCCTATGTCTATACATAGCAATATATATATATATATATATATATATATATATATATATATATATATATATATATATATATATGTATATTATATATATATATATATATATATATATATATATATATATATATATATATATATATAAACATATAAATTCTGAAAACGACCGCGGATTTGGTCTTCAGGGGTCCCAAATAGCGCTCATGTGAAGAAATTTTTACAAAATTCAAAAGTCGCGATCTCCTCGCTAGTGAATTTTTTTAAAGAAAATTCACTAAAGATGAATAATGACGAAGGCGAATGTTACTTGCGGAGCAGTGATGTTCAATTTATTTTTAAAAGATCGATTTTATAATCGTGAAGAATCGTAAATATCGATTCAATAAAAATCGGAACTAGAAAAATCGATTTCTGGAAAATCGATGTCAAATTACACAATTTACATTGAGCCTCATGATAAGTACACTTGGAGAACACCCAAATCACCACAACACTTATTTTAGATCGTTTCGTTGACAAAGTTAACATCTTCAGAGTAAGAAAATTCAGAATTTTCTTACTCTGAATATGTTGACATGGTCAACGAAACGATCGTAAGGTCTCTGAAATATGTGTTGTGGTGATTTGGGTTTTCTCCAAGTGTACTTATTAGTGCTCATCACGGGTTCCAGTTTTCACATATTGAGCCTCATTATCAATTACTTTTATTAAATATTTCCATACCACAGTATTCTTTCTTACAAAACGCATGCTTAAACGTTTAAGAAACTCATACGCTTGAATGATTAATAATAAAAGGAGAGAAAGCAAAATTACAAATTAATAATAAGGGACAATAACTGACAATCCACGCCACTGTAATGAATTGGCATATTTCTAATTTGCACCCAATCTCTTACCACACGTCACATATACATCATATTCTGTGGCATTAAGTAATAATATTGTTACGTTCTACGGGGTTCTGGATTTGTTGACGAACAAAACACAGCTTTTCAAACTACTAATTTATTATAACCAACTATTTTCCAACACCAGTATCAACTGAAATGTTTCTCTCCATTATTAAATGTCCATAGAATTATATTCCACTATTCGCCTTCTATGATCGCTTGTTAAACACCAACACTTACTGCTAACTCGCTTAATACTCTATGATCACTTCTTCACCACACCGACTTAATACTGAACTAACTTACTCTGCGCAACGCTCGTCTATTTATACTGTCTATAGAGATTCCAGACGTTCTACACTATTCTACACCTGTCACTTCTGGTCCCTTCTAGAAATATCTGTCGAGAGTGTTCGCTCTTACCAACACACTGTATACACGACATCTGACCATAGAAGCAACAAAGTCCATAAACTTAATTATCATATACAAATGTGACACTGTCCTCCTCTTATATTCGATCGTCCCGGTCGAATTCTGACATTTCTTGGAATGGCGTAAGTCTGTGCATATGGACCACCTTCATCTTGCTCTTCGGGTTCCTCTGAATTCGGTAGACAACGTCATTGATCCTTCTGATCACCTTATAGGGACCTTCCCATAATTTCTATAGTTTCGGTGACCGTCCCTTGCGTCGTACTGGATTGTAGAACAACACCCGATCTTCTTCTTTATAACCAAATGAACTGGCTCGCACGTCATAACGAGTCTTCATGCAGTTGCTTTCTATTCGTGTATGCATTCCGACAGCAGAGTGGATGGTTTTACTTCTCGTCAATATGTCGGAGCTTTCTTCAAGCGAACTTCTTAGGTGGTGCTGGTTCTTCCGTGTAGTTGCTGTTGTTCTGGTGCTTCTACTTGCACAAATATTTTGGCGGGCCCTATTCATCCTGTCGACATCGGCTCTGTTCCAACAAAGGTGTTTACTGACCTTTTTCTGGGCTGGCTTCACATTTACGTGGTCTTTGCACCCTTCGTCTTTTACTTCTCTCATACTTTCTTCTCCACTTGCTTCTGGCTGAGTAACTGGTTCGTATCTTCCTCTCACAGCTCTTTTCACTGGAATGGCACTTTCACGGCAGACGTTCCTATTTTCCTCAATGGTGATTTTCCGCACTACCAGGTTACTGCCAGGCGACATTACTATTTCTTCACCGCCGATAGTCAGGATGTTAGTGCCAAGATCAAGTTTAGCGCACTGACCCTGATGTCCAAGACAATTATAATCGGATCTGATATGGCGGCGACTATGGTTCTCTGCTTTGCTTTCCATGTGCCAATTTGCAGCTCGACGTCAGTTTCGCCAAATACCTGGATTCGATCACCACCGGCTGCGTTTACTCTGTACACTCTGTCTGGCTCTCTTACTCGCCATCTTGGAACCATGTCGCGGCGAATAATCGTCCTAAGTGCGCCTGTGTCGACGACCATCTGAGTCTTATTACCGCTTACGTATCCGTCTACGACGAGAGCGCTGTCGGAATCGCTAACCTGAGAAATGGGCACTGGCCTTAGCTTCACTTTTTCCCTTACGCGTGATCTTAGAGCCTAACATTCGCCCCTTATATGTCCCACCTTGCCGCAGTTCCAGCAGAGCAAGGCATTTGCACGGTGAACTCTTATTGGGTGTCCATGAGAAGTCGGCCTTATTTGTTCTTTTATTTTTTCTAGTAGCTGCATGATTTTGGATGAATCTGTTTTATGTTCTTCTTGGACTTGGAGACTGCGAACTTTCACATAACTTTCCGACGCTTGCTTTACCGCTTCGAACTCCAAGGAATGTGCCAAAGCATCGTTCAAGTTTTTGTGTCTCGCCATCCTCAGCGCCTGCTGCGTGCCGGTATCTCTGATGGCGTCAATGAAGGTTTGCACCGACAGCTGGTTTAAAAACTCCATCGGAGCTATGGGGTAGGCTAATTGCGTCAGTTTGACAACGTCGGCGTGGAGATATTGGAGACTTTCGCCTGGTTTTTGACAACGATTTTTCAACTGCAATCGATACAACTGTTGTAAATGCTGGTCGCCAAACCTCATCTCTAATTGTTGTCTGATGCTGTCAAAACTCAGCCGTTCTTCCCTGGGAATACCTTGAAGCACGTCGAGGGCATCTCCTCTGATAGCTACTATTAACGAGGTCACTTTCTCTCTCTCGCCCCAACCATTTGCTGTAGCAGTGGCTTCGAACTGGCGTAAATACCCCATGGGACTGAGCCATCAAATGTGGGAATTTTAATTCTTACGTGACTATCTTCGTGTCTGATTTTCCTTGACTAGGGTATCATACTTCTTTTCTAGTGATTGCATATTCTCATATACCTCCGTTTGTACTTTCTGCACACTCGTCAGCTTGTCATGTAAATCGTCGCTGATACCCCTTACTCGACTTTCTACTTGTTGGAAGATGTCGCCTTTTACCTGCTTCATACGTTCGTCCACACACGAAGTAATGTTCTCAATTCTGCTGGCTTGTTCTTGCAGAATTTTCTTTGTTTCTTCGTCTCTTCTTCTGGCTTCTTCATCTCTTTTTCTCAATTCTCCTTTGGCTTCTTCTGGAGTACTGGACTTTGAGACTGCGAACTTCCACATGACTTTCCGACGCTTGCTTTACCACTTCAAACTCCAAGGCATGTGCCAAAGCATCGTTCAAGTTTTTGTGTCTTGCCATCCTCAGCGCCTGTTGCGTGTCGGTATCTCTGATGGCGTCAATGAAGGTTTGCACCGACAGCTGATTTAAAAACTCCTTCGTAGCTGCGGGGTAGGCTAATCGCGTCAGTTTGACAACGTCGGCGTGGGGATGTTGGAGACTTTCGCCCGGTTTCTGACAACGATTTTTCAACTGCAATCGATACAACTGTTGTAAATGCTGGTCGCCAAACCTCATTTCTAGTTAATGTCTAATGCTGTCAAAACTCAGCGGTTCTTCCCTGGAAATACCTTGAAGCACGTCGAGGGCATTTCCTCTGATAGCTACTATTAACGAGGTCGCTTTCTCTCGCCCCAACCATTTGCTGTAGCAGCGGCTTCGAACTGGCGTAGATAAATACCCCATGGGACTGAACCATTAAATGTGTTTTCTTATGTAGCTATCTTCGAGTCTCATGTTGCCCTTGACTAGGGTAACATACTCCTTTTCTAGTGATTGTATCTTCTCGTGCACTTCCTCTTGTATATTCATCAGCTTGTCATGTACATCGTCGCTGATACCCCTTACTCTGCTTTCTACTTGCTGGAAGATGTCGTCTTTTACCTGCTTCATGCGTTTGTCGACAGATAAAGTAATATTCTCAATTCTGGTGGCCTGTTCTTGTAGAATTTTCTTTGTTTCTTCATCTCTTTTTCCAGCTTCTCCATCTCTTTCTCATTTCTTCTTTTGTTTCTTCATCTCTTTTTCTCATCTCTTCTTTGGATTCCTTGTATTTTTTTCTGGCCTCTTCATATGTTTTTCTCATTTCTTCTTTGGCTTCTTCGTCTCTTTTTCTGGCCTCTTCAATCTCTTTTTCTCAGCTCTTCTTTAACCTCTTCATCTCCTTTTCTGGCTTCTTCATCTCTTTTTCGTGCTTCTTTCATTTCTGTAATCAATTCCAATAACTGGGTGTCCATATTGGCTGTTGCGCTACGTGTCTTAGGCATAGACGTCCTTAAAGCTGGTACACCGTGTATTCTGGTTCAAGAACACACCCAGTTATGAAATACTGCTGAAACTGATCTTCCAGAGATTCTAGAAATTTCCACGTTGTTCAACGAATATTCTGGAAAATATTTCCCCTAGCAGCTTGAAAATCCCACTTCTGACACCAGTTGTTACGTTCCACGGGGTTCTGGATTTGTTGACTAACAAAATACAGCTTTCCAAATTACTAATTTATTATTACCAAGGATTTTCCAACACCAGTGTCAACTAAAATATTTCTCTTCTCTATAGAACTATATTCCACTATTCGCCTTCTATGATCGCTCCTTATGCACCAACACTTACTGCTGACTCACTTAATACTCTATGATCACTTCTTCTACACCACACTACTCAATACTGAACTAACTTACTCTGCGTACCGCTCGTCTATACTGTTCATACAGATTCTAGACATTTTACACTATTCTACACCTGTCACTTCTGGACCGTTCTAGAAATATCATTCCAGAGTGTTCGCTCTTACCAACAGACTACCATAGAAGTAAGAAAGTTCCTAAACTCAATTCTCATAGACAAATGTGACAATATCTATGCTGCGCTAAAACTGTATTTGGGTCCGTGAATATAGCTACAAATATAGTGTATTTTAATAATTGATTGAATCTCCACAGTTGCAGCCGAGATTTAACGATTGTGGTTCGGGTAGTATGTTTTCTGCCTGGTATATATTTAGTTTGGTTGTATGAATTAATCTACGTGTGGCAGTTAACTACTATGTCTGTCAGGCATTGTACTTTAACCACTAGGTCGTTTCAATGCATGTCTTTGGGATTTTATTTTTAATTTGGAAAAACCTCTAAATATTGTGTACCAAATTACTATATATATATATATATATATATATATATATATATATATATATATATATATATATATATATATATATATATATATATATATATATATATATATATTGTTACGTTCTGGATTTGTTTACTAACAAAACACAGCTTTCCAAACTACTAATTTATTATTACCAACTATTATCCAACACCAGTATCAACTAAAATGTTTTTCTCTATTATTAAATGTCCATATAATTATATTCCACTATTCACCTTCTATGATCACTTCTTAACCACACCGACTTAATACTGAACTAACTTACTCTGCGCACCGCTCGTCTATTTATACTGTGCATAGAGATTCTAGACCTTCTACACTATTCTACACCTGTCACTTCTGGTCCCTTCTAGAAATATAATTCCAGGGTGTTCGCTCTTACCAACACACTTTATACACTACATCTGACCATAGAAGCCACAAAGTCCATAAACTCAATCATCATAGACAAATGTGACAATATTAAAATAAAGGCACAAAGAATGTACCGTTTTTTGTTTGAAAATTAATTAATATCGTATACGTATTAAGTAATCGTTTTCGATTCCATCTCTGCGAAAACGAATCGATTTTCGTGAGAATCGAGAGCAAGGGAATTGATTTTGAAATCGAAATTTTGCAATCGATCTTTTCGAAAATCGATTTAGAATCGAACATCGCTATTACGGAGTTGAGAAACATATTGGTTATAGCAACAATTAAACTCTTAAACTCAAATATATTTAGTATTTTGATAGAGGTCAGAATAAGTTGCACGGCCTGTACGGAGTTAAAAAATGAATACCAGTGTTAAGGAAGAGTTAGAGTGCAAGGAAGAAGTAAAAACGGAGGAAGATTACAAAATAGAAATAGGACAATATGACCTTAATACACTTGTCAATTTAAAGAAGGAAGATTACAAAATAGAAATAGGACAATATGACCTTAATACACTCGTCAATTTAAAGAAGGAATACTGTAGTGATGACAGTTTTGGAAATAATGATTGCAAAACAAGTTTAAATACCGATGTCTGTGAACAGTTGGAGAGTAAGAGCGATTTAAGTGATCTGTGCAATTTACAGCAAGCGACAGACTGCTCAAGAAAGACCATTTCCACACACATAAGTAGTAAAGAGAGCCATTTTAAGTGCGAGTTGTGTGATTATACTAGCGTAAAGAAAAAGCATCTGTCAAGGCATATCGTCTCCAGACACAGAAATCTTGAAGAGAGACCTTATAAATGTGAGTTGTGCGAGTACACTAGTGTAGAGAAACAAACTCTGTCAAGACACATCATCTCTAAACATAGAAGTATTGAAGAGAGGCCTTTTAAATGTGGGCTTTGTGATTACACTAGTGTACAGAAAGCGCAGCTGTCAAGACATATGATCTCCAAACACAAAAGTATTAGAGACAGACCCTTTAAATGTGAGTTGTGTGATTACGCTAGTGTAGAGAAGGGGGATCTGTCAAGACACATCATCTCCAAACATGGAAGTATTGAAGAGAGACCTTTTAAATGCGAGTTGTGTGATTACGCTAGTGTAGTGAGAAGCGATCTGTCAAAACACATCATCTCCAAACATGGAAGTATCGAAGAGAGACCTTTTCAATGTGAGTTGTGTGGTTGTACTTTTGTAGGTAAATGGTTAATGTCAAAACACACTTGCAAACAGAGACTTTTCACATGTGTGTTGTGTGATTACACTAGTGTAGACAAATTGCATTTGTCAAAACACATGATCTACAAGCACGGAATATTAAAAATTAGCCTGTAGATTTTTTCTGTCATAACCTGAAGGTCTTGACTGTGTTTTCAGCAGTTTGTTTCATTTGGTTGCATTTTATCAACTTGATCAGATTTTATAGGTTTTAGTCTGCCTCTTACCCTTTTTAAGTGTGTGTCCTTAAAATGTTGGGTAAATTTGCTGATTAGCTCCCGAATGCTTTTCAAAAAAACTGTTTTCAGAAACATGCCTAGACCACAAGAAAAATTGGGAACGCTCTGCTTAACCGCAACTACATATTAACGTGATTATAATAGAATATGGCCCAAAAAACAGTTGTACATACCTTAATAAAGTAAAACAATGTGATATATTTCGTTTTTAATATCCTTTCAATGATAAACGCAATTAAAACGTTTCGATTTGCAACAAAAACGTATATTTTTGTAGCTGAGGTTATGACTGTTGTTTCGTTCTTTGACTATCTACCTACGGATAGACCAGGCATCACCCAATGCGATGCATTGTAATGTTTGAAACCAACATTGAATAAAATGTTTGTTTACACGGTCCTCGACACCAGAGGCGTCTCGAGAATTAGGATTGAAATTTTCATAAATATGATTAAAATACTAAAATAAAATTTAAAAGATGTTTAACTACATATACATTATTTAAGTATACTATTAGCTGAAAAGTCTGGACGCAGAAACTGCGTTATGGTAGTGAATTTTTATAGAAATGATTTCTCGAATAAAATGTTCGAAAGTCTCAATGTTGCAATGTTGCGATCTCGTCACAAGCGATTTTTTTCTATACAAATTCAGTAAAAGGTGTTTTCAACAAAAAATTAAGAAAAAACCCTCAATATGTCGCAGCTCTACCAGTTTTTCTAGAAATGATTTGTCCGCTGCCATGTTTTATAGATCTACAACTTGTCGAATAATTTCTTATTAATTTCATCATGTGGCAAGCATCTATGAAAATATATACATTCTTATGGGTTACAGGATGCGGCAAATAAGCCTTTAAACCTTCTTAAATAAATGTATCTAAATTTGCTCCCAAACATTTAACCATGCTTATATTTGCAGCTGCTCCATCAAAACTTACGGAAGTAACGACTAATTCTTGCTTGATGGATAAAACTTAAAGCCCGATTAAATAGGCTTGCTTTTTCTTCACAAGAAATGCCAGCTAGGAAGAAATAACCCACTGGAACTTTCCAGTGGCCATTTAAAGCAACTAATAAGAAAAGCAAAACTTCTTTAGCCACTGGAAGCTCGTTTGAATTATTCATATCCACGCCAATATCTACGTTACCACAAAAGTTTTTTTCTGTCCACTCAACTTGACGTCTTATCAGCATTTCGTCGATAACTAGGTTACAAAGTATTTTGCGACCTTTTTCAGCTGCTTCTCTTCTTTTTGAATCCAAAACCGCTAATGCTTCTTTGCAGAATCCAGGAACAATTTAGAAATTGTTCGAGGATGTGGCAAAGATTTCATAAATTTTTCTCAAACGTAATTATAAGCTTTGTTTGAATAAAAATTTAGGGTAATAGCAAACGACCTTACGTCTGGTGAATAGTTCCATTGTGGACATTTTAAAAGCTGTTTAATCAGATCTATTTGTGTGGGTAAAGAGGCCTAAAATATTACAAGCAATGATATCAATTCAATAACACTCAAAAGTGAGACGTTCAGGGATGTTTCTATGTTTTCCGTAAAAGCAATACGACTTTTAAAATACTCAATCAGCGATTTTTTGGTGACAAACTCTTAAGATGTCTTTTCTGTTGGCGCAATATATTTATTTTCCTCTTTTGTGTTTTATTACTCGTTTAGCAATAAACCATTTTTTAAAGATGTTTTTGGAGTTCCTGATAAACTGGAAATATCTACAAAATAACGAAGTTTTTTCCAAAAAAAAATTGACTATATTTGATAAGTTTTCGGTGAACGAAGTATAATTTTTTTAAATGGTTTCTAGTATTTTCCCCTCATATCTAAGTCCAGGCATATTAACTTACTTTTGACCTGGAGTAATGTTAGCTTTTTGTGTTAATTCAGGAGGGCTGCCAAGTTCCATACAGTGAGAGTTGATTATAACGATGATTTATCTCTATTTTCTTCAAAACTATGACTGCAATTTTTGTCAGGTAATTTATTAATTTTATCAATAATAAAGGTTTACAAAATACGAAGCTAATAAGAATTCTTCACCTTCTTTCCGCATGAGCAAGAACTTTCATGCCAGAAGTAGAAGGCACTGGAGAACTTAAAACTGATGGAGACGCTGCGTTTTTAATGCCCTTCTTCCACTTGGGTAAATAATAAAAGTCTTTATTAAAATGCTGTGAACATAAATAAGAATATTTCGGCAGCGTATCCGATTTTCTATTTAAGGCAGCGCACCATGTTTATCTCCTTTCTTTAGTAGATGGAAACCTAAAAATAGTGCCAAACTGACGTGCCGCCACTGAAAATCGCAGACAGCAATGTACTTACGCATGCAGAGACACTGTTGCTACATTCCCAGGTAATCTACAAGCAATACACTTTTTCATCATTTTGTAAAAACAAAACTCAAAATCTTTATTGCAAATCAAGGTAACACATAAAAATAAATTCTCAGTATACTTGCATACTATTCACAGACAAATACAAGCCACAACTGTCGATTAATACAAATCTAGATACTTCACATGCAGCAAGATAACGAATTTAAAATGAGTTTTCTGGTTATATTTACATAAAGAATGGAGAAACCAAGGAATATAACGTTAGTTAATCTTTACATTGATAAATAAGCCCTAATGTAAGTGTAATGTCTTAAGTAACAGAAAAGTAATAAATTTATCATTCTCAACTTGTCGTCATATTCAGCGATTTAAGGATGAATTATCTCATAGCGGCAACGCTTGACTCACCACCCAATCAGAGCAGAGGACCGATGTAAACATAGAGTCCCTTGAATGTTGGCTTCAAACAATTCGGCTGTGTGCCGAGTCTATTCTCTGATATATAGTCAAAGGTTTCGTTGACATGATAGGCGTTGTTGTCAGTTTCGAGGCTATTTACTTGTTACTGGGGGGATGTCAGGTCAGGCAGGCCGATAGAGCAGTAAGCACTGTCCGGCAGTGCATCCATTCAATGTGGCAAAGCTGCTGAAAATTGACAGTTCAAAACGTGAAATTGGTGCATTTTTTTGGAACTTCATTTCTCAATTATTCTGTTAATACTGGTTTTTCCGTAATTTTTTTTCCGGATTATAAATCTATGTTACGTACTCTTTCTTGTGGTGTGTGCCGTTTTGCTCGATTCCAGTTGTGGTTAAGTCGACCGTACCCGAAAAATTTCTTGTTCACACCCCCCAAGGAAGTTACGGGACTAGGAGTGAATAGGGGTGCTGGGTGGAGTAGGTAGTGAAAAGGAAAATGCGAAGAAAACGGGCTTGAAAGCTGTCTTTCCCATCTTGAAGCCATATCCCCCTTAAACCCTGCCTACACCGCACAGCACCCCTATTCCGCCAGGTGCCGTAACTTTCTTGGGGGATATGAACTAGAAATTTTTCTTGTGGTTGTTTGCACGCGAGAGGGGAAGGAAAATCCACATGACAAAGCATATGTCACAAGTTTGGGGGGTGGGGGGCTTCACGTTTTAGGCATTTTCTTTCCCTCTCATGTGCAATCTGTGATTCACTGTGTAGTTCTATAGACTTGTTCCAAGAATGGGTGACAAAGGAAAGGAGGTCGGCAGTTGATCTGCGCTGACCGAATCCAAACTGCCAGTCGTGGATTAGACTGTGTTTTCAAGAAATTTTAGTAATTCGGTGTTTATATACTTTTCCATCACTTTAGAGGCAGCTGAAAGGAGATAAATAGGCCTGTAGTTGCTAGGAAGCGCTTTCGATCCTTTCTTGGGAACGGGTTGTACTTTAGCAGTTTTCCAGTTACTAGGGAATATGCCTCTATTATAAGATGTCTGAAACAGACGAGTCAGGACAGGAGCAAGTTTTGGTGTGCATTTTTTGAGAACAATTGCTGGGATCTCGTCAAGGCCAGAGGCTTTCCTGGTATTAAGAGAAGACAGCATCTTTCGTACCTTTTTAGTTTTGAAAATGGTATCAGTCATTTTATGTGCGACATTGGGGACTGTTGGTGGTTGAACATTTGGAGGTGGGTTGAGAGTAGAATTGCCGGCGAACAACGAGGCAAAAAGTTCAGCCTTGCCCAGGGCGGTAGAAACAATTTAATCCCCTGAGACAAGAGGTGGGAACGTGCCCTTGCAGAAATTATTCCCAATAGATTTAGCAAGAGTCTAGAAGGGTTTGCTGCCGTTGGAGCTTAAGAGGACTTTGTTTTTGATGTGGTTATTAAACAAGTTTTTTGCCTCAGAAAGAATGTGGACATAGCGGTTTCCTGCGTCGTTAAATGCTTGACAGTTTTCTTGGATGGGATTGTGTAGAAGCTTTTTGTGAGCTTTGACCTTTTCAAGTCTGGCCTTGTCACAGGATTTAGAGAACCAGGGCTTTTGAGTGGCTGCAGAGGTTTTCTGTGTATGTGGAATAAATAATTCCATGCCAGCTTGGATAATTTCGGTGACGTTTTGTGAGATATCAGAGGGGTCAGGATGAGAGAAGCAAACAGACGCCCATGGAAATGAGGAAAAGTAATCTCGCATTTCGTCCCAGTTCGCGGAGTTGTAGTGCCAAACGATACGTGGGTGTGATGACTGTGTGACCTCGGGTTGCATTGCGCAGGAAGCAGTGACCATGCCGTGGTCTCAGCGACCAAGAGGGGCGGTGCCTGATGTCTTATAGCAGTCAGGATTTGTAGTAAGAAGGAGATCCAAGGGATTTGAGCTGTGTGTTGGGATGCGAGGAAAGTAAGTAGGTTGCTGAACCATATTGGCTAAAGAATTGCTGACTGCAAAGGCATCCGCTGCTCTTCCTTGTGGATCGGTTTTTGAAGATCCTAGCCATTCCTTATTAGGGACATTGAAGTCACCAAGAACAGTGACCACGGAGGAAGGATATTCAGAAATCAGATGGTTGGTTTTTTCAGAAAGGTAGTCAAAAAGCTGGACAAAGCTGTTGTCAGAAGGTGCCCGTTAAATGCAACAGATGAATTTAGTTGCAGCGTTAAGAGAGAGTTTCATCCAAAGTCGGTCTTTTCTTCCAGCTTCTAAATTGGAGAGTCTGGTGCATGGTATATTGCTACGGTCGTATACGTACACGCCTCCATGCAATCTAAAGGAAGTAAGGAGCTAATACCTCGGGAAATTAAGGTGATTAGTGGCTGTTTTGGCACTGATTTGAGTTTCGGTGAGGAAGAGGAGTTGGGGCCTATTAGCCTGGAGAAAATGGTGGATGGAGTTCAGGTTAGAATTTAGACCACATATATTCGAGAAGGATATGTTAAATCTTGATGCTGGCTCCCCCTGTACACCCCTCTCCTGGAGATCCGAATGGCGGGGTATTTTACCTCTGGAGTCTTTTGTACAAGGAGGAGCCATCATCATTTTTGTTTATAAGGGAAACCGACTCATACACCAGAACAGGAAACGTCCAGTGGGACTTCACCAGCCCCTTGATGTAAGAAGTGGTACCTCCTCGGGCGTGAAAAAATCCTTTACTATCACGTAAAAGAAAATTCCACTACCACCTACCATATTGCAAGTATACTACACCAGCCAACTATCAAAGAGCTGACCAGCTCTATAACTAGCTTTCTTGGGGGATATGAACTAGAAATTTTTCTCGTGGTTGTATGCATGCGAGAGGGGAAGGAAAATCCCCACGACAAAGCATATGTAACAAGTTGACTGGGGCGTGGGGGGCTGTAGGCATTTCCTTTCCCTCTCGTGTGCATACAACCACCCTCGTTGCATAAACCACAAGGAAAAAATTCTTGTTCATACCCCCTGGGGCGAATAGGGGTGCTGTGCAGGATAGGTAGCGTTTTAGGGGGATATGGCTTCAAATAGACAGGTTGCATAAGCATTTTCCTTCCCATTTTCTGCTCATATTGCCTTTTTACTACCTATCCCGCCGAGCACCCCTATTCACTCCCAGTCCCGTAACTTCCTTGGGGGGTGTGAACAAGACATTTTACTTGTTGTTTATGCATCCAGGTGGGGTCCTAGTAATGTTTCTTACAATAATTTTTTTTTAAGCATCCGGTAGCTAATCTGCAAATTTACCAAATGTTGCTTTTAGAAAATTACTAGGTAATCCTCAGGATTGATACTCTAACACTTCATTTGGTTTGATATATTAGTTAGATGGAGTTTTGGTCAACATTGTAAATGGCTTTTAGAAAATATCAAAATTGTTATGAATCTGTCAAATAAACCAGGCAAATTTATTTTGAAACATTATTACAACAAAATGGTGTAATTATAGTAGAAGCACTTCTTTATATTGACACAATGTATAATTACCCTGCTGCAATAAACAATAATATTTGGGTGTGTCTTGAAGTTCCTTTCCGCTGTTTGAAATATTACACAGCATTGCCACACTTCCTATTCCAGAGTCAAGTTCTAAATTAAATGAGTTAAAGAATTAAGTCAGATAAATATCAGTTCATTATTGTTGCCCCTACTTAGTTTCATATGGGCTTCACAGAGAAATAGTCTCTACGTCTTTAGCTAAATATTCAGTTAATATACAGTGTGTCCCAAACTGGATCGGAATGTATTGCTATCTCCGTTATTATTAGAGATAGGGAGACGGTTAAATTAGCAATGTTTTATAGAATATCATCCTCGTTCCAAATATTACTTGTATTTTGCCCTGCCTCTTTTCGTTTTCGAGTTATTTGGAAAAATCTAAATTTGTCGATTTCTTTTTTCTTCAATATCTAAGTAGGCATTGATTTGACATGTGTAAGACTTGCACATTATCAGAATACTTTTTACAGAGTAATATTTTTGTGCTATTCTTACGTGATAGTAAAAGATTTTTTCACGCCCGAGCAGGGACCGGTGAAGTTCCAACGGACGTTTCCGGTTCTGCTGTATGAGTCGGTTTCTCTTATTAGCAAAAATGATTATGGCTCCTCCTTGTACAAAAGATTCCGGATGTAAAATACCCCTCCATTCGGATCTCCCGGGGAGGGGTGTGCAGGAGGCGCCGGCATCAAGATTTAACATATCCTCGAATATATGCGGCCAAAATTCTAACCTGAACTCCGTCCACCATTTCCTCCAGGCTAATAGGCCCCAACTCCTCTTCCTCACAGAAACCCAAATCAGTGCCCAAACAGCCACTAATCACCTTAATTTCCCGGGGTATGAGCTCCTTACTTCCTTTAAATTGCATGGAAGTGTGTGCGAATACGTCCATAGCAATCTACCCTGCACCAATTTAGAAGCTGGAAGAAAAGACATACTTTGGATGAAACTCTCTCAGGGCTGAACTAAATTCATCTGTTGCATTTACCGGTAACCTTCTGACAACAACTTTGTCCTGTTTTTTGACTACCTTTCTGATAAAACTGACCATCTGATTTCTGAATATCCTTCCTCCGAGGTCACTATTCTTGGTGACTTCAATGTCCATAATAAGGAATGGCTAGGATCTTCAAAAACCGATCCACAAGGGAGAGCAGCGAAGGCCTTTGCAGTCAGCAATTTTCTAGCCAATATGGTTCAGCAACCTACTTACTTTCCTCGCATCCCAACACACAGCTCAAATCCCTTGGATCTCCTTCTTACTACAAAACCTGAATGCTATAAGACATCAGTCACCATTGGTCGCCAAGACCACAGCGTGGTCACTGCTTCCTCCGCAATGCAACCCGAGGTCACAACCATCACACCCACGCATCGTTTGGCACTACAACTGCGCGAACTGTATAAGAAATGCGGGATTACTTTTCCTCATTTCCATGGACGTCTATCTGCTTCTCCTCTGATATCTCACAAAACGTCACCGAAATTATCCTAGCTGGCATGGAATTATTTATTCCACGTACACAGAAAACCTCTTCAGCCACCCAAAAGCACTGGTTCTCTAAACCCTGTGACAAGGCCAGACTTGAAAAGGTCAAAGCTCACAAAACGCTTCTACACAATCCCAGTCAAGAAAACCGTGAAGCATTTAACGACACAAGAAACCGCTATGTCCGCATTCTTTCAGAGGCAAAAAACTCGTTTCATAACCACATCAAAAACAAAGTCCTCTTAATCTCCAACGGCAGCAAACCCTTCTGGACTCTTGCTAAATCTATTGGAAATAATTTCTGCAAGAGCACGTTCCCATCTCTTGTCTCAGGGGATGAAATTGTTTCTACCGCCCTGGGCAAGGCTGAATTTTTGCTTCGTTGTTCGCCGGCAATTCTACTCTTAACCCACCTCCAAATTTTCAACCACCAACAGTCCTCAATGTCGCGCATAAAATGACAGATATCATTTTCAAAACTAAAAAGGTATGAAAGATGCTCTCTTCTCTTAATACCAGAAAAGCCTCTGGCCTTGACGAGATCCCAGCTATTGTTCTCAAAAAATGAGCACCAGAACTTGCTCCTGTCCTGGCTCGTCTGTTTCAGATATCTTACAATAGGGGCATAATCCCTAGTAACTGGAAAACCACTCGAGTACAACCCGTCCCCAAGAAAGGATCCAAAGCGCTTCCTAGCAACTACAGGCCTATTTCTCTCCTTTCAGTCGTCTCTAAAGTGATGGAAAAGTATATGAACACTGAATTACTAAAGTTTCTTGAAAAA
This sequence comes from Tillus elongatus, assembly GCA_964006375.1. Classification (NCBI taxonomy): domain Eukaryota; kingdom Metazoa; phylum Arthropoda; class Insecta; order Coleoptera; family Cleridae; genus Tillus; species Tillus elongatus. The sequence goes on along the minus strand of OZ023262.1, from coordinate 5,603,104 downwards.
CACAGTCTAATCCACGACAGGCAGTATGGATTCCGTCAGCGCAGATCGACTGCCGACCTCCTTTCCTTTGTCACCCATTCTTGGAACAAGTCTATGGGACTACACGGTGAATCCCAGATTGTCGCTCTAGACATATCCATAGCATTCGACCAGGTCCGGCACGCAGCGCTACTTAATAAACTTCCGGCCTATGGCCTACCACCAAAACTCTGTACCTGGACAGCAAATTTCCTCTCCAATCGGAGCATTTCTGTTGTCGTGGATTGCCATTCCTGTAAACTGTATCCAATTAATGCAGGAGTTCCTCAAGGTTCAGCTTTAGCCCCTACTTTGTTTCTTCTCCAAATCAATGACCTCCTCTCTAGCACATCCAACCCAGCTCACAGCTATGCGGACGACAGCACCCTCCACTCAAATATACAATATTCTAAGCCTGTCTCTTTAGCCCAATTAGATGAGGATCGCAGACTCATGGAGGGTTCTGTCTCCGTGGATCTCCAAAAATATTAGACTGGGGAAGTAGAAATCTTGTACAATCCAACCCCACCAAAACTCAGTCTTGCTTTCTTTCTCACAAGAGATACACCAGCCCTAGACCCATCACAATGAACAACCAAGTTATTCAAAGTAATGAGTCCTTTTCTCTTGTTGACATTTCTGTGGATCGAAATCTCAATTATCACCAACATGTCACATCAATTGCAGAAGCGGTTTCCTGTTCCGGGCTCGCAAATACTTTTCACCAGCTAATCTCTATACCTTATACTTCACAAATAAGGCCAAACCTCGAATACTGCTCCCACATCTGGGGTACAGCTGCTGCTTCTACACTCGCTATCCTGGACTCCATTCAAAAGAGAACTATACGTCTCATCGTTGACCACACTCTCACCCAAAGGCTGCCATCCCTTGCCCACCGACGTGCCGTTGGTGACCTCTCTCTCTTTTGTAGATATCTGCACGGGCAGTGCTCAGAGTAGCTTTATTTCATAGTTCCTCCACCTGCTGTCCCTAACAGATCTACCAGGGGAACAGAGCGAATGCACCCTTTTACTGTCCAGGTCACCAGACATAGAACATCTTGTTATGCCCGCTCTTGTCCCGAGGACTTCCAAGTTGTAGAATTCCTTGCCGGCACATGTTTTTCCTTCTCCTCCGAACCTCCAAACCTTCAAGTCCAGAATTAATAAGTTGCCTCTTTCATCCTTGTCGACACCCACGGTACGATAGTATTTGAGCTGTCAGCCTCGTGCTGTGGTGTTGAAATAAAAAAAAGTTTAAGTACATAACTGATATACATGTTAATAACTAATAAAAATTGATTGGTTGACCCGGGCGGACGCCGCGAATTTTTAATGCTCTTGGATACCGTGCTTATATCTATAAAAGAAATATTTGAACAGATGCAAGATTTTTCAACGACGTGGAGTTTCTTGTTTAACATAATAAAGAATCAAAATAAAGAATGATTATCAAAACATTGTGCTAAATTACAGGAACAGTTAACTGTCAACTTTAAATCAGATATCGATGGCAATTTGTTGTGCGATGAAATTTTAGGCCTGCAACATTATCTTGAAGACAATCAAGCAACGCCTATTGAAACCTTGAACTTTATCAAGAAGCATAACCTTCAAGAATTATATCCCAACACCTTGATTTCGTTGCGTATTCTGTTAACAATACCAGTGACTATTGCAAGTGGTGAATGCAGTTTTTCCAAACTCATATTGAAAGAAACCTACTTGCGGTCTACAATGTCTCAAACCAGATTGACCAGTTTGGCCTCACTGTCCATTGAAAATCAAGTTGCAGAAAACCTACATTTTGCTTGTCTTATTAGAGAATTTGCTGACAAAAAAGCTAGAAAAATAAAGTTTTAACATGTTTCGAGTTCAACCAACTGCCAGACAAGCTTAGAGTTATCTTCAATTTAAAACAAATGTGCTACCCAATTAACTTTTTTTATTTTAATATATAATTAAACATAAATATTATATCATTATCATATAATAAAGGGCGCCAAAAATATTGACTCTTCCGGGGCGCCTGGGTGGTTAAGGCCGGCGCTGGTAACACGTGTAACATGTTACAGAGTTGTTAAAAATGAATAACATAAATGAAAAGGTTTGTAAAGAATATTTAACTTAAACAAACGTTTGCATTACGCAAAATATTTTTCAATTCAGCAATGAGTTTGTTTATGGAAGCGGAGGGTGAATTATCAGAATAAAAGATGTAGGAACGAAGCACATATGTTATGACATAGATAACGGTATATTGATAACGATATTAAGGCACAAAACTTAATAAACATAATATTAACAATATGATATATAAAAAAATTCTGGACGCAGCAAGTGCGTTATGGTAGTGAATTTTCATAAAAATGTTTTTAATAGCAAATATGTGTGTTTTTTTAAGAAAGCAGGCATCAAATTTGGTTACCAGTATAATCTATATATTAGAAACAATGTGCCATGTTTCATAAAAATAACTTTATTGTGTGAAAATGTACAAAATTTTCCAAAAGTAAACTTAAAGTGTTCCCGAAAAAACACGTTTCTTGGTCAACCTTATAGGTTAATAGCAAATTGAGCTGTTCAAATATGAAACATTTGATCAAAATTCGCTACCATAACGCACTTGCTGCGTCTAGAATTTCTTTTCTTACAAACATGCATTATATCTCGATGGAAAATGCAAAAATGCAATAACATAAGGCGTGTTTGATTTAAAAAAAAAAAGGAAATTTGTATCACCAATGACTTATGGGCCACCCTGTGATTGTAGAAATATTATTTTAAGATGTAGCTCAAGACACCCTATAATTAATATATACAAATTTTTTTCATATCTTATATAATAACGGATATATTGAGCTTTATTGATTTTTTACGAAAATTCGACAAAAATTATATACCATTAAATGATAAACTCTAAAGCTAAGACTACTGCCAAGCATCAGAGAAAGGGTCTATTTGAAATGAATTTTCTGCAAATATTTTAGTAAAATGAAGGACAATGACGGTTGAAATCAAGACTTTAGGGTTTGTAAAACATTCTTCTTGAGACATTTTATTTCTATAGCCCGTATTAGATTCAAGTTATTTGCCTAAATGTTGCCAATTTTGACATTTTAAATCGCCGTTTGACGTTTTGAGGAAAACCCCAATTTATTTTTCTTAAAATGCCTATAACTTTTTTGTCTTTTGATTTACATAGCTAAATTTTGGTAGGTAGCTTACTTATAAGGATATAAACCAGCGTACGAAATTTGGTTGCCCTTACTTTGTTAATTCCGGAGATATAATTTTTTTTTGAAAGAAAACACAAAATTTTCCGGGAAAACCTAGGCAGATTTTCCTGCTTAACGAACTCATCCAAGCCATTTGCAAAAGGAATTTTTTCACCAAATTTAATCAAAATCGGCCCATTATTTTTTGAGTTATCGGTGTGATACATATATATATATATATATATATATATATATATATATATATATATATATATATATATATATATATATATATATATATATATATATATATATATATATATATATATATATATATATATATATATATATATATATATATATATATATATATATATATATATATATATAACATATAAAAATTGAAACTGACCCCGGATATGTTTTCTGGGGGGCCTAATTAGCGCTCATTTGAAGAAATTTTTTCAAAATTCAAAAGTCGGGATCTCCTCATTAGTGAATTTTTTTTAAGAAAATTCACTAAAAATGGGATAATAGAACTTACTCAAGTATTATCATCTTTGACTATTAATTAATAACAGTGGTTTGTAGTATATGAATGAACAATATTTATAGTAATTCTATCTAGGTTCTAACCTTCATAAATGCTGGCTTCAGCAGATTGCGATACCTTGTACGTTCGCTATTTTGCGTTTGTTTATTTGTTGACAAAACAAATGCAGTAGTATCAATGCCAATGTTATTCAACAATATTGACCTACTTAGTTTAGATTGATTTCTTAATATTAATTTACTTGTGATTTTATTGATCTTACTAACTATGTTTCGTATGCTTCTTCTACTGCCCTTCTGTCATTGCCATCGTTCTCTTAACAGAGTTTTTTGAACAAACCCAAGGCAAGACAATGAGCGACCACTTAACGCCATTTAGTGCATTAGGGGTCACAGTGCTGAGAAGCCTCTACGACTCATTAAAACAGTCCAGGGTTACGAATATTAAAACTAAGAGGCAGAAAAACTCCTGAATTTGTGTAGTTTTGTGTGATTTTTTTGAATTTTTTTCAACAACACACCACGAGGGCTTACAGCCTAAATACTATCGTACCGTGGGTGTCGACAAGGAGAAAAGAGGCAACTTGTTAATTCTGGACTTGAAGGTTTGGAGGTTCGGAGGAGAAGGAAAAACATGTGCCGGCAAGGAATTCCACAACTCGGAAGTCCTCGGAACAAAAGAGCGGGCGTAACAAGATGTTCTATGTCTGGTGACCTGGACAGTAAAAGGGTGCATTCGCTCTGTTCCCCTGATAGATCTGTTGGGGGCAGCAGGTGGGGGAACTATGGAGGAAAGCTCTTCTGAGCAGTGCCCGTGCAGAGAGAGAGGGGGGGGGTCACCAACGGCACGTCGGTGGACAAGGGATGGCAGCCTTTGGGTGAGGGTAAGGTCACCGATGAGATGTATAGCTCTCTTTTGAATGGAGTCCAGGATAGCGAGTGTAGAAGCGGCCCTGCACCCCAGATGTGGGAGCAGTATTCGTGGTTTGGCCTTATTTGTGAAGTATATAAGGTATCGAGATTAGCTGGTGAAAAGTATTTGTGAGCCCGGAAGAGGAAACCTAATTTCTTAGCAGCCGCTTCTGAGCCGTTTAGAGGAATGACCATCCACAACAACAGAAATGCTCCTGTTGGAGAGGAAATTTGCTGTCCAGGTACAGAGTTTTGGTGGTAGGCCATAGGCCGGAAGTTTATTAAGCAGCGCTGCGTGCCAAACCTGGTCGAATGCTTTGGATATGTCTAGAGCAACAATCTGGGATTCACCGTGTAGTTCCATAGACTTGTTCCAAGAATTGGTGACAAAGGAAAGGAGGATTAGACTGTGTTTTTCAAGAAATTTTAGTAATTCGGTGTTTATATACTTTTCCATCACTTTGGAGACGACTGAAAGGAGAGAAATAGGCCTGTAGTTGCTAGGAAGCGCTTTGGATCCTTTCTTGGGGATGGGTTGTACTCGAGCAGTTTTCCAGTTACTAAGGAATATGCGTCTATTGTAAGATGTCTGAAACAGACGAGTCAGCACAGGAGTCAGTTCTGGTGCGCATTTTTGGAGAACAATTGCTGGGATCTCGTCAAGGCCATGAGCCTTCCTGGTATTAAGAGAAGAGAGCATCTTTCGTACCATTTTAGTTTTGAAAATGATATCCGTCATTTTATGCACGACATTGGGGACTGTTGGTGGTTGAACATTTCGAGGTGGGTTGAGAGTAGAATGGCCGGCGAACAACGAAGCAAAAAGTTCAGCCTTGCCCAGGGCAGTAGAAACAATTTCATCCCCTGAGACAAGAGGTGGGAACGTGCTTTTGCAGAAATTATTCCCAATAGATTTAGCAAGAGTCCAGAAGGGTTTGCCGCCGTTGGAGCTTATAAGGACTTTGTTTTTGATGTGCTTATTAAACGAGTTTTTTGCCTCAGAAAGAATGCGGACATAGCGGTTTCATGCGTCGTTAAATGCCTGACGATTTTGTTGACTGGGATTGTGTAGGAGCTTTTTGTGAGCTTTGACCTTTTAAAGTCTGGCCTTGTCACAGGATTTAGAGAACCAGGGCTTTTGAGTGGCTGAAGAGGTTTTCTGTGTACATGGAATAAATAATTCCATGCCAGCTTGGATAATTTCGATGATATTTTGTGAGATATCAGAGGGGTCAGGATGAGAGAAGCAGACAGACGCCCATGGAAATGAGGAAAAGTAATTCCGCATCTCGTCCCAGTTTGCGAAGTTGTAGTGCCAAACGATACGTGGGTTTGATGACTGTGTGACCTCGGGATGCACTGCGCAGGAAGCAGTGAACATGCCGTGGTCTGAGCGACCAAGGGGGGCGGTGACTGATATTTTATAGCATTCAGGTTTTGTAGTAAGAAGGAGATCCAAGGGATTTGAGCTGTGTGTTGGGATACGAGGAAAGTAAGTAGGTTGCTGAACCATATTTGCTAAAGAATTGCTGACTGCAAAGGCTTCCGCTGCTCTCCCTTGTGGATCGATTTTTGAAGATCCCAGCCATTCCTTATTATGGACATTGAAGTCACCAAGAATAGTGACCTCGGAGGAAGGATATTCAGAAGTCAGATAGTCGGTTTTTTCAGAAAGGTAGTCAAAGAGCTGGACAAAATTGTTGTCAGAAGGTGACCGGTAAATGCAACAGATGAATTTAGTTGCAGCCCTGAGAGAGAGTTTTATCCATAGTATGTCTTTTCTTCCAGCTTCTAAATTGGGGAGTCTGGTGCAGGGTAGATTGCTACGGACGTATGCGCACACGCCTCCATGCAATCTAAAGGAAGTAAGCAGCTCATGCCCCGGAAAATTAAGGTGATTAGTGGCTGTTTTGGCACTGATTTGTGTTTCGGTGAGCAGGAGGAGTTGGGGCCTGTTAGCCTGGAGGAAATGGTGGACGGAGTTTAGGTTAGAATTTAGGCCACATATATTCGAAAAGGATATGTTAAATCTTGATGTTGGCGCCCCCTGTACACCCCTCTCCCGGAGATCCGAATGGAGGGGTATTTTACCTCCGGAATATTTTGTACAAGGAGGAGCCATCATCATTTTTGTTTATAAGGGAAACCGACTCATACACCGGAACCGGAAACGTCTGTTGGGAGTTCACCAGCCCCTTGATGTATGGGGTGGTACCTCCTCGGGCGTGAAAAAAATCCTTTACTATTACGTAAAGGAAAATTCCACTACCACCTGCTATGGATTGGATTGGATCAATGTCTACCCCTTTAAAAAATAAGATTAATAAGAGGGCCTATCAATTGTCCAATAGTTATGCTTTTCGACATAGTAGGAAGATACAAAACATTATCATTTTGCATCTATGCCTATTGTCGGCCTATTGTTGATAGCAGAAAGCTGTCGTGTTAATTATATATAGTGACATATTTTTATGTATTTGTTTTTGTTGCAGAGCCAGCACCGGAGGAACCTAAGGTACCAGAGGAAAAAGAAGAAAAAGTAAGTGAACCACAGAAGAGTGAAGAAGAAAAAGCAAGGGAAGATGCCAGAAGTAAACATATCCGACCATGGGACATTGGAAAAGAAGGTGTCAAAGAACACTATGTTTATAGTCAAGAAGAATGGGTTGATAAGAAACGCAATGAGAGACCCACTGAATTTGCACCACCCACTGCTTATAGAAACGAGTTTAGAAGTGCTCTACCTGATAGCAACCTTTTATGTGAACCAGAAAATAAATCATTACACTTTTCAACTATACGTCCTCAAAAACCAGAAAGTCATAACAGACTGCCTTTAAAAAAGAAGTCTCTCAATCCATATAAAAATGATTATTATGAGCAGCCGAAACAGCAGGAACCTATACCAATCATAAGTGAATATGAGGAGACTGGAGACGATAGAGTTTCAGATCTCAAAGATAATTTTGTACAGAAAAACATAGAAGATAGTAGAAAAGGGACGGAAATTCCACCCCCACCTACATATGATTATTACGGACCAAGTGGTACTAAAAAACCAAAGCCGGATAGTTCAAAAATTTCACTTGAAGATTCCATCAATGCTGGTCTTCAAATTTTGAGAAAACAGGTTGAGTCCAAACACAAATCAAAAAGAGACCAAGATTCAATGTTTATAATGTAAATTGTTAAATATATATTTATTACTAAAAGTCCATTGCTTTCAATTGTATGAGAAGTCTGGACGTCAGTTGAAAAGTTATATATATATATATATATATATATATATATATATATATATATATATATATATATATATATATATATATATATATATATATTTACACAACGTGTTTCATTTTCCCGATAAAATCCAATAGCTCCTTTAATATCCACTTTTTGGAAAACACTTTCAGGGAAAAGTTTTCTACCATGTTCAGGTCCATAACCTAAAATTATTTTCAGCTACACAGCGTGGTCCATATGTCACTGGCACTAGGTAACTTTTTTTTAAATTATTATTATTAAACACTATATATATTATTATATTTTTTATTTTAAATGAAATTCTGATTAGAAATTATAGGAAGTGCTATGGCATAAAAGTCAATGCTTTTCAAGTTATTCAAGTTTCTTCAAAAAATTTGACAGATGTAGAGTTTGTTTCAGGTACTGGTATCATTGGTACACCACATCCGCAAAACTTGAAATTCAGGGCAAGTAGCTGACAGGTGCTCGTCTATCTAGTGATGGTGTGGAAAATCATAATTTATGTACAGGGTGGTTGCTAGAGACGCTCCCATTTGCTGAAATTCCAATATAAATAACTCGAAAATTTCAAATGGAACACCCTGTATATGAGCCCTGAATCAATGCAAAAATTGATTATCTTTCGAATAGATATGGGTTTTTTACATGTAGAGCTGATAATTTCTGACTTATTCAAAAGTTATCAATTTGATTGCAACTACATGATTTGATGATTGAGTTACGGCCGTTTGCACCTTGGCTTCTAGCATTCACGAACAGTGTTTCTCTCCATGGAGGCAAGTGACAATTTTGATGTTAAAAAGACTTGAAAAGAAATTCGAGCTAGATAATTCGATGCTTTTCAGGGCATCAAAATAGAAAAATTTTGCTGCCAAAGGAAATGTTCTTATCACTGATTAAGAGGCTAACATTGTTTTGTCAAAAATCTATCACATCTGCCTGATTGTTTTTTAGTGAATTTTCGTAGAAAAAATTCACTAATGGGGAGATCCCGACTTTTGAATTTTGAAAAATTTTTTGCAAATGAGCGCGAACTAGGACCCCTAGAACCCATATCCAGGGTTAGTTTTAATTTTTATATGTTTATATATATATATATATATATATATATATATATATATATATATATATATATATATATATATATATATATATATATATATATATATATATATATATATATATATATATATATATATATATATATATATATATATATATATATATATATGTATCACAACGATAACTCAAAAAATAATGGGCCGATTTTGATAAAATTTGGCATGTACGTTTCTTTTGTAAATAGCTTGGATAAGTTCGTTAGTCAGGAAAATCGGACGAGGTTTTCCGGGAAAATTTTGAGTTTTCATTCGAAAAAAATTCTTATCTCAAAAAGTAATAAGCCGATTTTAATAAAATTTGGCATGTACCTTCCTTTTGTAAATGACCTTGACAAGTTTGTTAGCCAGGAAAATCAGACGAGGTTTTCCGGGAAAATTTTGATTTTCATTCAAAAAAAAATTTTATCTCAAAGAATCATGGGCCTATTTTGATAAAATTTGGCATGTACCTTCCTTTTGTAAATGTCTTTGATAAGTTCGTTAATCAGAAAAATCTGACGAGGTTTTCCGGAAAAATTTTTAGTTTTCATTTGAAAAAAAATTTTATCTTAAAAAATAAAAACTCTATGATAACCAAATTTGGTAGGTAGGTTTACGATATAAAAAGTAAACTATACACCAAAATTTAGATTTCTATGTTACAAGAAAAAAAAGTTATAATAAAATATTTTGTGCCAGATCATTTTTATGAAAATTCACTACCATAACTCACTTGCTGCGTCTTCGACTTTTGTATTTTTTTACTTGTCAAATGCAAACTTCTAAAATAATACATTCTCGAACTAACCACTTAAAATCAATTGAGTAATGTCACCAGATAGAATTCTTGTACAGAATGAACATTAACATTAATGATTTGTTCATTCGTAGAGGTTAAACTACTACTACTAGAAATTCTTGAGTATAACATTCTGTATATAAGCACCTGAAACAATGCAAAAATTAATTTGCTTTCAAATTTATATCCAATTACTTTCATCTAAAAGCGATACATTCACTATTTTGTTAAAGTTACCCGGTAAAGATTCGAATCACAGAAGATTATTTACTTGGAACTAGTTTAATAGATATCAGAGGAGAAATAACGATGGAGTAAACAAGTAATAAATTAAATAGAATAAACTGATAATATCTAATGAATTAAAAAAAATGAACAAATAAACGAATAAATAACGAATAATTATTATTTCAGGAATGGATTATAAAAGGTGCTCGAACTGACGACCATTTTGTTCAAGGCAAAGTTCTAGCCTTCTTCCATATGATCTATGATCCGTGGACATTGGAAAACATTGCACCACTAATTTGCCGAAATGCATCCTGTACTCACCCCTCGCATATCTTCACGTGTTGTTGGTGGAGTACGATACACATAATTTTTCACAAATCCCCATAAAAAGAAGTCACAGCAAGTAAGGTCGGGAGACTTTGGAGGCCAGGCTACTGGTCCACTCCTGCCAATCCACCTTCCTTCGTACTCTTGGTCAAGATGTTGTCTAACTACGGCAGCATAATGCGGTGGAGCACCATCGTGCTGTATCCACATATCTTGCCTAACTTGTAGCTGTACATGTTCCATCAAGACTGTTAAATCATTAAACAATAAGTGGTGGTACCTTGGTCCATTCAGAGGCTCATCAAAAAAATGTGGTCCAAGCACGGTATTGCCAATGATTCCATCCCAAACATTAAGCATCCACCTATTCTGGCGGTTACCAAATCTTGTTACGTGCGGGTTGTTTTCTGCATAATGATGTAAATTGTGCATATTTGGGAGTCCGTTATTGTGGAAAGAGAACTCATCCACAAAAAGCACTTTGCGAAAAACATCCTGTCCATCTCAATTTGATGCACTGCCCACTGACAGTACCTCATTCTGCGCTGAAAATCTTCATTTCCCAGTGAGGTGAACACCGCCCTGTCCCGGAGCATGAAACCGATCCACCTGCAGCAGGTCTCCTCCATTCCACGCTCCCTGACAGCTGCCAGAATCGATCCGAATGAGGTGTTCCTGAAGGCCCCCTCTATGTCTAGGAAGGCCCCCAGCGCCACCTCCCTGTTCTCCAGCGTATTCTCCAGTTTCAGCACCGGTTGGTGCAGTGCTGTTTCTGTTGAGACTCCTGCTCCGTATGCATATTGTCCGCAGTGTAGGGGATATGCTTCCAGCACACCGCCCCTAATGTGCCGGTCGAGCAGTTTTTCCACTGTTTTTAGCAAGAAGGACATGAGACTTATTGGCCTCAGGGACTTTGCCTGGTCTGTTGGACGCCCAGGTTTAGGAATGAATACAACCGTGGCCAGTCTCCATGCCCTCGGAATGTACCCCAGAGCCAGGCTGGCCCTCATAATGAGGGTAAGCGCCGGCGCCAGTATATATATCCCCTGTTGGAGCATGATGAGCATTATTCCTTCAAATCCCGGGGATTTGTATGGCTTAAAGCTGTTAATGGCCCATCTGATTTTGCTCCAAGTAACCACCTCTTTAGCGACTGTCCAGTCTACTCTAGATGCCCGCCTATAAGGCGCCTCTATTTCTGAGTGTTCCCAGTCTGGAGGTGATTGGTTTATTATGTTACAGTCGGGGAAGTGCGTCTGGAGTATAATTTCCATAGTTTCCTCCCCCAAGCTTGTAAAGCCTCCCGTGGATGTTCTAAGGGAGCCTATGTTGGTCTGAGTGCCCTTGGACAGGATCTTATGTAGTCGAGTACTCTCGGACGTGTTCTCCACTTTCTCGCAGTGCCTCCTCCACAACTCCTTCTTGGCGTCCCCCAGTCTTTTGTTATAGGTCGTTAGGGTCTGTCTATATTCATCCCATGCTCCCTACCTTTTGGCCTTTTGTTGTTGTTTGAAGAACGCCGAGTAATGAGCGTCATTTTCCCGTCCAAATAAAATGTGAATATTTAAGTGAATTTTGTGTTGTGAATGGTACCCATTTGTGCCCTAGAAGTTAAATAAGAAATCCATTAGATGTTACAAATAAGAAAATCACAAGAAGAAATGAATATACGGGTAATATAACATCAAAACATTACCTGTAGCATCAACCATTCGGACGCAAGGTATCACAAATTTAATTAGTTATTTAAATCACAATAAAAGGAAGATCCTTCTAAGTATTAATCTAGACAAACGATCAATCTTTGTCGAGAAGAAAATGTTTTTATGGTAATAGCAGAATACATACATATATATATATATATATATATATATATATATATATATATATATATATATATATATATATATATATATATATATATATATAAACTGAAATTAAAACCAAATGCCCATAGTGTTTCAAAAGCGAAATCATAGAGGGCGGATAGTGTATCAAATTAGGAATTGAAAGAACAATATTTGACCATTTTGTTAATATCAAAACAATAACAATCCTGCCACTTAATGATACAAAAATTTTTTGTAAGTAGATTAAACAGTAGAGGATCCACATAAGCAAAAATTTTAGAATTTTCTATTATAAAATAAATATATTTGTTACCATTTAAAAAAATTTATAACGTATTTCTTTGGGGTATATTTATAAATAGATAAGATTTAATTGCATATAGCAGTCTCTCTAAATTAGAACCAACTACTGAAGTGGCGTCAGAAGCAGAGCAGCCGAGGAAAAATTAGCTAAGGCCAAGTATATTTATATATCTGTATCTATTGCTATTTTAACAGTGTTAAAGAATAGACCACCACCATTACATTAAATAAAACAGAAAACACAATCATAAACATTTATTAAGTAACACCTCATTACACAAAATTTAAAATAAGATTTGCATAATTTGTGCATGTACATTGGGTGTAAACGGTATAAAAATGAACATATTCCAATTTAAAATACGATATATAAAACTTAAAATCAAAATTACACCCATTCACCTAATTAAAATAATAAAATCTAAATAAAATTATATAAAGGGTCAGCCTTTATCAATTTAAATGACACCCAATCGTGGGGCAATTAAAACTACATAATAACAAAACATATATCTAGTAAACAAATTAACAATATTCAATTTAAATAGCACCAAATTGTGGGGCATTGAAAACTAAGCAAAATGACATACATTAATAAAACCCAATATAATTAAGTTAAATTAATTAATATATATATATATATATATATATATATATATATATATATATATATATATATATATATATATATATATATATATATATATATATATATATCGGAGCTATCTTTCGCCCTCACACCGATGAGACACCCTGTATATGTACATTTTATTATGTTCGTATTATCCGTGTTTTTCAATTTTCCGTGTTACCGATCCCCCCTCCCCCATTAACCTGAATAATAGAGAGTATACTGTATTCAGTATTTTATGAAAATATGGTAACTATGTGGATGATATTTTCGCAGTATTTGACACAAAAATTTGCAGAATAGAAGATTTTATTGACAAATTAAACAATAAATTTGATTCTATAAAATTTACCCATGAATTAGAAATTAATAATAAATTATCCTTTCTAGATCTACTAGTTATGACACTTGAAAGTTGAATTTTGGTACGTGGTAAGGTCTCTCCTAACGCAATATATCCATTAAATTTCATTAAAACTGCTTTGTAATTTTCGGAGAAAAATTTTTTTTCGAAAGGAAACTCAAAATTTTCCCGGAAAACCCCGTCCGATTTTCCTGCCTAACGAACTCGTCCAAGCCATTAATTAAAAAAAGGCACTTGCCGAGTTTTATCGAAATCAGTTAATAATTTTTTGAGTTACCGGATATATATATATATATATATATATATATATATATATATATATATATATATATATATATATATACATATATATATATATATATATATATATATATATATATATATATATATATATATATATATATATAATGCGGTATATTGAGCGCTCGATACAAAAATGCCCCCCGGATATGGGTTCTAGGAGTCCTAGTTCGCGCTCATTTGAAAAAAAAATGCAGTCTCACCATCGATACCTCTCTATTAGTAAATTTTGTTTAATAAAAATGCACTAATTGAGTTGTAGATATAACATATTTAGAATTTTCTTTATTTTTTTTTTATTACAACCACGAGGGCTCATACCCTAAATACTATCGTACCGTGGGTGTCGACAAGGAGGAAAGAGGCTACCTGTTAATTCTGGACTTGAAGGTTTGGGGGTTCGGAGGAGAAGGAAAAACATGTGCCGGCAAGGAATTCCACAACTTGGGAGTCCTCGGGACAAAAGAGCGGGCATAACAAGATGTTCTATGTCTGGTGACCTGGACAGTAAAAGGGTGCATTCGCTCTGTTCCCCTGGGAAATCTGTTGGGGGCAGCAGGTGGAGGAACTATGGAAGAAAGCTCCTCTGAGCAGCGCCCGTGCAGATATCTATAAAATAGAGAGAGAGAGAGAGGGGGGAGGTCACCAACGACACGTCGGTGGGCAAGCGATGGCAGCCTTTGGGTGGGGGTAGGGTCACCGATGAGACGTAAAGCTCTCTTCTGAATGGAGGCCAGGATAGCGAGTGTAGAGAGCGGCAGCAGCACCCCAGATGTGGGAGCAGTATTCGAGGTTTGACCTTATTTGTGAAGTATATAAGGTATAGAGATTAGCTGGTGAAAAGTATTTGCGAGCCCGGAAGAGGAAACCTAATTTCTTAACAGCCACTTCTGCAATTGATGTGACATGTTGGTGCCAGTTGAGATTTCGATCCAAAGAAATGGCAACAAGTGCAAAGGACTCATTAGTTTGAATAACTTGATTGTTCATTGTGACGAGTGTAGGGCTGGTGTATCTCTTATGAGATAGAAAGCAAGACTGAGATTTGATGGAGTTGAATTGTACAAGATTTCCATTTTCCTCAGTCTAATATTTTTTGGAGATCCACGCAGAGACAGAACCCTCCATGAGTCTGAGATCGTCATCTAATTTGGCGAAAGAAACAGGCTTAGAATATTGTATATTTGAGTGGAGGGTGCTGTCGTCCGCCTAACTGTGAACTGGGTTGGATGTGCTAGAGAGGAGATCATTGATGTGGAGAAGAAAGAAAGTATAAGGGCTAAAGCTCAACCTTGAGGAACTCCTGCATTAATTGGATACAGTTTAGAGGAATGGCCATCCACAACAACAGAAATGCTCCAGTTGGAGAGAAAATTTGCTGCCCAGGTACAAAGTTTTGTTGGTAGGCCATAGGCTGGAAATTTATTTTATTATTCATTTTATTCATCCTCTGATGACGTTAACTTGGTTAGTGAAACGATCGTCAGGTTTGTACAATGTGTTTTGGTGATTTGGGTTCTCCGTGTACTTATCAGTGCTCATCACACGTTACAATCTTCACTTAGTTAAGTAAGTTGGTATAAATTACCAATATTTACTTTTTTAACTGCCAGAAAATGTAATCAGTCTAAGAAGAATCAGATTCACAATGAAATATGTCAATGTTGAGTCATTGTCAATGTCAATGTCAAAACATTCAAGGTTAGGTGTTAAATACAGAGAACTAAATAAAATAGGATTATTTTGATTTGAAATATTTTTATAGTTATAGTCTTAATTTTTTTAAGTGATTCTTAAAGCAGGTATTTAAGTGATTCTTAAAGCAGGTATCTACTTAAATATTATAAGGATCTTTATGTAACAAGTTATTGTTGATATTCAGAGATTCTAAGAGTTTCAGCTAGCATTTTTAATAAATAATATGGAACACCCGTAATACATAGGCTTATTTATCCTAAAGTTCACATCTGAAAAATATCACTACATATCTAATTAAAACTGAATGACGTTGCATAACATCTATTGGTTTACTTGATTTGTAGAGATAACATTTTATTTGATAAATCTATGTTTGACTTTATCCAACATTTCAGTTTTAAATATTGCATGGAGGTGTAAGGATGGTGAACATGATTAAAGTAAAATTCAACAACGGCTTAGATGTTCCCATCTTTGGCCTCGGCACTTGGAAGGTGAGTTTTTGGTTTTTATATAATGGAAAATTTAGAGAAGTAATAAATAGATGGGAAAATTGTGCTAATGGGCTGAGATTGAACACCCATTAAATAAAGTAAATAATGTTACTTAATAGATAAATATTGATATTTACTTATTTAATTGTCAGGGCCGTCTCAATGCATTGGTTTGGCAAAAATACCTTTTACAAATTAATTACCTACACATTGATAAAATGCAGGGGCGTGCCGTGACATTTTAAATAAGGGAAGCAATTTTCAGAAACTTACCTATTTGTAGTGTAACTCAATTCTTCTGTCGTTTTTGGCAAATTCGTTAATAATGTCGTCATAAAACTGTGGATTCTGGGACATTTCCTCGACGAAGTTATTTTCAATTGACAAAAGTGAAATTTGGGAGCGTCTTTCCTGTCCTGTTGAATTCCTAACAAAACTCTTGATACGTTTCAATGTAGAACAATTTCGTTCTACAGACGCACTAGTAGCAGGAATTGTTAATATTAATTCACATAATTTGAACACTTTAGAATATGCATTTTCCAATTTTGATTCTTTTAAGAAAGTTAAAGGTTCACTCGTGTTAGTTTTTGTGTCAATAACATCGGGTTCATAAATGACTGTAAGTTCTGATCATAATACGGCTTTGTCAAAATAATGTCCATAGTGGTGAAATTGAATCTTCTGGGAAAGGTATCCCTTTAAATCCTCCAAAATTACACAATTCAAGAAATTTCAGGTCACTGAGATGATCAAATCTGCAGTTAATTTGCTGCTGAATTTGATCTATAATTTCATAGAAAAGGCGGCGGTAAGAAGTTTGAAGGTCTCCCACATTATCAGTGCGCAGACGCTTTCTTAGTGGCTCCACTTCTCCTAATTCCATTGTTTTTTCCCAGAACTTATCAAATTCATTCCTTTTAGTGAATTTTCTTAAAAAAAATTCACTAATGAGGAGATCCCGACTTTTGAATTTTGAAAAAATTTCTTCAAATGACCGCTAATTAGGCCCCCCAGAACACATATCCGGGGTCAGTTTCAATTTTTATATGTATATATATATATATATATATATATATATATATATATATATATATATATATATATATATATATATATTATATATATATATATATATATATATATATATATATATATATATATATATATATATATATATATGTATCACACCGATAACTTAAAAAATTATAGGCCGATTTTGATTAAATTTGGTGAGTACCTTCCTTTTACAAATGGCTTGGATAAGTTCGTTAGTCAAGAAAATCGGCCCAGGTTTTCCCGGAAAATTTTGAGTTTTCTTTCGAAAAAAATTGTAAAAAAATTATATCTCAAAAATTAACAAAGTAAGGGCAACCAAATTTGGTACGCGGGTTTATATCATTATACGTAAGCCACCTACCAAAATTTAGCTCTGTAGATCAAAAGACAGTTATAGGCATTGGAATAAAAATTTATTGGGATTTTCCTCAAAATGTCAAAATTGCGATTTAAAACGTCAAAAATTGGCAACATTTAGGCAAAGAACTTGAATCTAGTACGGTCTATGGAAAGGAAATGTCTCAAGAAGAATGTTTTACAAACCCAGAAGTCTTAGCTTCAACCGTCATTGTCCTTCATTTTACTAAAATATTTCCAGAAAATTAATTTAAAATAGACCCTTTCTCTGATGTTTGGCAGTAGCCTAAGCTATAGAGTTTATCGTTTAATGGTATAACATTTTTGTCGAATTTTCGTAAAAAATCAATAAAGCTCAATATATCCATTATTATACAAGATATGAAAAAAAAATTATATATTAATTATAGGGTGTCTTGAGCTACATCTTAAAAAAATATTTCTACCATCACAGGCTGGCCCATAAGTCGTTGGTGATACAAATTTTCTTATTTTTTTAAATCAAACACGCCTTATGTTATTGCATTTTTGCATTTTCCATCGAGATATAATGCATGTTTGTAAGAAAAGAAATTCTGGATGCAGCAAGTGCGTTATGGTAGCGAATTTTGATCAAATGCTTCATATTTGAATAGCCCAATTTGCTATTAACCTATAAGGTTGACCAAGAAACGAGTTTTTGTGGGAACACTTTAAGTTTACTTTTGGACATTTTTGTACATTTTCACACAATAAAGTTATTTTTATGAAACATGGCACATTGTTTTTACTATATAGGTTATACTGGTAAACAAAATTGATGCCTGCTTTCTTAAATAAATAGAAAACAGACATATTTGCAATAAAAACATATTTAAGAAAATTCACTACCATAACGCACTTGCTGCGTCCCGAGTTTTTTTGAATTATAATGGATTTAAATTCACTAATTTTTTTCAGGCAAAAACCAATGTAATTTATTTTACATTGCAATATGTTAAATACATGATCTGAAAACGGAAATATTTCCGAAAATATATTAAGTAAAAAATTAAAATTAAAGTCTCCTTTCAAACCACCAAAAAATCCTCAAGAACTATTTATTGTTTCTGCCTCCCAATCTTTGCTATTTTCCATTATGTTTTCAAGAAGTTAAATTAACGATTCACGGTGTTCAAATATAGTTCACACAAGCCTGCCGTTGTAGTTCCATCGGGTTGCAACTACTTTGGGTAAACGTTTTTTAACAATTGAGTCTAAGGCTTGTGTGCGCTTCGTAGATTTGGAAAAAAAGCAGCCATTTAACACTTTGCATTCTTTAATATGATTTACAGATTGTGATTATATTAAATTTAATTTATGAGCACAACAGTGTACAAATAGAGCACT
The DNA here is from genome assembly GCA_964006375.1 of Tillus elongatus. NCBI lineage: Eukaryota > Metazoa > Arthropoda > Insecta > Coleoptera > Cleridae > Tillus > Tillus elongatus. The sequence continues at coordinate 5,584,251 of OZ023262.1, read as the reverse complement.
GGAGAACGTTTCCCGCACTTTAGCTTGAAGACCTCCTAAATGTCCGGCCATAACAGCAGCCCCATCATAGCTTTGGGCATTTAATTTATTATCAACCTCCTCAATATCTTTCATAATATTAAGCACAATTTTATATAGAGAGTTTGCGGTACGACCTTCTGGCACATTTTTAAAACCTAAAAATCTTTCTTGTACACTCCCATCCATTTTTACGTAGCGTATTACTACAGATAGTTTGCTTAAATTAGTTACGTCGGTTGTTTCATCTAGAACAATAGCAATGAAACGAATATGTTTAATTGTGTGTACAAATAGAGCACTGGAGAACGTTTCCCGCACTTTAGCTTGAAGACCTCCTAAATGTCCGGCCATAACAGCAGCCCCATCATAGCTTTGGGCATTTAATTTATTATCAACCTCCTCAATATCTTTCATAATATTAAGCACAATTTTATATAGAGAGTTTGCGGTACGACCTTCTGGCACATTTTTAAAACCTAAAAATCTTTCTTGTACACTCCCATCCATTTTTACGTAGCGTATTACTACAGATAGTTTGCTTAAATTAGTTACGTCGGTTGTTTCATCTAGAACAATAGCAATGAAACGAATATGTTTAATTCCAGATTTAGTTATGTTCAAAATAATAGTGGCAGCAGCCGCAATTAAGTCATTCTGAATGCGATTTGATGTCCCGCGAAAAACGTTAGACTGTTCCAAGTGATTTTTTAAACAAATGTCGTATTTGGATATTAAACAAACTAGGTCTTGAAAGTTTCCTCTATTTGCAGATGTAGTTGTTTCGTCATGACCCCTGAACCCCAATTCATGCTGACCAAGAAAACACACAGCATCAATAAGTCTTTTTAATATGTTTCTGTTTTTATCAACCAATTCATTGTGTTGGCGATGACTAATTTCTATCTGCTTGTCAACGGCGTGTTCAATTCGCGTTTTTCCAAAGACATTTAATTTTAAAATGGTCTGTAAATGCGCTTTAGACATAACATGTCTTTGTACTAGTTTATGTAGATTATTCAAGTCGGAAAACACACTTTTCTTCCACACCCCCTTTTCAGTCACAAATAGACTACAAGACCAACAAAACAGTTTATTCCTGTTTTCACAACCCGTTAACCATTCATATTGTTTATAAGTGTTTTCCGCGTTGAAATGTCGAATAGGTACATGTTTTAATTCTTGTATTTAAGTTTTTTAGAGTAGGTTTCGGACTACCTTTATTAATATTAGCAAGTTTTTCAGCAAACTGTAAAGCTGAAAATCCTTTAGTTATCAAAAAACACACAATACAATTACAGTTATTATTACCACTTGTTTGTAAAGTTTGTAAATCCTCACAACCACCGTCACCGCTGTTAAAAGCTGATCTACTTGCCGCCATATTAATAATCATAAAATGCCAATGTATTTAACTTACTCGACTGCTTATATCTGCGAAATAATCAGCCACATTCGCTTTGAACGCGCACCCGGTCTTCGTAGTACAACACGTTCTAAAAACACGCGTACATCGCGCCGAGCCGGGGTTTCTTTTATAAAGTTGCCTGCTGACTACGTGTATTTAACTGAAGTCATTGCATCCACTCCTAGTATCAGATCAGGTTCATGCTGTCCGCATGCAGTCACATTTACTGGGACGGCGTCCTTGCTAGACGAGATTTGGTACCAACAAGACGGTTGTCCAGCTCACAATGCTAATATCGTCAAAGAATTTTTGTACCAAAATTTTAATCATCGTGCTTAATAAAGTGTATATATGTATATATATATATATATATATATATATATATATATATATATATATATATATATATATATATAAGCACGATATTAACAAATTCTAAGTTTTTATATATATATATATATATATATATATATATATATATATATATATATATATATATATATATATATCTAAACTTAGAATTTGTTAATATCGTGCTATATATTTCATAATAAAATTTCATTTCGCAGTAAGAATTGCATTCTGTATATCACAAACAGTGTCTCTAAACAGATAAAGTGCAGAGATGAAATTATTAAACTGAATTGTGGAAAAGTTGTTTCACTAGTGGGTAGAACTGATTTGATAACTTATTTGACGTATTTTACAGTCAAAGCCAGGCGAAGTCACTGAAGCCGTGAAGCATGCAATAGATGTTGGATACCGTCATATTGATTGTGCTCACGTTTATGGAAATGAAAAAGAGGTGGGTGCCGGATTGGCAGCCAAGATTAAGGAAGGCATAATCAAGAGAGAAGATGTGTTTATTACGAGCAAGCTGTGGAATACTTTCCATCGTCCTGATCTGGTCGAGGGAGCTTTGAAGACAACTCTGGACAATTTGGGACTTAAATATCTTGATCTCTATCTTATTCACTGGCCTCTAGCTTACAAGGTAGGTTTTTATGGTATAGTTTACGTTTTAGAATACAGTGTACTTTGATGTTAATGAAACTTGGCTATAACATGCTTCTAGCTTCCAACTAAATTACACGAAAAAATTGTGGCAAAATGTGGCGGAAAACTGACCAGATTGTGCTCTCTTTGCAAGACAATGTTGTTGATTCTATCTATTTTATTTGTATTTTATTCATTTATTCAGATTATTTACAATAGCAGAGCCTATATTGTAAGATAAAGCGTTTGTACAGTGCAACTGATTATGTCAGAAAAAAACACTGCACTGAGTCCAAGGGTGTAGATAAGGGGTGGAGTATAGGGGGTTAATCCCCATGATGTGCTACAATGCTGAGAATAAATAACAGGTCATAACAATAATAAAATCTGGGCGCCACTCCTTCTGTGAATGAAGATAGAAGATACCGATCTTCAATACTGATAACTGGGTATCTGGGAGTCTGAGTTTGACCTTCAAAAAATAATAGTTTAATTTATTTTCGACGTTGCAACCTGCCGCTCGCCCCTGGCAGGTTAAAACATACACAACCATAAATCACGTTCTCAGTTCGCAGTTCTCGGCTCTGAGTCTTCCTGTCATATTTTCGACTTCGTAAAAGACTTATTTTAGTGCAGACACGGTTTTCTGGTTCATAATAAAATAAACAAGCCTGCTTTGACTTAGACTGGCATAAAAGTAGAATAAGAAATGTCTTTTGAAAAAAAATAAATACAAAAGCAAAAAACTATCAACTGTGCTGGAATAAAGTAAACATTTTTAGCTGTATATACTAAATAGTGACAGTCTTTACTGCTTCTTTGGTGTGTCGGTCCAGCAGATATCGGAATAAAATTGAAATAACTGCCGCTACAGTTTATACTGCAATCAGATATTTCAATGTGGTAGGTGGTAGTGGACTTTTCCTTTACGTGATACAAAGGATTTTTTCACGCCTGAGGAAGCAGCACCCCTTACATCAAGGGGCCGGTGAAGTCCCAACGGACGTTTCTGGTTCTGGTGTATGAGTCGGTTTCCCTTATAAACAAAAATGATGATGGCTCCTCCTTGTACAAAGATTCCGGAGATAAAATACCCCTCCATTCGGATCTCCGGGAGAGGGGTGTGCAGGGGGCGCCGGCATCAAGATTTAACATATCCTTCTCCAATATATGTGGCCTAAATTCTAACCTGAGCTCGGTCCACCATTTCCTCCAGGCTAATAAGCCTCAACTTCTCTTCCTCACCAAAACCCAAATCAGTGCCAAAACAGCCACTAATCACCTTAATTTCCCGGGGTATGAGCTCCTTACTTCCTTTAGATTGCATGGAGGCGTGTGTGCATACGTCCGTAGCAATCTACCCTGCACCAGACTCCCCAATTTAAAAGCTGGAAGAAAAGACATACTTTGGATGAAACTCTCTCTCAGGGCTGCAACTAAATTCATCTGTTGCATTTACCGGTCACCTTCTGACAACAACTATGTCCAGCACTTCGACTACTTTTCTGAAAAAACCGACCATCTGATTTCTGAATATCCTTCTTCCGAGTTCACTATGCTTGGTGACTTCAATGTCCATAATAAGGAATGGCTTGGATCTTCAAAAACCGATCCACAAGGGAGAGCAGCGGAGACCTTTGCAGTCAGCAATTCTTTAGCCAATATGGTTCATCAACCTACTTACTTTCCTCGCATCTCAACACACAGCTCAAATCTCTTGGACCTCCTTACTACAAAACCTGAATGCTATAAGACATCAGTCACCGCCCCCCTTGGTCGCTCAGACCACGGCATGGTCACTGCTTCCTGCGCAATGCAACCCGAGGTCACACAGTCATCACACCCACGTATCGCTTGGCACTACAACTCCGTGAACTGGGACGAAATGCGGGATTATTTTCCTCATTTCCATGGGTGTCTGTCTGCTTCTCTCATCCTGACCCCTCTGATATCTCACAGAACGTCACCGAAGTTATCCATGCAGGCATGGAATTATTTATTCCACGTACACAGAAAACCTCTTGAGCCACTCAAAAGCCCTGGTTCTCTAAATCCTTTGACAAGGCCAGACTTGAAAAGATCAAAGCTCACAAAAAGCTTCTACACAATCCCAGCAAGAAACCGTCAAGCATTTAACGACGCAAGAAACCACTATGTCCGCATTCTTTCAGAGGCAAAAAACTCGTTTAATAACCACATCAAAAACAAAGTCCTCTCAAGCTTTAAAGGCAGCAAACCCTTCTGGACTCTTGCTAAATCTATTGGGAATAATTTCTGCAAGAGCACGTTCCCACCTCTTGTTTCGGGGATGAAATTGTTTCTACCGCCCTGGGCAAGGCTGAACTTTTTGCTTCGTTGTTCGCCGGCAATTCTACTCTCAACCCACCTCCAAATGTTCAACCACCAAAATGACGGATATCATTTTCAAAACTAAAAAGGTATTGAAAGATGATCTCTTCTCTTAATACCAGGAAAGCCTCTGGCCTTGACGAGATCCCAGCAATTGTTCTAAAAAAAAATGCTCACCAGAACTTGCTCCTGTCCTGACTCATCTGTTTCAGACTTCTTACAACAGAGGCATATTCCCTAGTAACTGGAAAACTGCTCCAGTACAACCCGCCCCCGAGAAAGGTTCCAAAACGCTTCCTATCAACTACAGGCCTATTTCTCTCCTTTCAGTTGTCTCTAAAATGATGAAAAAGTATATAAACACCGAATTACTAAAATTTCTTGAAAAACACAGTCTAATCCACGACAGGCAGTATGGAGCACATCCAACTCAGTTCACAGTTACACGGACGACAGTACCCTCCACTTAAATATACAATATTCTAAGCCTGTCTCTTTAGCCCAATTAGATGAGGATCGCAGACTCATGGATGGTTCTGTCTCTGTGGATCTCCAAAAAATATTAGACTGAGGAAGTAGAAATCTTGTACAATTCATCCACCAAATCTCAGTCTTGCTTTCTTTCTCATAAGAGATACACCAGTCCTAGACCCATCACAATGAACAACGCAGTATTCAAAGTAATGAGTCCTTTTCACTTGTTGGCATTTCTGTGAATTTTAGTCTGTAGTAAGGTCTTTTGCAAGAGCAACATATCCACGAAAATTCATTTAAATAGCTTTGTAATTTTCGGAGAAAAAGATTTTTTTTTAAACAAAACTCAAAATTTTCCTGGAAAACCTTATCCGATTTTCCTGACTAACGAACTCATCCAAGACATTAATAAAAGAAAGGCACTTACCGAGTTTCATCGAAATCAGTTGCTTATTTTTTGAGTTATCAGTTGGATACATATATATATATATATATATATATATATATATATATATATATATATATATATATATATATATATATATATATATATAAGTTTATTCAACAAAAGAAGAAATATACACACAAGGTTTGCTATTCATAAAGCCTACAATCACAGAATAAACAAGAACGATACCCACGAAGTACCCAAATCTACTTATTTGTGAGTTCAGAACATTTAAAAACTTATTTAAACTGCCAGTTCTCCCAAGAGCAAATCAGTAAAAGGTCCACTCACTTAAACCCTTCCTAAATTCTACTTTATAATAACGGAAAACAGCAATATATAAAATATCTCCCTATCAAGCTTTCCCCCGTTTCCATTTTCCAAAACTCTACGTCGTCACAAGATTAAGGGAGATGAGTCATAGAAAGCAGCCATCTGGTTACTCTTTTTTTATAGACTGGTAGTGAAACACTCGCTCTTACTTCATTGGGGGTCAGGTTATACAACTTTTGCCCCAGGTATACATGTCCTCGCTGTCTGATACTCTTTTTGCATTTGTCCACTGTACAGTTGCTTTTGTGTCTTGTGTTATGATCGTTATTAAAAAATACCAGCCTCTCAGGATGCTTATACAATTCTGTCAGTACTGTTCTATATATATAAACATATAAAAATTGAAACTGACCCCGGATATGGGTTCTAGGGGTCCTAGTGCGCGCTCATTTGAGAAAATTTTTGCAAAGTCTCTCCGTGGATACCTCTCTATTAGTGATTTTTTTAAAATAAAAATTCGCTAAAAATGAAAGACACCTCTTTTTCCCCCGAAAATGTATTATAAAAAAACCTACTGACTAAACTAACTAAACTTAATTATTAACTACTTACCAAGTTTTCCTCTAGTTAGTCATAGGTTAAAGTAGTTAAAAAGTCCTTTCCTTTGATAATTACTAACACAAATCACAATTCTGTCAACACTCAGCATTTACTTTAGTTTATAAGTTATAACATAACTTTAAATCTGGTGTAGGTCATCCTAAAGTTTTAATCTTTACCTTAGAATTTAAGTCTAACTGTGAAAAGTTGACCCTTAAAATATTATCCACTGAATTAATCACACTAACATAATTATTTTGTCCACTTATTAAGCAACCCGAAGTAGTAGCCATCATAATAATAATAATTGTCTTGTTAGAACATGTAAACAACAACGAAATGATCTAATTAAAATCAATCCAACGCGAAGCTTTACACGAAAATTACTACACACGCTCTGCGAAAAGTGCACTGCAAACTGCAAGTGTGGAATTTTAAATAGCACAACCGGATTGCTTATTCGGTCGTTCTCGACGAAGATAGTCGATCATTTCGCATTGAAGTATCGCATTTCCTTAGAGCGCCGAAAAATACACACCGCCGCGCGACTGTTGGATATATATATATATATATATATATATATATATATATATATATATATATATATATATATATATATATATATATGGATGTATATAACGTCTGCAACCATTAACACTATATACTACTTCTGATTCTGTATTAATGGCTGCCGACTCTCTGCGATCCTCGATATACTAATTTTGTTTGTTGAATGCAGGAGGTAAAAAAGTAAATAAAAATTTATTAAATATAGCAGAGCAAAAATTTTATTTTTTCCACGGCAGACGACAGTGCACGCGCACGGGCGCACTTATTGAGGAGCCGCCCCTGATTTTCTTTTTCCTATAAATGTTTCGAAATATTTACTGTACAAATTGTATTAGCAAGTACTAATATAAGAGATAAATTAAACTATATGGAGATTAATCACATAATTTATTTAATCATTGGAAAAATATCGATATTTAATTAACAAACAAAAAAAAACATTTTTAATAATTGATAATGAGAATGATTTATATTGCTTACATAGAATCAAACGGGGAAGACACCAATTCTAAAGAGCTTGTTCTTTAATTAAATGATAAAACTGATTACAAAATAACAAATTTGAGATAACTCTAAAGTGTGTTTATTTAAGTGAAATTGATGCAGATAAATTCTTATATTATCAAATTATACTTACATTTTAAATTGATATTATTGTTTTTCAATTTAGATAAGAATTCATCGGCCAAAACTTGATTAATATTGATGTTACAATTGAAACTTAACTTATTAGTGAATTTTCTTTAAAATAAATCACTAATGACGAGATCCGTGTTTTTATATATATATATATACAGGGTCCGGCAAGTTGAGAGGATCACATAATTATCTTCACAACCGCTCTGCCTAGAAATGTCAAATTTGGTATCCATGGATATACCGGTGTTCCGCATAACCGAAAATTAGTTTCATGTATACAGAGTGATCAGTTTCTCTGTGCCACACCAAACTTGTATTTTTGAATACATTTTATTTTACTGTTTGGTAAAGCACTTCACGGGGAGTAAAATGATGCCCAACAATAGGGGCCTAGGATCAACGGTTTAGAAGTTATTCAATTGTTTGTCCGAAATTTTATTCCGATTCAACATGACAGTGCTGCCATGTCGTCGCAAAACTTGTCAAGATCTGGTATTACCATGACTCTTGACTCAATGTAGCATAATAAAATATGGTTATATAGTTTGCAGAAATATCCACTTATACAGGGTGTTACATTTTACAAAGCTCAATTTTTCTCGAAAATTTCAAATGGAACACCCTGTATATGACTACGGAATCAGATAGCAGGTTTAGTAAGCTTTCTCCCAATACCATATTTGCTGGGGTTCAATTGACTCGATCAACACAAACTAATGGATCATTTGTAAACGTCTGGGCTTTCTTCTTTCTAAAGTTGAATTATACTTTGTACAGGCTTTTAATGAAAATCATAGACATGACTTTTTTTTGTAAATTGTTACATAGTTTTTTGGATAATTGTATGGTGAAATTTATTTTTAACTTAATTTGTAAACAACAGAAATTAAATAAAAATAATAGTACCACATTAATTTTATACATAAACGAAAAATTTTAAATAATTGAAATAATCAAATAGTTAGCAAAATAACATTTTTAATAACAAGTCTAATCTTCGTATGATTTGCCTAAGGATAGCAGCATAGATTTACATACTCAGAATAATTTTGATTTAAAATAATTATCACTGAAACGCTCACTACTGAACTTTTATTAAAAATAATAAAGCTATTTCACTAGTTTAACAACAAAATAGTATAACTACGTGTATTGAATTATTTTTGTCAATACAGTAATTAATCGATGTCTGCATTCAGTATGGATTATTCAGTTCAGGCGTTAAAAGATATGTTGGAGACTTATATTGAATGACAAAAAGTGACGGCTCGTGCATCACGAAGATACAGGTACATTTTTTTGTTCATTTACACTGAGTTTCCATCTAATTGTTACAATAATTATTTAGGGAGCGGTACCCAGAGCGACGACACCCGCATTATTGATCATTTCTGCGTATTTACAATACATTTTCACAATTTGGAAGTGTAATAGGAAATCAGCCAATAACCCACGTAAAGCCAATTACTAATGAAGAAATTTCGTAAAATACTTTACTTCATTTGCAAGAAAACCCAGGTTTATCAGCTACATAACTAGCTTCAGTAACCGATATTTCAAATAGAAGTGTTCGCAGAATAATGAAAATGTATAATTATAAGCCTTACGGGTGTCATTTTGTCCAAGGCCTCAGAGATGGCGACTATGTGAGCCGCTTAGAGTTTTCATATTGGGTGAATGAAACTTTAAATATAGATCATAAAACTTTAAGCCATATCCTTTGTACGGATGAGTCAAAGTTCACAAATAATGGTGTGTTGAATAAGCATAACAGTGTAAGACGGGCAAAGGAAAATCTACACTGAGTTTTTTCGAGGAACCACCAAACTGAATATAAAACAAACATATGGTGTGGTGGGCTATTAGATAATAGATTGATGGGGCCCGTATTTTTTGAAGAAAATTTAGAAAGGACGACTTACCTCAATCCAAGCTGGCATGAAATTATTTATCCCACGTACACAGAAAACCTCTTCAGCCACTCAAAAGCCCTGGTTCTCTAAATCCTGCGACAAGGCCAGACTTGAAAAGGTCAAAGCTCACAAAACGCTTCTACACAATCCCAGTCAAGAAAATCGTCAAGCATTTAACGACGCAAGATACCGCTATGTCCGCCTTCTTTCTGAGGCAAAAAAACTCGTTTAATAACCACATCAAAAACAAAGTCCTTTCAAGCTCCAACGGCGGCAAACCCTTCTGGACTCTTGCTAAATCTATTGGGAATAATTTCTGCAAAAGCACGTTCCCACCTCTTGTCTCAGGGGATGAAATTGTTTCTACCGCCCTGGGCAAGGCTGAACTTTTTGCTTCGTTGTTCGCCGGCAATTCTACTCTCAACCCACCTCCAAATGTTCAACCACCAACAGTCCCCAATGTCGCGCATAAAATGACGGATAGCATTTTCAAAACTAAAAAGGTACGAAAGATGCTCTCTTCTCTTAATACCAGGAAAGCCTCTGGCCTTGCCGAGATCCCAGCAATTGTTCTCAAAAAATGCGCACCAGAGCTTGCTCCTGTCCTGACTCGTCTGTTTCAGATATCTTATAATAAAGGCATATTCCCTAGTAACTGGAAAACTGCTCGAGTACAACCCATCCCCAAGAAAGGATCCAAAGCGCTTCCTAGCAACTACATGCCTATTTCTCTCCTGTCAGTCGTCTCTAAAGTGATGGAAAAGTATATAAACACCGAATTACTAAAATTTCTTGAAAAACACAGTCTACTCCACGACAGGCAGTATGGATTCCGTCAGCGCAGATCGACCTCCTTTCCTTTGTCACCCATTCTTGGAACAAGACTATGGAACAACACGGTGAATCCCAGATTGTTGCTCTAGACATATCAAAAGCATTCGACCAGGTCTGGCACGCAGCACTGCTTAATAAACTTCCGGCCTATGGCCTACCACCAAAACTTTGTACCTGGACAGCAGATTTCCTCTCCAACAGGAGCATATCTGTTGTTGTGGATGGCCATTCCTCTAAACTGTATCCAATTAATGCAGGAGTTCCTCAAGGTTCAGCTTTAGCCCCTACTTTGTTTCTTCTCCACATCAATGACCTCCTCTCTATCACATCCAACCCAGTTCACAGCTACGCGGACGACAGCACCCTCCATTCAAATATACAATATTCTAAGCCTGTCTCTTTAGCCCAATTAGATGAGGATCGCAGAATCATGGAGGGTTCTGTCTCCGTGGATCTCCAAAAAATATTAGACTGGGGAAGTAGAAATCTTGTACAATTCAACCCCACCAAAAACTAAGTCTTGCTTTCTTTCTCACAAGAGATACACCAGCCCTAGACCCATCACAATGAACAACCAAGTTATTCAAAGTAATGAGTCCTTTTCGCTTGTTGGAATTTCTGTAGATCGAAATCTTAATTGGCACCAACATGTCACATCAATTGCAGAAGCAGCTGCTAAGAAATTAGGTTTCCTCTTCCGGGCTCGCAAATACTTTTCACCAGCTAATCTCTATACCTTATATACTTCACAAATAAGGCCAAACCTCGAATACTGCTCCCACATCTGGGGTGCCGCTGCCGCTTCTACACTAGCTATCCTGGACTCCATTCAAAAGAGAGCTATACGTCTCAGCGGTGACCCTACTCTCACCCAAAGGCTGCCATCCCTTGCCCACCGTCGTGCCGTTGGTGACCTCTCTATCTTTTATAGATATCTGCACGGGCACTGCTCAGAGGAGCTTTCCTCCATAGTTCCCCCACCTGCTGCCCCCAACAGATCTACCAGGGGAACAGAGCGAATGCACCCTTTTACTGTCCAGTTCACCAGACATAGAACATCTCGTTATGTCCGCTCTTTTGTCCCAAGGACTGCCAAGTTGTGGAATTCCTTGCCGGCACATGTTTTTCCTTCTCCTCCGAACCTCCAAACCTTCAAGTCCAGAATTAACAAGTTGCCTCTTTCCTCCTTGTCAACACCCACGGTAAGATAGTATTTAGACTGTAAGCCCTTGTGCTGTGTTGTTGAAATATAAAAAAAAATTAAATTACTTGAGTTCAAACACTGATGGCAGATAAATAATGTACTTAACTTTGGTCTTGTTGGTGAAGTTCCATTAGTTTACCACATTGGAAAAGGCCTGGGGTTGTTCAGGGTCATTTTACCTCTCCGCACATTATTGGTCGAATCAACGCTGCCTGGACTGTTGAAAGACTCTTAGATGGTGGCTCCCAAATGTGGCAGAAGTCCCATCATCAAACGTACTTTGCTTCATGGTGAAGAAATCATAGAGGAAGAAAAATACAAAGAACGGGATGGCTCATAATGGAATGTTGCCATTCCTAGCTCTTATTTGGCTGTTATCTGCTCTATTTAAAAGCTTGTTAAGAAGATAATGTTTTAAGTCGTTGCAGAACCTTATAAAAGTTTTCTTATCTTACAAATAAAACTGACCTAGCAAATGTCAAATCTGAACAGGTTGGATAATGCAGTAACTCACACTGACTAACAAGGCAGTGTGATGGTTGCATGTTCTTTTGTTGACTTTGAGCCTGTGACTCTGGCTGAGCTGAATAAATATGTAAACATGATGAAAAAAGGCAGCATCACAGAGATCCTCAGCATAGAGTTTTTGAGAGTAACCTTTGGAGTGATTGGTCATGTAATTTTGAATTTTATTAATGTCTCCCTTAAATATAGTGCTTTTCCGGAGGCCCTTAAGTGGAGTACAATTATACCAATTCCAAAGAGAGAGAAAGATGTTCGCGCTGTGAATACTCTGCCGAGTGTTGAGAAGCTATTGGAACATTTTGTATATTGTCAGTTAATGGATTATTTTCAGAAAAACAAACTGTTTGTTGGTTATCAGTCTGGGTTTAGAAAGCATCATTCTTGCGAGACTGCTTTGCAGCTGACGATTTCTAAGTGGAAGGAAGCAATAGATCAAGGGATGCGTTGCAGATAGACTGTACTATTTATATTTGTTTTTAAACTTGCAAAGAATCTGTTGCCAGCCTATTTTGAATCATTTCTGGTTTTTAACAGAGACATTCACCAATTAAATACAAGGGGTGCTGGTCTACACATATATAGAACCTATACAAGCGGAGCAATGAAGTCAGTGTTTTTTAGAGGTATCAGCGAGTTTAACAGTTTACCTGATGATTAGAGAAATTGTGGTACAGTGGGTTTATTTAGGAGAAAACTTTTTCAGTTATTGATGTTGAGGGCACATGTATGATTAAATGTTAATTTGTTTGTATGTATTAGGATTTCCTATATTGAAATAAACTTATATTATTATCATTCACTACCCCTGGTAAATCATGTCGATGGTTATGACGTCAGCTTATGTGGGCAGAGTCCCTTGACTTAATAAATATTATAAAGGTTTTTATAGTGTGGGAAAAGTTTGTAAAACGTTACACGTTTGATGGAAGCATCAAACCACGCTGGGTATTTACGTCTCTTCGGTTTGAATATTAAAACATGTTTGCCAAAACAAGTGAACAGTTGACGCTAAAAGATGGAGCATGCATGATTTGTGTCAATGTATCCGTTAAGACAGTCCCAAGAAATTTTCGAAAGCAAGCTATAGATTGCTTACTTGATACCACGCCACCTTAGATGCTGCTTGATTGGAATATTATGCCTTCTTTTTTATTTTATGCTTATTGAGAATGGTCACGAGACTGAAACACTCTGACTGAGCTCAATAAAGTATATTCTGTGAAGTTTTACCTAGCGTTTCAGTTACTTTTTACTCCTTCAGCTGTCAGTTAGGTTTGGCGTGAAAATTGGTTTAATTATAAATAAAAATTGTCCAGACCTTCATTAGATATAAACCTGACATTGCTTATCATACAATTTTTAATTTCCAGGAAGATGGTGAGCTGTTTCCAAAGGATGAGACTGAAAACATCCAGTTTAGCAATGTTGACTATGTAGATACATGGAAAGCCATGGAAAAACTAGTAGAGAAGGGGCTGACAAAGTCTATTGGGTTGTCTAATTTCAATAAGAGACAAATTGAAAGGATTCTTGGAATTGCCACAATAAAACCTGTAAATAATCAAGTGGAATGCCATCCCTACTTGAATCAGAAGAAGCTGATAGAGTTCTGCAAGTCTAAAGACATTACAGTGACTGCATATAGTCCACTGGGATCTCCTGACAGGCCTTGGGCCAAACCTGACGAGCCACAACTCCTGGAGGATCCAAAATTGAAACAGGTCGCCACTAAATACAACAAGACTCCAGCGCAGGTTGTGCTCAGGTACCAGATACAGAGAGGTGTTATTACGATCCCAAAGTCGGTAACCCAGGCTAGAATAGAACAGAACTTCAATATCTTTGATTTTGAACTGTCCAAAGAAGACATGACATATATCGATACATTTGATTGTAATGGGAGGTTCTGTCCAATGACTGCGTAAGTTTTTTAATTTTACTTGCTAATGTATTTGCTTTAGTTTATTAAAATTGGTATCAGTTACCGTATATCATAATACCGTGCACCATTCATCTGTTGCATTTACCTGTCACCTTCTGACAACAACTTTGTCCAGCTCTTCGTCTACCTTTTTGACAAAACTGACCATCTGATTTCCGAATGTCCTTCCTCCGAGGTCACTATTCTTGGTGACTTCAATGTCCATAATAAGGAATGGCTAGGATCTTCAAAAACCGATCCACAAGGAAGAGCAGCGGAGGCCTTTGCAGTCAGCAATTCTTTAGCCAACTAAGCATATGCCTCTCGTAGCTTGTTTTTAACTATAGATCTAAGAAGACTATACTCTGCATGATCACTGTCACGTTTATGCCTCATATATCTTGCATAGCACCTCTCCTTATTTTTTATATCGTTTATTACTTCATTAATAAACCAGGGAGGAAATTTTCTAGATGACCTCTTACATTGAGGAACATGTTGTTCAAAGATACTGTAAAGTCTGCCATAAAAGTAACTACAAGCCTCATCAGCGGTAGTAAAGGACTCCAGTTGGGACCAATCTTCATCAAGTATTGCAGCATACAGTGCAGGGTAATTGGCCTTTTGAAAGTTGTAAGAGACCTGATTGTTACATGGAAAGTATTTACGACCATTGTAACTTTTTCTGAATTCAGGAAATATGCCTAAAGCAGGGTAATATGCATCCTCGGGCACTGGTGGATCCATATCATGGAGAACCAAACAATTACAACTGACAAGCACAAGGTCAAGCAGCCTATTGTTTCTATTAGAAATATTATTAAACTGTGACAGATTTAAAAAATTTGAAAAATGGATAGCTTTGGTTTTAGCATCAGTAATTTGTCCATAAATAAACTGAGATGCATTAAAATCATCAATAATAACGAAATTTTCCAACAGCGGAATGACAGACTGTTCCAGCACATTAAGGAAAAGTTCAAGCTGCACTGCTGACACATCTGGTGATATATATATATATATATATATATATATATATATATATATATATATATATATATATATATATATATATATATATATATATACAAACCACATGAAACACAATATGATCCAAAGTGCACTA
Source organism: Tillus elongatus (assembly GCA_964006375.1). NCBI lineage: Eukaryota > Metazoa > Arthropoda > Insecta > Coleoptera > Cleridae > Tillus > Tillus elongatus. Next base: position 5,568,953 of record OZ023262.1, on the reverse strand, counting down.
TCACACAACAATATCAATAACTGGTACTGCCTCTAGAATAGCAGTTGTTGGGCGGGGAAGAATATAAAAAAGAAATGTGAGATGAAAATGTGAAAAAAACAGCTAAGTTGGACCTCTATAAGCTGCCTTTATCCCATTTTGCAGCTATACCTCCTTAAAATTATGTTTATCCCACCCACAACCCCTATGTACACCGCAGCTCCTGTAAATTTCTTGCGGGTTGTTCCCAAGAAAGTGTTCTTGTTTACATTGTTCTTGAAGGTGGTTGTAGGTATGCAGAAGGGGAAGGGGAACCCCTGCGATAAAGCAGTGAATCAAGATTTTCAATTTATGTTTAAATTGTTACCCCATTTCATATGTTTAAAATATTTTTCCAAAAATGAAATTCAGGTTGCTTTGTCAGTCTTACATAGAGAGCTACAATATTTCATCATTTTCAAAAAATGTGGATACTGCCACAGTAAATAAGTATTGAAAAAGGTCTGGGTGCAGCAAATACATTATGGTAGAAAATTTTTGTAAAAACATTTGAAATCTGATAACTCAATTTCGTATTGAGCTAGAATATTCAATCTTCAACCGTAGTAACGCCTATGTAAACGCAGCGTGGGTACTAAATTAAAGAAAAATTACATAATGAGCTTCACGGATAACTACCAATTGGTTCTAAAAAACCTTTTTTGTTGTTTTGTTTGCAAAAACTAGTTCGATTGGGTTGACTAAAAAAAATCATCCAAGCAATTAAAAACTTCGGGACGCAGCAAGTGCATTATGGTAGTGAATTTTCATTTAAATGTTTTTAATAGCAAATATGTGTGTTTTTTTCAGAAAGCAGGCATCAAATTTGATTACCAGTATAACATATATAGTAAAAACAATGTGCCATGTTTCATCAAAATAACTACTTTATAGGTTAATACCAAATTGAGCTTCTCAAATATGAGGCATTTAATCAAAATTCTCTACCATAACGCACTTGCTGCGTCCAGAATTTCTTAACTTACAAACATGCATTATATTTCGATGGAAAATCCAAAAACATAAGGCGTTTTCGAGTAAAAATAATAATATTTGTATCAGCAACGACTTATGGGCCACCCTGTGATTGCAGAAATATTTTTTTAAGATATAGCTCAAGACACCCTATAATTAATGTATACAATATTTTTTCATATCTTGTATAATAACGGATATATTGAGCTTTATTGATTTTTTATGAAAATTCGACAAATATTATATACCATTAAACGATAAACTCTATAGCTAAGCGTCAGAGAAAGGGTCTATTTGAAATGAATTTTCTGGAAATATTTTAGTAAAATGAAGGACAATGATGATTGAAACTAAGACTTCGGGGTTTGTAAAACATTCTTCTTGAGACATTTTCTTTCCAGAGCCCGTATTAGATTCAAGTTATTTGGTTAAATGTTGCGAATTTTGACGTTTTAAATTGTCAGTTTGACGTTTTGAGGAAAACCCATTTCTCTAAATGCCCATAACTTTTTTGTCTTTTGACCTACAGAGCTAAATTTTGGTAGGTAGCTCACCTATAACGACATACATCAGCCTACCAAATTTGGTTGCCCTTACTTTGTTAATTCCTTAGATAAATTTTTTTTTTTGACAAAAAACACCAAATTTTCCGGGAAAACCTGGGCCGATTTTCCTGACTAACGAACTTATCCAAGCCATTTGCAAAAGGAAGGTATTCACCAAATTTAATCAAAATCGGACCATTATTTTTTGAGTTATCGGTGTGATACATATATATATATATATATATATATATATATATATATATATATATATATATATATATATATATATATATATATATATATATATATATATATATAATTGAAACTGACCCCGGATATGTGTTCTGGGGGGCCTAATTAGCGCTCATTTGAAGAAATTTTTTCAAAATTCAAAAGTCGGGATCTCCTCATTAGTGAATTTTTTTAAAGAAAATTCACTAAAAGGAAAAATACCTGCCATATTTATGATTTGGCAGGTAAATCCCCTTTGTAAATAATTAATTTTTTTCTAGAAAACTTTTGTGACTTTAATGAAATTTGTAACACCATTTTAGTGAATTTTCGTATAAAAAATTCACTATTGGGGAGATCCCGACTTTTGAATTTTGAAAAAATTTTTGCAAATGAGCGCGAACTAGGACCCCTAGAATCCATATCCGGGGTTAGTTTCAATTTTTATATGTTTATATATATATATATATATATATATATATATATATATATATATATATATATATATATATATATATATATATATATATATATATATATATATATATATATATATATATATATATATATCACACCGATAACTCAAAAAATAATGGGCCGATTTTGATAAAATTTGGCACGTACGTTTCTTTTGTAAATAGCTTGGATAAGTTCGTTAGTCAGGAAAATCGGACGAGGTTTTCCGGGAAAATGTTGAGTTTTCATTCAAAAAAAATTCTTATCTCAAAAAGTAATAAGCCGATTTTAATAAAATTTGGCATGCACCTTCCTTTTGTAAATGGCCTTGATAAGTTTGTTAGCCAGAAAAATGGGACGAGGTTTTCCGGGAAAATTTTGAGTTTTCATTCAAAAAAAATTTTTATCTCAAAGAATAATGGGCCGATTTTGATAAAATTTGGCATGTACCTTCCTTTTGTAAATGTCTTTGATAAGTTCGTTAATCAGAAAAATCGGACGAGGTTTTCTGGAAAAATTTTGAGTTTTCATTTGAAAAAAATTTTTATCATAAAAAATAAAAACTCTATGATAACCAAATTTGGTAGGTAGGTTTACGATATAAAAAGTAAACTATACACCAAAATTTAGATTTCTATGTTACAAGAAAAAAAGTTATAATAAAATATTTTGTGCCAGATTATTTTTTCTAAAGAGACTTGCAGTACTTACATATATCTCTACCAGATTACAAATTTCTAGCTCCATAGAAAAAAAGTCTGGACGCAGCAAGTGCATTATGGTAGCGAATTTTCGTAAAAATGCTTTTAATGGCAAATATGTATTGTTTTTAAAATAAGCACATTTGGTTGTCAGTATAACCTATATATTAGTAACAATCGACGGTATTTCATTAAAATAGCTTTGTTGTTTCAAAAAGTATAAACATTTTCCAAAAATAAACCTTAAAAGTTCCAGAAAAAACTAGTCCAATTTTCCTGGCTAACGAACTTATCCAAGCCACTTACAAATTTCATTAAAATCGGCGCACTATTTTTTGAGTTATCAGTGTGATATATATATATATATATATATATATATATATATATATATATATATATATATATATATATATATATATATATATATACACACAGATCTCCTCATTAGTGAATTTTTCGTTTTACAAAAAATTCGCTAATAGAAACTTCTTCCAATAATCGCTAACTGGGACCTCTAAAACTGGTCTCCCAGGTCCATTTAAATTTAAAGAATTAGTTGTAATAATATACTAATAGTGTACAATTTTTATAAAAAATCACTACTATAATGCGCTTGCTCCGTCCCGAACATTTTAATATTAAGACATTTAACATTTATTATAAACATGTTTTTATTTTTCAGGGGTTTGGGCCATCCTTACCATCCATTTGAAAAAGATGAATACTAATATTAGTTTTAAGCAGATATTGTTTATTTAGGCTTGGTTGATCATTCCACATATTTGTTATCTTTCTATATCTAAAAAATAAATATATCAAAGTTTGTATTACAGTACTGGAGTATTACTTTTGGCTTAACTGTATTCACGTCAGAAACACAAGGAATTAGGTTTTAAATATAAGTGTAGAAACTTTTTCTGGTTTCACAAATGCTTCTATCTTCTATCTTCTCATAACAAGTTAAGATATAAGACGAATATGGCATGGTTTATAATAAGCCACAAACAATTGTTAACTGTTTTGGAAACTATTTTTAAAGTGTGTACCGTCCTCAATACATCACTGAACCGGTGGATACCTCTGGACCATCGCATATGGCAGTCAGTGTGACAGTGATTGGTGATAAGGAAATTCTTAAAGCCATCAAGAAGCTCAAGAACAAGTTTACTGCTGGACCAGATTTGGTGCCATCCTTCTTGATTAAGGACTGTGCACATGCTCTTCTCAAACACCTTAGAACCCTATTTAACTTATCGCTGCGTACACATTGCTTCCCTGAGGTTTCGAAGGTTGCTCGGATCTGTCCTGTTTTTAAGTCTGGGGACCGTTTGAGGGTCAGAAACTACAGGCCTATAGCTATCCTATGTAATTTTGCTAAGATTTTTGAGGCAGTTGTGTATGGTTGTATCTATCCTGCCGTGAAATATCGCTTGTCACAATACCAGCATGGGTTTATGGAGGGACGCTCAACACTGACGAATTTATCCCTGTTCACACAGTATGTAAGTGAAGCTTTGGATCGACGGGGTCAGGTGGATGTCATTTATACAGACTTTTCCAAAGCGTTTGATCGTGTTGACCACTCAACACTTTTGTACAAGCTGCATTTGTCGGGCCTTGATGGACGGCTGATAGAATTCTTTCGATCCTACTTGGCTAACCGTGTGCAATATGTTTTTTATAATGGATTTAAGTCTGAACCCCTCACTGCTGGCTCCGGCGTTCCAATCTTGGCCCGCTTCTCTTTTTATTATTTATCAACGACATGAGCTCTGTAATTTCTGGTAATCATCTATTATTTGCTGATGATCTCAAATTATACTCCAGTGTTCACGATATTGGTGACTGTTCAAGAATCCAGTTGGACCTTGACAACTTGCAGCTGTGGTGTGTTGAGAACAGACTTGAATTAAATGTCTCGAAGTGCAAAGTCATAACATACACTAGAAAAACCAGCCGTAAAGCTTTTCCCTACAAAGTGGGTGGTGTACTATTGGCTAGGACTGAAACGCACAAGGATCTTGGCATTTTATGTGATGAACATTTAAGTTTTACTGGACATATTCAAACAATCACAGCATCCTGTTTGAAGTTGATGGGTTTCATTGTGAGGAATAGCAGATCATTTTCTAATTTGGATAGCTTGAAAATTCTCTATTTTGCCTATATTGGATCGAGGCTTGAATATTGTAGCTTGGTTTTTGATCACTTTTATAGTGTTCATATTGGTGCTCTGGAAGATGTCCAGCGTAAGTTTTTAAAACACCTTGTATATAGGGCATCTGGTACCTACCCACAGAGGGAATGCTGATGCAAACTGGCATACCCAGTTTGTATTCGCGTAGAAAAGTTGCATCTGTGATGTTCCTGCATAACTTATTTCATGGTAAAGTTGATTGTCGAGACTTATTGATGCAATTAAATTTCTCAGTTCCACAGGCTGCATCTAGAGTGATGAGAGTGTTTAAGCCTCCAATACCAAGGACTAACTTGTATATGAAATCACCTGTGTACACAATGAGCTCTGACTTTAATGATATTGCAAACACTGAGAATCACCTTTCCTGCAGAAGACTGAATCTTCATTTATTTAACACGCATACGCCCAGCTACATAGAGACTGGGAGACTACGTCTCTGGCTTCACTGTGGGGTTTGGTTTCTGTAAGTGAAGGACGTACCCAGCACGTAAGCTAACTGGACCAAGTGGCCCTTCGGAATTCTAGATGTTCTAGAATGTTCTTCAACGTTTCTGTGGCCGGTTTCACTGCTGTTGACAGCAGGTGGTAGTGGACTTTTCCTTTACGTGATAGTAAAGGATTTTTTTCACGCCCGAGGAGGTACCACCCCTTACATCAAGGGGCCGGTGAAGTCCCCACGGACGTTTCCGGTTCTGGTGTATGAGTCGGTTTCCCTTATATACAAAAATGATTATGGCTCCTCCTTGCACAAAAGATTTCGGAGATAAAATACCCCTCCATTCGGATCTCCGGGAGAGGTGTATACAGGGGGCGCCAACATCAAGAATTAACACATCCTCGAATATATGTGGCCTAAATCCTAACCTGAACTCCGTCCACCATTTTCTCCAAGCTAATAGGCCCCTCCTCTTCCTCACCGAAACCATATCAGTGCCAAAACAGCCACTAATCACCTTAATTTCCCGGGGCATGAGCTCCTTACTTCCTTTAGATTGCATGGAGGCGTGTGCGCATACGTCCAGCAGCAATCTACCCTGCACCAAACTCCCCAATTTAGAAGCTGGAAGAAAAGACATGTTTTGGATGAAACTCTCTCTCTCAGGGCTGCAACTAAATTCATCTGTTGCATTTACCGGTCACCTTCTGACAACAACTTTGTCCAGCTCTTTGACTACCTTTCTGAAAAAACCGACTATCTGATTTGTGAATATCCTTCCTCCGAGGTCACTATTCTTGGTGACTTCAATGTCCATAATAAGGAGTGGCTAGGTTCTTCAGTCAGCAATTCTTTAGCCAATATGGTTCAGCAACCTATTTACTTTCCTCGCATCCCAACACACAGCTCAAATCCCTTGGATCTGCTTCTTACTACAAAAGCTGAATGTTATAAGGCATCAGTCACCGCCCCCCTTGGTCGCTCAGACCACGGCATGGTCACTGCTTCCTGCGCAATGCAACCCGAGGATACACAGTCATCACACCCACGTATCGTTTGGCACTACAACTCCGCAAACTGGGACGAAATGCGACTTTACTTTTCCTCATTTCCATGGGCGTCTGTCTGCTTCTCATCCTGATCTCACAAAACGTCACCGCAATTATCCAAGCTGGCATAGCATTATTTATTCCACGTACACAGAAAACCTCTTCAGCCACTCAAAAGACCTGCTTCTCTAAATTCTGTGACAAGACCAGACTTGAAAAGGTCAAAGCTCACAAAACGCTTCTACACGATCCCAGTCAAGAAAACCGTCAAGCATTTAACGACCTGGGCAAAGTTGAACTTTTTGTCTCGTTGTTCGCCGGCAATTCTACTCTCAACCCACCTCTAAATGTTCAACCACCCACAGTCTCCAATGTAGCACATAAAATGACTGATATTTTCAAAACTAAAAAGGTATGAAAGATGCTCTCTTCTCTTAATACCGGGAAAGCCTCTGGTCTTGACGAGATCCCAGCAATTTTTCTCAAAAAATGCGCACCAGAACTTGCTCCTGTCCTGACTCGTCTGTTTCAGACATCTTACAATAGAGGCATATTCCTTAGTAATTGGAAAACTGCTCGAGCACAACCCGTCCCCAAGAAAGGATCCAAAGCGATTTCTAGCAACTACAGGCCTATTTATCTCCTTTCAGCCATGTCTAAAGTGATGGAAAATATATAAACACCAAATTACTAAAATTTCTTGAAAAACACAGTCTAATCCACGACAGGCAGTATGGATTCCGTCAGCGCAGATCAACTGCCGACCTCCTTTCCTTTGTCACCCATTCTTGTAACAAGTCTATGGAACTACACAGTGAATCCCAGATTGTCGCTCTCGACATATCCAAAGCATTCGACCAGGTCTGGCAGCAGCGCTACTTAATAAACTTCCAGCCTATGGCCCACCACCAAAGCCCTGTACCTGGACTGCAAATTTCCTCTCCAACTGGAGCATTTGTGTTGTGTCTATCAAAGTTATAAGACAGACAGAAAGCAACTATGAAAAACTGTATCCAATTAATGCAGGAGTCTCAAGGTTCAGCTTTAGCCCCTACTTTGTTTCTTCTTCACATCAATGACCTCCTCTCTAGCACATCCAACCCAGTTCACAGTTACGCGGACGACAGCACACTCCACTCAAATATACAATATTCTAAGCCTGTCTCTTGAGCCCAATTAGATGGGGATTGCAGACTCATGGAGGGTTCTATCTCCGTGGATCTCCAAAAAATATTATACTGGGGAAGTAGAAATCTTGTACAATTCAACTCCACCAAATCTCAGTCTTGCTTTCTATCTCATAAGAGATACACCAGCCCTAGATCCATCACCATGAACAACCAAGTTATTCAAAGTAATGAGTTCTTTTCACTTGTTGGCATTTCTGTGGATCGAAATCTCAGTTGGCACCAACATGTCACATCAATTGCAGAAGCGGCTGCTATGAAATTAGGTTTTCTCTTCCGGGCTCGCAAATACTTTTCACCAGCTAATCTCTTTACCTTATATATTTCACAAATAAGGCCAAATCGCGAATACTGCTACCACATCTGGGGTGCCACTGTCGCTTCTACACTCGTTATCCTGGACTCCATTCAGAAGAGAGCTATACGTCTCATCGATGACCCTACCCTCACCCAAAGGCTGCCATCCCTTGCCCACCGACGTGCCGTTGGTGACCTCTCTCTTTTATAGATGTCTGCACGGGCAGTGTTCAGAGGAGCTGTCTTCCAAAGTTCCTCCACCTGCTGCCCCCAACAGATTTCCCAGGGGAACAGAGCGAATGCACCCTTTTACTGTCCAGGTCACCAGACATAGAACATCTTGTTATGCCCGCTCTTTTGTCCCGAGGACTCCCAAGTTGTGGAATTCCTTGCCGGCACATGTTTTTCCTTCTCTTCTGAACCTCCAAACCTTCAAGTCCAGAATTAACAAGTTGCCTCTTTCCTCCTTGTCGACACACACGGTACGATAGTATTTAGGTTGTAAGCCCTCGTGGTGTGTTGAAATATAAAAAAAATCCTCAGACAGATAAAAATTGAATTAACACATTAACACAAAATCATGACAACCACAGATAAAGATCTGTTGCTATGTTATGATATGTTGATAAAAACTTCTTTAAAAATTAAAATGAAACACAAATGACGGATTAGGTCTTCAAAATGTCTACGTGATGTATGTCAATATTTAACATAAAAATAGAACTAGCATATGATAACTATGATAACAGTTACAACATTAAAATAACTAAACAATAACAGTAAGAAAGCAGACTTTATACAATGAAAATATCAACATATATCAATTCATTTTCGTATTACAGCTTTTTGAAAAATATTTAGATTTAGTTTGTTTGATTTATTTAATTAGAAAGAAGAATATCGAAGAAAGGGGAATTCATTAAATCAGTTTGCTCATTGAAAACAAGTTTGAGTTTGTTTAGAAGAAAAATGTAAGTGTTTTCAATTTTCCTAACCATTTTTACAGAGTAGTTCCTAATAAAATTACTAGAGGGCGTAATTTGTAATCATAACAATTTTTTTGATTTTACTCCGAAAATGTAAATCATACGGTATAATTACGACACCATAATCGGAAAGTTGATTAAATTTCGAAAAGAAAATGTGAAAACTGCATTTAGATATCTTTGCTTGTTTCAGAGTTATTGTCAAAAGAATAATTTTAAACACTTTATTTGAAGAAAACAATTGTAAGGTAATAGATATGGAATACTTTTTAAGGAAACAATTAGAATACTATAAATGTTCAAAATGTCCACCGTTTTGCAAAATACAACTATTAATTCTTTTTCTGGTACTGGAAAGTGCTGTTTCAATTTCAGCACGTTAAATCGAATTTATGGCATTTTTTATTCTCTCAATCGTGTTGTTTTGTGTGGTTGGTCGCATTTTATAAACAATGTCTATTCGTCGCCATAAGTAAAAATCTAATACAGTTAAATCCGGGGATCTGGGTGGCCACGGAAACAAACTACCCCTTCATATCCAGCATTTGGGTAACTAACATTCAAAAAATCCCTGTGCAAAAAGTGTGTGCCGTACAGGCAGGCATCTAGAGTAGACTGGACAGTCGCTAAAGAGGTGGTTACCTGGAGCAAAATTAGATGGGCCATTAACAGCTTCAAGCCATTCAAATCCCTGGGATTTGATGGCATAATGCCCATCATGCTCCAACAGTGGATAGATATACTGGCGCCGGTGCTTACCCTCATTATGAGGGCCAGCCTGGCTCTGGGGTACATTCCGAGGGCATGGAGACTGGCCAGGGTTATATTTATTCCTAAACCTGGGCGTCCAACAGACCAGGCAAAGTCCCTGAGGCCAATAAGTCTCATGTCCTTCTTGCTGAAAACAGTGGAAAAACTGCTCGACCGGCACATTAGGGGCGGTGTACTGGAAGCATATCCTCTACACTGCGGACAATATGCATACAGAGCAGGATTCTCAACAGAAACAGCACTGCACCATCTGGTGCTGAAACTGGAGAATACGCTGGAGAACAAGGAGGTGGCCCTGGGGGCCTTCCTAGACATAGAGGGGGCCTTTAGCAACACCTCATTCGGATCGATACTGGCAGTTGTCAGGGAGCGGGGAATAGAGGAGACCTGCTGCAGGTGGATCGGTTCCATGCTTAGGGACAGGACGGTGTTCATCTCACTCACGGGAGGGAATCTAGTGGCGGTGTGACCGCAGGGGAGCGTTCTGTGTCCCTTGCTCTCGTGCTTAGTCGTGGACGGCTTGCTAGGGAGGCTCTCGGGAGGGGGTACGAGGTACAGGGATATGTCGACGACATTGTCATAGTCTGAGGAAAGGCTACACAGTCAGTGTGGGAGCGCATGCAGACAGCACTGAAAGTGGTGGAAAGGTGGACGGTTGGCCGAAGGCTCGTGGTGAGCCCTGAGAAAGCAACCGTCACATCGTTTGTGAGGAGGAGAAAGTGGGATAGCCACAGAACTCTCACACTATACAGTAGGAACATTCCAATGGCCAGGGAGGTAAAATATCTTGGGATCGTACTGGACTCTAAGCTAACCTGGAATGGTCACGTTGAAAAAATACTGTGTAAGGCAGTTATGACCCTAGCGGTCACTAGACGGTTATATGAAAAAATGTGGAGACTAAGACCTGGTATGGCCCACTGACTGTACACAAGGGTGGTCAAACCATCGTTAACATACGTGGCACTGGTCTGGTGGCCTAAGGTGACACAATCCACTGCCAAACAAAAAAAACTAGGTAAGATCCAAAGAAGGCTTGCCTAGGCATCACATGCCTTCAACCCCAACAGCCGCCACGGAGGTGTTGCTGGATCGCCCCCCCCCCCCCTACACTTAGTTATCATGGGAGAGGCCAGGCTAGGACTATACAGACTAGCCTGCAATGGTAGACTGAAGATCAACCCAGGCTTCAGGGGCCACTGCAAAATTCAGAAGATCGTGATGGCGCCCATGGTTTAAATGAGGTCAGACGTCGCGAGTCCGCGAATCTGCAGGGTAAACAACTTTACAGTGGGGATCCCCGACCGTGAGGCATGGCGGGAGGAGACGCGCGGGCATACCACAGGGCGCGTTCGTCTGGTTCACAGACGGATCCGGCGGGGAGCGTGGGACGGGGGCAGGTGTTTATTCAGAAGGACCGAGGGTAAGTCATAGTATTTCCCTCGGAGCCCATGCAACGGTCTGTCAGGCCGAAATGTACGCCATCCTACACCGTGTGCGGGAGAACAAGAGGAGGGGCTACACCAACCAGCGGATCCTCATAGCCACAGACAGCCAGGCAGCCCTTAAGGCACTAAGTAGCCCACGGGTCAATTGCTGGCTGGTGAGTGAGTGCTGAGACGAGACAAGCGACCGGCTGGCAGAATAAGGTCATCCTCATCTAGGTGCTGGGTAACGCATGAGAACTTATAAGGTATTTTGTAATAGCTTGCATATGTCATTCAGTATTTATTTTATAACTTGACAACGCTGCTACCAAAACTGAAAAACTGCATACCGTTTAAATATTAGACAATATACCTAGAGTATCATTTAAAAACAAAAATTGGCATATATCAGGCTTTTATAAATCACCCTGTATAGCGGAAAATAATCTTATAAAAAGGACAGCTTAAAATTATGTAACTTCGTGAAAAAATGTGTTCTACCTTTCATAGGAAACAATATATGTATGGAACTTTGTGTGTGTGTGTGTGTGTCTATATATATATATATATATATATATATATATATATATATATATATATATATATATATATATATATATATATATATATATATATATATATATATATATATATATATATATATATATATATATATATATATATATATATATATGTATGTATGTATCACACCGATAACTCAAAAAATAATGGGCCGATTTTGATGAAACTCGGCAAGTGCCTTTCTTTTATTAATGGCTTGAATGAGTTCGTTAGCCAGGAAAATCGGACAAGGTTTTCCCGGAAAATTTTGAGTTTTCTTCCGAAAAAAATTTTTTTTCCAAAAATTACAAAGATATTTCAATGAAATTTTGTGGATATGTTGTCTTGGGTAAGGCCTTACTAGGTACCAAAATTCAACTTTCTAAGTTTATAGAAAATTGAGTTATTCGCATTTTGAGTTTTTTTCTTTGAAAAATAGTGAATCGCCATTTTGAAAGTCTTGATAAAATACCCACTAAATAAAATAGTCTCAAAACACTTGAACTATAAAACAACTTTGCTGGTTGATAGTGTCATTTTTAATGCCATGTTGAGCCATGGAAATAATGTTCTTGACATGATTTAAGATTGGTTTACAGAACAACTTGAAGCACCTTACTCATTAGAAGAGATGACATCTGTTGAATAATTGCGTGTTTTCACAACTGTTTCTGCAACTTACACTTGGGTGTTTTGATTATGCACCATCCCTTTTGCACCCTTATCTGCATCATTGAGGGCAGATTCTTTTCAGTTTCACACTTTTCACAAAAAATAATGTCATTCTCAGGAAATTTTGTTAAAAAGAAAAAAATACTGAATTGCAATCACTTGTTAAATAAGTTATTGTTTAATTATTTTCTGTTTTTTGATGTGTGATGATGAAATGAGCAATAAGCATGTAAAAACTTAACACTTTATTGTAAAAATGAGACACTACATTAACAGGTCTTACGTACACTGAGATAGATTCTAGTCTTGTTTCACATCCCTGCTTCTTCGCTCTTGACGTGAAATTCAAATATGGGCGCACATGCGCTATGTAAAAAACTCGGGACGCAGTAAGTGCGTTATGGTAGTGAATTTTTACTAAATGCTTCAAATTTGAATAACTCAATTTTCTATAAACTTAGAGAGTTTAATTTTAATACGTAGTAAGGTCTTTCCTAAGGCAAGGTATCCACAAAATTTCATTAAAATAACTTTGTAATTTTCGGAGAAAAAATTTTTTTTCGAAAGAAAATTTAAAATTTGAATAACTCAATTTTATCTAAACTTAGAAAGTTGAATTTTGGTACGTAGTAAGATCTCTCCTGAGGCAACATATATAGTAAATTTCATTAAAACAGCTTTGTTACTTTCGGAGAAAAAATTTTTTTTCGAAAGAAAACTCAAAATTTTTCCGGGAAACCCCGTCCGATTTTTCTGGATAACGAACTCATCCAAGCCATTAATAAAAGGAAGGCACTTGCCAAGTTTAATCGAAATCGGTTAATTCTTTTTTGAGTTATGAGACGGATACATATATATATATATATATATATATATATATATATATATATATATATATATATATATATATAAATTAAACCTATTTACAAATGAACTTTAATAAGATATTATGCTGTGACAATACCTCTCAAGCAGTGGCGATTTCTCCTAGTGAGCTAGGTGTGCGCCGCACACCCTAAAATATAATCAAAATGTGCACAGTTATATATGTTTTATTTCTTTTTCCCTTAGTCTTAATACACTACATATTTTATGACAATCCATTTAATTTACTTATTTGATTTCATAAACAGTCGGTTAATAGTGAGTTGGAATGAAGTAGATACCACGTTTCCAACATATTAAGAAAATATGAGTAGATCAATAGCAACTGGGAATGAATTCGGTCAGTCCCCGACCCACGTGTTTAAAATACCTAGTGAGGAAAATACCGTTGATTTTAACACTGCAGTGAGCTATAAAAATTTGATTAACTCACTTTTCTATAATCTTAGAAAGTTTAATTTTGGTAGGTAGTAAGGTATTTCCTAGGACAAGATATCCACCAAATTTCATTAAAATAACGTAATTTTTGGAGAAAAAAATATGTTTCAAAAGAAAATTTAAAATTTGAATAACTCAATTTTCTATAAACTGAGAAAGTTGAATTTTGGTACTTAGTAAGTCCTCTCCCAAGGCAACATATATAGTAAATTTCATTAAAACAGCTTAGTTATTTTCGGTGAAAAAATTTTTTTGAAAGAAAACTCAATTTTCCCAGAAAACCCCGTCCGATTTTCCTGCCTAACGAACTCATCCAAGCCATTAATAAAAGAAAGGCACTTGCCGAGTTTCATTGAAATCGGTTAATTATTTTTTGAGTTATCAGACGGATATATATATATATATATATATATATATATATATATATATATATATATATATATATATATATATATATATATATATATATATATATGAAGGGGTAAGAAGCAAAAGGGTACAAGTGCATTCTGGCATGAAAATGAGTTAAGTGCAAAATTGGGTAGTCTAGAGTCCAAACTATTTAGTGGTATAAGGATACAAGTGCATTTGGTGCATTTAGTGCCATCTTTTAATGAGTGAAAAAACCATGTTACTGAAATCCAGCAAGTAGTTGGTGGAAAAACGTTAAAAGTGCATTTGTACCTTTTTGCTTTTCAAATTTTGGTCACTAGGTGGAGGCAGTAGTGCACTTGTATCTTTCTAAAGTGTGAGCATTCTTTTTCATTTTGATCTAGAATTATCATTAAAATGAGTGAAAACAAAGCGGATGAAAAACTGACACGTGCTAAAGGTAAGAAAACATAAATTTTGTAGTATAATATTTGAGATTCAAACGTTTTTCTTATTAAAAAATACAAATTAATAATGATCAACAAAACATAACCTATTAACATGTTGTGAATATTTTCAACACAAACCGTTAACGGTAGTCCGGCACCGACAAATGCGCCCTTAAGTCTGTAATGCGCCTAAATTCAAATTACATGCTGTATTCTTTTTACAACTTTTAAGATTTCACTTAGAATCTTAGTGATTATACCTATTAGCATACTAGCTTACTTAACATTAATTAATCTGACTTGGCGCCTGGCAAAAGAACTACATCAGAAGAATGAATTACATTTATTGAAAGTATTATAGAGATATTATTATTCATCAGTACGGGACTGCTAATAACGTCTTTATTTTCAACAGGTGTCAAACGCTATAAGCCTAATGAATCTGAATTAGGAAGTGATTCTGATCCATTTGCAACTGATGAGGATAGTGAATATAATCCAGATCTAGACACGTCAAGCGATGAGGAAAATAGAGCATCAACTCACGGTAATATTTTTATACTTTTATTCGAAATGAAAACAAACAAAAATACCTATATTTTTTAGTCGCACCTAAAAGGACACGAAAACGACAAAAGAGACAAGAGGAGTGGAAAAGAATGAAGGCAAAACTAGCAAGAACAACTGGAAAAGAATATAAGACTGCAAAAGGTAAAATTGTCAAAAAGAGAGAAATGAGCTTCCTGGAACATACATGCAGATATGACTGCAAAGAAATTTCAGAAAATGATGCCAGACAAATTTTTACCAAGTTCTATAGACTTGGCACCTATGACTTGCAAACAAATTACATTGGTTCGTGCGTAAAGAAGGTGTTGCCTAAAAGAATAAAAACTGATGCACACTCCAGTAAAAGTTATGTTACCCAGATTTTTCTGATGAACTTTAGAGTATGCAAACAGTTCTTCTTAAATACCTTAGGAATAACAAACCGAAGATTCACTACAGTGTGCAATAAAATATCAAAGGAAGGATTTGTGCAAACAGATCAGCGTGGTAAACATCCTCCACCCAACAAAATAAGTGAGCAAAGGCGTAAAGATGTTATTTTACACATCAAAATGTTCCCGAGATATAGGAGCCATTATTCCAGATCCCAAAATTCTGCCTCTCGGTATCTATCTCCGGATTTAAGTATTAAAAAGATGTATTCTCTTTACCGTGAATGGTGCTCAGAATTGGACAAGTCACCAGTGAAGGAATCGTATTACAGACATATTTTTTGCACTCAGTTTAATCTGAAATTTCACAAACCACATTCGGATACATGTCATACATGCGATCACTTAAATAATTTAATAAAAAATGGTCGCAGTGAAGTGGTAATTACAAAAAGTAAGACAGACCTGGAAGTTCATCACAGAATTGTTGAAAATGTCACAGCGGCTAAAAAAAGAGACGCTGAATATTGCACGGAAAATTCAGTGTCTACTCGCTTAATAAGCTTTGATTTGGAAAAAACGCTTGCTACACCTCTGCTCACCACTAATAAAGTGTACTATTTAAGGCAACTATGGACGTATAATTTCTGCATTCATGAAGTTATATCTGGAAAATCTTACATGTATGTTTGGTGTGAAACAACAGCTTCACGAGGCTCTCAGGAAATTGGGTCCTGTTTGTTGAAGGTGAGAAATTATAATCTTCTTACTTTTAGAATAATGTTTAATTCTTTTTTTTAGTACGTTCAACAGCTCCCACCAGAAGTTGAACACTTAATTGCCTACTCTGACTCTTGCGGAGGTCAAAATAAAAACAAAAACATAGCTAAACTTTTCATGTTTCTGGTCCAATGTACTAATTTGAAGAAAATAGATCATAAATTCTTTGAATCCGGAATCTTACATGGAGTGTGATACCTTTGGGCAAATTGAGAAAATAAAGAAAAAGAATCCTTCCATATTTGTACCAGATGATTGGGTTGATATTATTAAAAATACTAGCAAAAAGTTTATCGTCAAATGCATGAATAGTGATGACTTTGTGTCATTCCAATACCTTCATGACCATATAAAAGATCCCAAAAAGGATGAGGAGAACAAAACATTCAGATGGCGCGATATTGTATGGTTCACTTATAAAAAGGAAAACTTTTTGAATTTTTCGTTTAATATGTCTAGAAATGAAAGTTGGCCTTTCAATAATACAGAAAACTGCTCCCTGCTGAAAAAAGGAAGACCAAACTTCAAATTGGACAGTTTAAAAGAAAAATTATACAAACACACTTTGAAGATTTCATTTGAAAAGTTTGAGAATTTAAAGACACTGTTAGACTACATACCTCCTATCCATCACCAATTTTATTCTAATTTGCCCCACGAGAGTAAGAAAGTCAAGAAAGCTAGAAAAAAAGAGACAAACAGAGAAATACCGTCAAGTCAGGCATCAGAAATAGGAGAGCATGATGCTATAGGGGAAGAAGGAAGGCAAGTGGTATCTGATTATGATGACTAAATTTGTTTTGTATTAAGTTTTAAAATTACTAATTTACTTACTTTTTGTAATAAAACATCTCAAACAACTAACATGTTTACTTTCATTTGGTGACAAAACGGTACAAGTGCAACAAAGAAAAAAATTAGAGCTTTTTTTGAAAATGTGCTGATAACATAAAAATTGTACGAGTTATGCATATTGATTAATGCAAACAACAAGATTCAAATAAGCATCCAGATTTTTAAATAAAGCAAGAACTTTAAAGGTTAATTACTCCACTTCTCTATTTTTGAACTTGTACCCTTTTGCTTCTTACCCCTTCATATATATATATATATATATATATATATATATATATATATATATATATATATATATATATATATATATATATATATATATATATATATATATATATATATATATATATATATATATATATATATATAACATATAAAAATTGAAACTGACCCCGGATATGGGTTCTAGGGGTCCTAAATCGCACTCATTTGAAAATTTTTTTGCAAAGTCTCACCATCGATACCTCTATTAGTGAATTTTTAAAAATAAAAATTCACTAAAATGTCTGAACAGCCATTGTCTAAATATATTTGATAATACTTAAAATAAAGTTCTAAACCACACACAGCTACTGATGAACAAAACATTGTTGTTGAAATACATATCTAGCACATAAGTTTCTGTTATTATTTTTATCATTGTTGGAATGATTCTGCTTTCTGTTTCAGTTTCCATCCAGCGTCTAACATTGGTGTTTTATCCCTTATGCAATCGAAACCAGCTGATTTTATTTTTATCTAAAATTCTTATTTCAATTAATTAAATTAATTAAACCCTAGCATTCACACTTTCCCACAAATAGCAGCCATTGCAAATACAATTATGGTTACGAGGATAAGATCACATTGCCTTTAACTTGTTTGATGACTATCACCAACAGTGGTGATTTCTCCTAGTGAGCTAGGTGTGCGCCGCACACACTAAAATATAATCAAAATGTGCACAGTTATATATGTTTTATTTCTTTTTCCCTTAGTCTTAATACACTACATATTTTATGACAATCGATTTAATTTACTTATTTGCTTTCATAAATAGTCGGTTAATAGTGACTTGGAATGAAGTAGGACACACGTCTTCTAACATATTTAGAGAATATGAGTAGGTCAATAGCAACAGGGAATGAATTCTGGTTAGGTGTGCGTTAATATTTCCGAACAACTTCAGTCGATGAAGCTGCATTGATATACAGTGCAGTCCCCCACCCACGTGTTTAAAATAGTGAGGGTAAGACCATTGATTTTAACACTGCAGTGAGCTGTAAAAATATCGCTGAAGACAAATGAAAGGAACGCCGGTCTAACCAACGTTGTGATAGCATTATTTACAAACATTACTACTGCGCTTGCAGAGACCACAATATTCTAGCATCAAAGATTATAATACATTTTAGTGAATTTTCGTAGAAAAAAAACACTATTGGGGAGATCTCGACTTTTAAATTTTGAAAAAATGTTTGCAAATGAGCGCGAACTAGGACCCCTAGAACCCATATCCGGGGTCAGTTTCAATTTTTATATGTTTATATATATATATATATATATATATATATATATATATATATATATATATATATATATATATATATATATATATATATATATATATATATATATATATATATATATATATATATATGTATATATATATATATATATATATATATATATATATATATATATATATATATATATATATATATATATATATATATATACATAATTTTCCCGGAAAACCTCATCCGATTTTCCTGACTAACGATGAACTTATCCAAGCCATTTACAAAAGGAAGGTACATGCCAAATTTTATCAAAATCAAAAAATTTGGCATGTACCTTCCTTTTGTAAATGGCTTGGATATGTTCGTTAGTCAGGAAAATCGGACGAGGTTTTCCGGGAAAATTTTGAGTTTTCATTCGAACAAAATTTGTATCTCAAAAAATAAAAAAGATATGATAACCAAATTTGGTAGGTAGGTTTACGATAAAAAAGTAAACTATACACCAAAATTTAGATTTCTATATGTTACAAGAAAAAAAAGTTATAATAAAATATTTTGTGCCAGTTCATTTCTATGAAAATTGACTACCATAACGCACTTGCTGCATCCAGGCTTTTTACACATTTCATTATTTAATACCATATTAACATTGAACTACTTTTAATGTTTTCAGTTTTCACCCCGTTCCGGACAGTGCTAACGCTAACATAAATTTGTGTGAAGAGAGGAGGTTGCATAATATTTCCATGTTCTTTTCGTGTTTTAAAGTTTTAAGTGACTTTTTAATTTGTAAGTGTTGCGATGGGTGATTAATTTATTTATCTACGTATTATTCCCATATGGGTACAATATATATATATATATATATATATATATATATATATATATATATATATATATATATATATATATATATATATATATATATATATATATATATATATATATATGTACATTTAGTGTTAATAATTTTTAAAACCACCACGAACAGCAACTCGTTACCGCACACACAAACTTTTTGGTCAGGAGACGCCACTGATCACCAAATATTTGATCAGTGTCAATTACTGGTAGATTTACCTTAATATATTTTCAAAAGTATTCTTTCTTCACACTCTAATAGCAACATTATATCAACACGACATGATTCACCAAATTTTATTTATGCACATTTGCATAATCACATGATGAACATTGATAAAACTTTTCCCTTGTGTGTTTTGATTTAATATGCTTTAACAAATCATGTTTGGTTGCACCAGTATATTCACATGATCAACACATTTATGAGGTTCTTCTTCTGTTTTAATTTGATATGATTTAACAAACTGCTTTTGTGCACACTCGCATAATCACATAATGAACATTGATGCAATTTTCCTGTCGTGTGTTTCAATTTAATATGTGTTACGGACCAATGATGTCCGCTTGAATATCTTGCTGGTTCGTTGAAATTAGTGGACTGTATTTCTTGTTGTTTGAACACTCTTTGATATATTCAACTAATACTTTACAAAATGATACACTTAATACTATGATAATACTGTTCTACACCTAAGCGTGTTGCTCTCTTGGATTCTGATCGTTGAATGCTTACTCCAAAAAAATACTCTGCCGACTCTCATAATAGAGGTCCCTTCTACCTGAGGTACCCCTTCTTCTCGTGGTTATCTCTGCCGTAGGCTGGCGTCTCGAACGTTGACAGATGATGCTTTCAAAGTGTTCTTCTGGTTCCTCTGAGTGGATGGGAATGGCACATATACTTGCAGTGGATTGCTTAACCTCGGAGGATCAGACTCTAATGCTGACCACCCTAATGATATCGTCTTGACCTGGATGTAGCAGTGTGATTCTGCCCGTCGGCCAGGACAGTGGTTGAACGTCGTCTTCATTTAAAAGGACCAAAGTACCAATCTTCTGTTGTTGTTGGCAATGTTTCTTCCATTTTGTTCTTTTCTGTAATTCGGGTACGTATTCTCTTTGCCAGCGTTTCCAAAACTGCTGGCAAATGGCTTGTAAATGCTGGTATTTAGATAAACGATTCGTCTTCCTCGCGTATGGCCGTCAATGGTCGTCCAATCAGAAAGTGGCCAGGAGTGAGTGCACTGTCGTCGTTGGGATCGGAAGACATGGGAGAAAGTAGTCGGGAATTTAATATAGTCACGATTTGGGCCAGTACAGTATAAAATTGTTCAAACGTTAAATTGATGTTCCCCAGAACCCTGATTAAATGGTGTTTAGTGGATTTAATACATGCCTCCCAAAGGCAGCCAAATTTAGGCGATCTAGCCGGTATAAAATGCCAGATACTGTTTTCCTTATTACAGTCATTAACTAAATCATTATTGCTCTCAAGTGACAGTCGTGAAAGTGTATTGTTTGCTCCAATAAAATTTAATGCATTGTCCGAAAAAATATGGCGTGGTTTTCCGCGTCTAGAAACAAACCGTTCCAAGCATTGAATAAAGGCGATTGTTGTTAATTGTGATACTAACTCTAAGTGTATCGCTTTTGTGCTGGTACAAACGAACTGGCATATATATGCTTTCAAAAGTTTCGCTCCGCACGTTTCTCGATTCTTTACTAAAAATGGTGATAAGAATTGTAAATTGCCTGTTACGTCAAAATTATTTTTTAATTGTTTAATTTCCGCTAAAAATTTTTGTTCTTGAGATAATTTTACTAAAATATTTAACGCTACGTTAAGTTCATGATGTGAAAATAAACCAATTTTTCTTTGATCCTTTTTAATTTTAGTGAATTTTCGTAGAAAAAATTCACTAATGGGGAGATCCCGACTTTTGAATTTTGAAAATTTTTTTTGCAAATGAGCGCGATCTAGGACCCCTAGAACCCATATCCGGGGTCAGTTTCAATTTTTATATGTTTATATATATATATATATATATATATATATATATATATATATATATATATATATATATATATATATATATATATATATATATATATATATATATATATATATATATATATATATATATATATATATATATATATGTGTGTATCACACCGATAACTCAAAAAATAAAAGGCCGATTTTGATAAAATTTGACATGTACCTTTCTTTTGTAAATGGCTTGGATAAGTTCGTTAGTCAGGAAAATCGGATGAGGTGTTCCGGGAAAATTTTGAGTTTTCATTCGAAAAAAATTCGTATTTCAAAAAGTAATAAGCCGATTTTAATAAAATTTGGCATGTACCTTCCTTTTGTAAATGGCTTTGACAAGTTCATTAGTCAGGAAAATCGGATGAGGTTTTCCGGGAAAATTTTGAGTTTTTATTCGAAAAAAATTCTTATCTCAAAAAGTAATAAGCCGATTTTAATAAAATTTGGCACATACCTTCCTTTTGTAAATGGCTTTGACAAGTTTGTTAGTCAGGAAAATCGGACGAGGTTTTCCGGGAAAATTTTGAGTTTTCATTCGAAAAAAATTTTTATCTCAAAGAATAATGGGCCGATTTTGATATAATTTGGCATGTACCTTCCTTTTGTAAATGGCTTTGATAAGTTCGTTAATCAGAAAAATCGGACGATGTTTTCCGAAAAAATTTTCAGTTTCCATTTGAAAAAAAATTTTATCTTAAAAAATAAAAAATCTATGATAACCAAATTTGGTAGGTAGGTTTACGATACAAAAATTAAACTATACACCAAAATTTAGATTTCTATGTTACAAGAAAAAAAAGTTATAATAAAATATTTTGTGCCAGATCATTTCTATGAAAATTCACTACCATAACGCACTTGCTGCGTCCAGGCATTTTTTAAATTATTTATAAATCTTAAGCAGAATGCTGCAATGCGCACCAATTTCGAAAAAGATGAATATTTTTTTATTGAAAAGTCTTGTAGAGGGATTTTTTACATAGCATAAGAATTATTTTGAACATTTACATCGGGTAAGTCCATTAATTGTTCTGTATTTGTACTTAAACAGGTTACTGAATTATTACAGATTGTCATTGGCAATTTCCCTGCAATGATCCATCCAAATAACGTATATTGTAGAACTGGTAAAGAAGGACCTAATTTATATTGATCTTGACATATTATAGACCAAAACGTAACTGCACCTAAAAGCATATCAATATTGCCTGATCTGTTAAATGTGGGATCAGCCATGTTACTTAAGATGTTGGAAGGAATATTTAATGGATTAATGTTAAATGAACTAATTGGCAGTTTGCTTGTAATTGTTGATAAAACTAAACTATTTACCTCTGCTCAATAATTATTAAATCTAGATTCGATATGTACATTCGTTTGTTCTTTAAGGTTTGATAATTTTTCACCTATACCTTTAATGGCAAATTCGGTTTTATTTGTTTCTATTTGAAGCTTTGTACATAAATCCTTTGTAATAAAATTACTTTGACTAGCATTGTCCAATAAAGCCCGACGCTGATATATCTTTCCGTGTTTATTTCTAATATTTACAACTACCGTTGATAAGAGAACAGGTAGATAAGATGAATTACCCTGAACGCTATTGTGTGCATGGGACATTGGCTGGGTCGACCCACCTAAAGCCGATGCCGGTACATCTCTTTGATAATGTTCTTGTGAATTTTTAAATGGTTTTTTCATCAATGTGGTAGAAATAAATATTTCACCTGTTATTTGCTCGGCCGTTGAAGATTGTTGGTTATTGTAGTTGCCCGGTACCTGCTTGTGGACTATCAGTCTTTTGTTACAAAGGATTGAGTTATGAAGATTATGACAATATTGACATTTACTTGCCTGACAGTCTGATACCGTATGATTGTTACGTAAACAATTTTCGCAAAGTCTTAATCGCCTGACCTCTGCAAACTTCTGAACAACTGGTAATTTTAAAAATTCACTACATTGATAAAGACAATGTTCACCTTTACAAAAAAAAAAAACATTTAATAAATGACAACCTTTCAAATTTGTGAGCATTATTTGTTGATGCAAGAGAGTTTAACGATTGTTTGTTCCATGTCTTATTATGGTGAACCCTAAATGTTTTATTGTTTTTGTCATTATATGCATGACTTAAATTTTCTAAAATATCACATTTATTTTTAAGAAAATTTTGTAAATCTTTCATTGTTGGCAATTCTGATTTGCAATTAAACGATTCCCAATCCCTGAGAGTTCTAAAATTGAACTTTTGTGTCAATATATGAATAATAATACGGTCCCAATGATCTTTTAAATTCCCCTAATACCTTTAAAGCTCTTAAATGTTTTAAGGTATTGTCATATAATTGTCTACGTTCCGTGTGTGACTCGCGCGTCATGGAGTTTAATTCAAAAATACCCTTAATGTGATTTTGTATTATTAATTTTATATTCTCATATCTGTGAGTAAGTAATTGCCAAGCCACTTGATAATTTATGGCGGAGATTTCCAGGGACTGTAAAATTTCTACTGCATCTCCTTCGAGAGATGTCTCCAGGTAACAAAATTTTTGAATGTCTGACAAAAGCTTGTTATCCTCTACTGATGCTTCAAAACTATCTTTAAACCCCATCCACTGTTCATATTTACCTGAAAAGGTGGGCATTTTTATTGTTGGTAATTTTACCTGATTAATGTTAGACGAATATTCATTTGTTTCACGCATACTTTTAATTTCATGATTAGAAGTTACCCCAAGATCATTTACATTTGATACAGAAGCATCTTTAACTTTATAATACTCGCAAAGAATAGATTTAGCTTGGGCTAATGTTGAGAAATAATTTTCTTCAAAACCGTCACGTTGAGCATCTGATTCAGTTGGATCAATTTCATCTAAAACATCTTAAACTGATTCGAATTTTTGCCATAGTGGCGCAATTTTTGACGTTTTTAACTGAATTTGCATTACGACTTGATCGTCTAATTTGGCAGAATTAATTTTGGAAAGAAAAGTTTTAAAACACGTAACATTACCTTTAATTGTTGTTCTGATGTTTTTTAATTGTTCTGGACTTTTTTAATTAGATCTGATTTTTGACTTTGACTACTTATTACAGACATTATGTAATTAAACTGTACGTGCACTGACACAAATAGAAACAATATTATACTATAAATGGGTTTTGTTAAATGGTAAATTAATGGAAATGGAAGGGACTTACGATACAGTGAACTTCTGCTGCGCTGATTTCTTGTTCTTGATCTGATGTGGCTCAATTGACCAAATGTTGCAGACCAATGATGTCCGCTTGAATATCTTGCTGGTTCGTTGAAATTAGTGGACTGTATTTCTTGTTGTTTGAACACTTTGATATATTTAACTAATACTTTACAAAATGATACACTTAATATTATGATAATACTGTTCTACACCTATGCGTGTTGCTCTCTTGGCTTCTGATCGTTGAATATGTGCTAGAAAAAGAATACTCTCCGACTCTCATACTAGAGGTCCCTTCTACCTGGGGTACCCCTTCTTCTCGTGGTTATCTCTGCCGTAGGCTGGCGTCTCGAGCGTTGACAATATGTATGGCTCAACAAATTACATTTCTTCACACTTACATTATCACATAATGAACATTGATCAGGTTTGTCTCCTGTGCTTTGATTTAATATGCTTCAACAAATTGTCTTTCCGCACACTTGCATAATCACATGATGAACATTGATAAGGCCTTTCTCCTGTGTGTTTTGATTTAATATGCCTCAACAAATGTTCTTTCCGTACACTTGCATAATCACATAATGAACATTGGTAAGGCTTTTCTCCTGTGTGTTTTGATTTAATATGCCTTAACAAATGTGCTTTCCACACACTTGTATATTCACATGATGAACATTGATAAGGCTTTCGTCCTGTGTGTTTTGATTTAATATGCTTCAACAAAATGTCTTTCTTCACACTTGCATAATTACACGATGAACATTGATAAGGCTTTTCTCCTGTGTGTTTTGACTTAATATGCTTCAACAAATTTTGTTTTGTCGCACTTGCATAATCACATAATGAACATTGATGAGATTTTGTTGTTGTGTGTTTAAATTTAATATGGCTCAACAAATTATATTTCTGCACACTTGCATAATCACAGGATGAACATTGATAAGGCTTTTCTCCTGTGTGTTTTGATTTAATATGATCTAACAAATGTTGCCTCCACACACTTGCATAATCACATGATGAACATTGATGACGCTTTTCTCCAATGTGTTTTGATTTAATATGATATAACAAACTGCTTTTCTTCACACTTGCATAATCACATGATGAACATTGATAAGGCTTTTCTCCTGTGTGTCTTGATTTAATATGATTTAACAAACCTTGTCTCTGCACAGTTGCATAATCACAGGATGAACATTGATGAGATTTTTCTGTTGTATGTTTAAATTTAATATGACTCAACAAATGACCTTTCGTCACACTTGTATAATTACATAATGAACATTGATAAGGCTTTTCTCCTGTGTGTTTTGCTTTAATATGATCTAACAAATATTGTTTCTGCACACTTGCATAATCACAAGATGAACATTGATAAGGCCTTTCTTCTGTGTGTTTTGATTTAATATGGATTAATAAAGACCGTTTGTACACACTTGCATAATCACACAATGAACACCGATACTTCTTTTCTCCTGTGTGTTTTGATTTAATATGATTTACCAAATATTGTTTATGCACACTTGTATAATCACATACTGAACATTGATAATGCTTTTCTCCTGTGTGTTTTGATTTAATATGCCTCAACAAATATTGTTTCTGCACACTTGCATAATCGCATGATGAACATTGATAAGGCCTTTCACCTGTGTGTTTTGATTTAATATGAATTAATAAAGACCGTTTGTACACATTTGCATAATCACACAATGAACACCGATACTTCTTTTCTCCTGTGTGTTTTGATTTAATATGATTTACCAAATATTGTTTATGCACACTTATATAATCGCATGATGCACATTGATAGGACCTTTCTTTTGTGTGTTCAGATTTAACGTGATTTAACGAACGCTTTTCTTCTGCGTGCTTTGATCGAATGTGCCATATCAATTGTTTTTTCGTCATACTTGCATATTCACACAATGAGCACTGATAAGAGCTCATTTTAGGGTTTTGCGATTTAATACAGTGAAAAGAATATTTCTTATCTTTATCATTTGATGGCTTTTCTTTCTCGAACTGAAATAATTCCTGTAACTCACATTTTGCATCGGCATGCACATCACCCTTAATGCCCAGAATAGGGCAGGGGTTTTGTATATTTGTATAATTTTCATTTTTATTCCAGTACTCATTTTTTAAATCTGGGCATAATACAGCACTGTCCAAAGAATGCTCTTCTATTTCCAGTTTTATTACAGATTCATTTATTTGCAGGTCCAATTTCGTATCCCTACTAAATTCACGGGAAAGCCTAAACTTTGGATCGGTGGATGCATCATCATAATTTTGTTTTTCAGCTTTACAATAGGCTTCAGCCACACCATAAGAAGACTGTTGATTATGCTGTGTTTCAACGATCTCCTGGTCTTCTTGTTTTATAGGTTCCATGTTCACACTCTAATAAATTATTTCTACTATTTCTTTTTTGTTTTCATTATTTCTGGTTAAAATTCTGCGGCTTTAAATCCACCAGTGCGATCGCAGATGGCATGGCATTAGACATAGACAGGACTAGTGATGGGTCGTTATTTATCTGTCAGCTATTTTTAAGCGGTTACCGAGCCGTAACGGTAACCACCAGTTTTCGATTTATAAAAATAGCGGCTTAAACAGTAAAGCTTTTTACACTAACCTAGAATTCGGAGTCGTGTCTGTTTCAGTTCTACTGCAACTAGGTTGGATGAATAAACATCGGTTTTCATCGGCAACTGTTATTTAACCATTTAACGGGATGTATAGCCTTGAGATTGGGAATGCTCGCACTCGCTCACAGCTTTAGGGACGTACGATCTTCGGTACAATAAAACGGTCGGTTTAATTTTAATTTTAACTCTAACCGGTTGTTGATGGGGATACGGCATACGGACACTACTACACAGAGTTATTCTGTTAAACTGAGAATCTGTTATTTTTGAAACAGTTGAGTTTCCCACTAGTATGTAAAGCCAAATATTTAATAATAAAAAATGTTGGGTAAAAAGATGAATTTGTGTAAAAACGTGTTATTACTTTCACTATAAACAACGCAAAATAGGGTTATTTCACGTGAAATTAAAGTAATTATTACTGTTTCTTTACCGAAATTTTATTAGCTGCGTTATGTTATGGAGTTCTTAGAATCACTCCCTGTGTAGCAATAAAAGTTCTAACGTCCCAAGACGTGATAAATAATGGTATTTATTGATTCTTGCTGTGGCATTGACATTTACGTAAAGACCCCTCATAAAATAAATTTGTGAGAAA
Source organism: Tillus elongatus (assembly GCA_964006375.1). Lineage (NCBI taxonomy): Eukaryota > Metazoa > Arthropoda > Insecta > Coleoptera > Cleridae > Tillus > Tillus elongatus. Next base: position 5,540,847 of record OZ023262.1, on the reverse strand, counting down.
TGACTAGTTTATAATTCCTAAAACATCTAAGTAAATACTAATATAAGACTCCTTTCTGATTTCTAAAAGTTTCACTTCAGAGTGGCAAAAGATTTACGACACGCTTATTATAATTTCTTAACCCTTTGTTTCTTTTTCATATCGACAAAATTTGAGATTTATACACTACGTGAAATAACGGGGTAAAAATACAATGCATTTATACTAGTGTGCTCGCTCTCGCTCACAGCTTTGGGAATGTAGGATACTATCGATCGACTGTCCAGTTTAAGACAACTGAAGCCGTTATTTTCAACGGTTATTATTAAATAACGTTAACGGCTTCAACTTTTAACAGAAAATAACTCTTTTTCCCTTTGACTATATAGAGAATAGACCCGGCACACAGCCGAATTGTTTGAAGCCAACATTCAAGGGACTCTATGTTTACATCGGTCCTCTGCTCTGATTGTGTGGTGACTCAAGCGTTGCCGCTATGTAATAATTCATCCTTAAATCGCCGAATATGCTAACAAGTTGAGAATGATAAATGTATTACTCTTCTGTTACTTAAGACATCACACTTACATTAGGGATTATTTATGAATGTTAAGATTTACTAACGTTATATTCCTTGGTTTCTCCCTTCTTTATGTAAATATAACCAGAAAACTCATTTTAAAATCTTTATCTTGCTGCATGTGAAGTATCTAGATTTGTATTAATCGACAGTTGTGGCTTGTATTTGTCTGTGAATAGTATGCAAGTATACTGAAAATTTATTTTTGTATTACCTTGATTTGCAATAAAGGTTTTGAGTTTTGTTTATGCAAAATGATGAAAAAGTATATTGCTTGTAAAAGATTACCTGAGGATGTGGCAACGATGTCTCTGCATGTTGCTGTTTGCGATTCTCAGTGGCGGCACATCAGTTTGGCACTATTTTTAGGTTTCCACCTACTAACATGGTGTGCTGCCTTAAATAGAAAATCGGATACGCTGCCGAAATATTCTTATTTATGTTCACAGCATTTTAATAAAGACTTTTATTATTTACCCAAGTGGAAGAAGGGTCTTAAAAACGCAGCGTCTCCATCAGTTTTAAGTTCTCCAGTGCCTTCTACTTTTGGCATGAATAAGCTCTTGCTCACGCAGAAAGAAGGTGAAGAATTCTTCTTAGCTTCCTATTTTGTAAACCATTATTATTGGTAAAATTAATAAATTACCCGATAAAAATTGCAGTCATAGTTTTCAAGAAAATAGTGATAAATCGTCGTTATCATCAACTCTCACTGCTTTGGAACTATCATCATGTTCAACAGGTGAGGCACTTGGCAGTCCTCCTGAATTAACACCAAAAGCTAACATTACTCCAGGTCAAAAGTAAGTTAATGTGCCTGGACTTAGAATTGAGGGGAAAACACTAGAAACCATTTTTATAAAATTATATTCCGTTCACTGAAAACCTATCAAATATCGTCCATTTTTTAGGAAAAAACTTCCTTATTTTGTAGATATTTCCAGTTTATCAGGAACTCCAGAAAATATCTTTAAAAAATGATCTATTGCTAAACGAGTAATAAAAAAACAAAAGAGCAAAATAAATATCTTGCGCCAACAGAAAAGACGTCTTTAAGAGTTTGTCACCAAAAATCGCTGATTGAGCATTTTAAAAGTCGTATTGCTTTTACGGAAAATACAGAAACATCCCTGAACGCCTCACTTTTCAGTGTTATTGAATTGATATCATTGCTTGTAATATTTTAGGCCTCTTTACCCACACAAATAGATCTGATTAAACAGCTTTTAAAATGTCCACAACGGAACTATTCATCAGACGTAAAGTCGTTTGCTATTACCCTAAATTTTTATTCAAACAAAGCTTATAATTACGTTCGAGAAAAATTGATGAAATCTTTGCCACATCCTCGAACAATTTCTAAATTGTTCCTGGATTCTGCAGAGAAGCATTCGCGGTTTTGAATTCAAAAAGTCGAGAAGCAGCTGAAAAATGTCGCAAAATACTTTGTTGAATACCTAATCATCGACGAGATGTTCATAAGACGTCAAGTTGAGTGCACAGGAATAAGTTTTGTGGTAACGTAAATATTGGCGTGGATATGAATAATTCAAACGAGCTTCCAGTGGCCAAAGAAGTTTTGCTTTTCTTATTAGTTGCTTTAAATAACCACTGGAAAGTTCCAGTGGATTATTTCTTCCTAGCTGTCATTTCTCGTGAAGAAAAAGCAAGCCTATTATTTAATCGAGCTTTAAGTTTCATCTATCAAGCAAGAATAGTCGTTACTTCCGTAAGTTTTGATTGAGCAGTTGCAAATATAAGCATGATTAAATGTTTGTGAGCAAATTTAGATACATTTATTCAAGAAGGTTTAAAGGCTTATTTGCCGCATCCTGTAACCAATGAAAATGTATATATTTTCCTAGATGCTTGCCACATGATGTAATTAATAAGAAATTATCCGGTAAGTTGTAGATCTATAAAACATGGCAGCAGACAAATCAGGTGGTCATTTCTAGAAAAACTGGTAGAGCTGCAAGGTTTTTTCTTAAATTTTTGTTGAAAGCATTTTTACTGAATTTGCATAGAAAAAAATCGCTTGTGACGAGATCACAACATTGCAACATTAACACTTTCGAACATTTTATTCGAGAAACGATTTCTATAAAAATTCACTACCACAACGCACTTGCTGCGTCCAGACTTTTTAGTTAATAGTATACTTAAATAATGTATGGGTAGTTAAACATCTTTTAAATTTTATTTTATTATTTTAATCGTATTTATGAAAATTTCAATCCCATTTCTCGAGACGCCTGTGGTGTCGAGGACCATGTAAACAAACATTTTATTCAATGTTGGTTTCAAACATTACAACGCATCGCATTGGGTGATGCCTGGTCTATTCGTAGATAGATAGTCAAAGGTTTTTCCCATCACTAGACAGGACAGTAAACACGTAAACAGACGACAGACCAATGACATATAGTAAATAGTAATGTCATTGGCTGAAAGTTTATACAGTAGGCAATTTGCTTAACAACTTTGCGTGTTGATATAGTATACCTATGATTAAGTTAAAAGAACCCTTGTTTTGAATTTATAAGACCATTTTAAACAAGCCTAAATAGCCAAACTAACAGATCTTTTATGATATTTGAAAAAAATTTATAAAAGGCACCTAATAAGAGTTATCCATTTGTAATAACAAAAGAGTGTTGACGCAGCAAGTGCGTTTTGATAGCGAATTTGTTGTGGTAGCAAGTTTTAATTTAAAAAAAATTGGTAATCAAATAGGTACTAAATACAGTATTAAAAAAAGTTTTTCATTCATTTCAAATCTTAAATCCTTCCCATTCAGCTAGAATCCTCAAAAATTTTGATACATATATAATGAAGCCTTCAGAAAAGCACACATTTATTCCGATACTTGAGAAAAATTAATAAAAGGCACCTGATAAGATTTGTTGATTTGCAATGAGAAAAAAGTGTGTGCGCAGCAAATGCGTAATGGTAACAAATTTGCATAAAAAATTCCTCTTGTTAAACAGTAAATATTTGTTAAAAAACTTGTATGCAGCAAGTTACTTGTGGTAGCGAGTTTTATTTAAAAAAAGAGGTAAATAGTAAATAAAAGTATAAAAAAGTCTACATACAGCAACTGCTTTGTTGCAAAGAGTTATAAAAATATTTCAAATGTTAATAAGCGAGAATCTAGAATAATCTTGATGCATATATAGTCACACACTTACAAAAGCACACATTTATTCTGATATATTTGAAAAAATTAATGAAAGTCGCCTTAATAAGGTTTGTCCATAACAAAAAAAATATATGGCCGCAGCAAGTGCGTTATGGCAGCGAATTTTCATAAAACATACTTAAACTAAAATAGTAAATATATGTCCAAATTGTAAATAAATGTTTAAAAGTTTTTGAGACCATTTCAGTTCCAACCTTATTTATCGGTCAGTTTATTATTAATAATCGGACAATTTAATTTGTTATCAACTAATATTATAAAATCCTCTATGGGACGTTGGTCTGGTGTGAATCAAACTACCAGCAGGAAGCTGGCCAAACTCCAAAGGCTGACAATCCTGGGTATCACAGGCGCTATGAGGACGACACCCTCAGCCGCGCTAGAGGTCCTGTTGATGCTGCCACCGCTTCCCATCTGTATCAGAAGGGAGGCTATGGCGTCGCATCTTATAATCCGGGACTCAGGTAACTGGTGCGGAGAGGGAGCAGTAATAGGGCATGCAAGAGTCGCCAAGGAGGTGGAAAAGGAAATTCCGATTTCCGCCATTAAGGTGCGGGATGCCGAGGATGATATTAGGTTGACTAGGTCATACACCGTCAGGATCCCCAGTAGGGATCAGTGGAGAGAAAATGAGGTTGAATTCCAGCCCGCAAGCCTGGTCTGTTTCACCGACGGATCGCGGCTGGAGGACCAACAATCCTCCGGGGCAAGAATATACATCGAGGGCCTAGGGGTACGCGAGAGATATGCTCTTGGCGCATATACCACGGCATTCGAAACAGAGATGTACGCTATCCTGTCTGTGGCCAATAGACAGGATGTGAAGAGGAGTCCCGAGAAATGTGTATACATCTGCTCGGATAGACAGGCAGTCCTCCGGGCAGTTTGCACGGCCAGAATCAGGTCAACACTGGTTCAGGAGTGCGCTGACGCCCGCAAAGGACTAGCCAGGACAAAGGAGGTACAACTAGTGTGGGTTCCGGGACACTATGGCGTAGCGGGGAATGAGGTGGCGAATAATCTCGCAAGGCTCAGTTCCCGGCGGCCGTTCTGTGGCTCGGAGCCGCGATAGGTATAAGTAGGAAGACGGTCTCTGTCGCCTTAGACAGGTGGACCGAGGAAGCAATGGAGAGGCACTGAGGGTCGGTTGGTGGCTGCAGGCAGGCGAGGGACATCGTGGAGGGGCTGGACAGAGATAAAGCTGTCTGACTACTCGAAAGAAGTCGACCTACGCTTCGCCGCATCCTTGGGGTGCTGACAGGCCACTGCGCCCTTAGAAGACACCTCACATTGATAGGCGTAGAGAGGGATCCCATTTGCCAGGAATGCGGCGAGGATGAAGAAACGTCCTACCACTACCTGTGTGAATGCGAGGCTTTTGGGAGTCTTCGAGCAGAATTGTTCTGATCGAGGACTCTGCAGAGGAATCAGGTAAGTACCGTCCAATTGAAGACCATCACGACTTTCATCTCGAGGTCGAGGCGGTTTGGCAACGGAACCGAGGAAGAGTAGAGCATGGTTGTTGGGGTTGGTAAAAGGGCCCATGGTGGCCTACTTGCTTGGCGTTGGCCTCCCCACCACTGCTACTACTAATATTATATTAATGTGCAGATTGAGAAATGCTATATGTCGGGAGAACTGCCCACTGAGTTTATAAAGAATTAAAGTATTACTAGGTATTCCAAGAACAGTGAATGCGCGAAAATGCAACCAGAATAAGAGAATAAGTGTACAATCATGTGGCGAACATTCTGCTACTCATAATAAAAAGTCTGGACGCGACAAAGTGCGCTATGGAAATGAGTGTTCAAATAAATGATCTACAATTTGTATATATATATATATATATATATATATATATATATATATATATATATATATATATATATATATATATATATATATATATATATATATATATATATATATATATATATATATAAATTATTATTTTATGGCAGTGAAATATTTATAAAACCATTCGCCCTAGATAATAAATTTTGAAAAATATATTTGCAGCAAATAAGCATTAAAAATTAATATAAAAGACAGCTTTTTCCCTGTTTATTTATATTTAAAAAAAGGCATAATAAATTTTGAAAAATAAATTTGCCGCCAATAAAGGCATTAAAAAAATAATGTAAGACAGTTTTTTTTGAAAATATTTGGAATGAAAAGAAGAAAATAGAAAGTTTATGAAAATCTGGTTTTTCTTCAAATCAAATTGTTTTAATGAAAAAAAACTCTGGACGCAGCAAGTGCGTTATGGTAGTGAATTTTCATAAAAATGTTTTTAATAACAAATATGTGTGTTTTTTTAAGAAATAATAATCAAATTTGGTTACCAGTATAACCTATATAGTAAAAACAATGTGCCATGTTTCATCAAAATAACTTTATTGTGTGAAAATGTACAAAAATTTCCAAAAGTAAACTTAAAGTGTTCCCGAAAAAACACGTTTCTTGGTCAACCTTATAGGTTAATAGCAAATTGAGCTGTTCAAATATGAAACATTTGATCAAAATTCGCTACCATAACGCACTTGCTGCGTCCAGAGTTTTTTTCATTAAAACAATTTGATTTGAAGAAAAACCAGATTTTCATAAACTTTCTATTTTCTTCTTTTCATTCCAAATATTTTCAAAAAAACTGTCTTACATTTTTTTTAATGCCTTTATTGGCGGCAAATTTATTTTTCAAAATTTATTATGCCTTTTTTTAAATATAAATAAACAGGGAAAAAGCTGTCTTTTATATTAATTTTTAATGCTTATTTGCATTATATTTCAATGGAAAATACAAAAATGCAATAACATAAGGGCGGTTTGATTAAAAAAAAAGGAAATTTGTATCACCAGCGACTTATGGGCCACCCTGTGATTGTAGAAATATTTATTTTAAGATGTAGCTCAAGACACCTTATAATTAATATATACAAATTTTTTCATATCTTATATAATAACGGATATATTGATTTTTTACGAAAATGCGACAAAAATTATATACCATTAAACGATAAACTCTATAGCTAAGGCTACTGCCAAGCATCAGAGAAAGGGTCTATTTGAAATGAATTTTCTGGAATATTTTAGTAAAATGCAGGACAATGACGGTTGAAACTAAGAGTTTAGGGTTTGTAAAACATCCTTCTTGAGACATTTTCTTTCCATAGCCCGTTTTAGATTCAAGTTATTTGCCTAAATGTTGCCAATTTTGACATTTTAAATCGCCACTTTGAACTCATCCAAGCCATTTGTAAAAGGAATTTTTTCACCAAATTTAATCAAAATCGGCCCATTATTTTTTGAGTTATCGGTGTGATACATATATATATATATATATATATATATATATATATATATATATATATATATATATATATATATATATTATTATATATATATATATATATATATATATATATATATATATATATATATATATATATATATATATATATATATATATATATATATATATATATATATATATATATATTTATATATATATATATATATATATATATATATATATATATATATATATATATATATATATATATATATATATATAAACATATAAAAATTGAAACTGACCCCGGATATGTTTTCTGGGGGGCCTAATTAGCGCTCATTTGAAGAAATTTTTTCAAAATTCAAAGGTCGGGATCTCCTCATTAGTGAACTTTTTAAGAAAATTCACTAAAATTGAATAAAACATATCATTCGATTTTTTTACGACAATAACAGAACTGCCTGTCATTCTCCATAGTTCCTTTGAGTGTGGACATTGTAATTTAGGCTTACAACTATTTATATCTTCTTCACAAACAATGATTTATCCATAAGTATATTTATTTATATCTAATTCAACAATTTTTTTGACACAAATAACTCTAATGGCATGACCACATATATTCAATCTCTAATGATTTTGATACTTCTGCCCTCGCAACCATAAATTTTCAAACAATTGTGCAACTATGCATTATAAAATGTGAAAAAGTAGATGCCATATCAAAGATAACTTTCTTGAAAATAAATGCTTCATATATGTGGCTTCACTTTAAATCACATTTTTGTAATTAAAATATGAAATAAATCTTATATCAATCGATTTTTTTTTTATTGATTAGGAAATGACCTTTTCATTAAGGTGAGTCAGGATTGAGTTTCATACATATTTACATGTATAACAATCAATTACCCATAAGTATGTTTATTTGTATCCAATAACTCAACATATTTTTACACAACTAACTTTGTAATGTAAGCCATCTTAAACATATAAAGAGTGCGTATTACCCCGCGCGCATATAAATTGGCATTTTTATTTCAATTTAGCAGAGATCAATATTAGAGCCAGACAAATACTGAAAAAAAAAGCGGTATTCTCGGTGGAATCGGCGCTCTATTGTAGTGTCGACTTTACGATGTATCGGCCCAACGATACGGCCCAACGATACGCCACGGGGACGGCGAGGCCGCTGACGAGCCCTAAGGAAGGAAAAAAAATTGCTCGACTGACAACTCCTAAATGTATGCAACCCCTATATACACCAATTCATTTAAGCCTATGTACAATAATATACTAGCCGACTATATTTCGTCTCCTGTTTGTTTAAGTTTATGCAATAGACAATTGGCTTAACACCTTTGCGTGTTGATATAGTATACCTATGATTAAGTTAAAAGAACCCTTGTTTTGTATTTATAAGACCATTTTAGAGCAAACTAAATCGCCAAACTAACAGATTTTTTCTGATATTTGAATAAAATAATAAAAGGCACCTAATAAGAGATCCATTTGCAATAACAAAAAAAGTGTTGATGCAGCAAGTGCGTTTTGGTTATATATATATATATATATATATATATATATATATATATATATATATATATATATATATATATATATATATATATATATATATATATATATATATATATATATATGTTTGCAGCAAATAAGCATTGAAATATAATATATAACAGTCTTTCCTTGTTCTTTTTTTATTTCAACAACACACCACGAGGGCTTACAGCCTAAATACTATTGTTCCGTGGGTGTCGAGAAGAAGGAAATAGGCAACTTGTTAATTCTTGACTTGACTATCTAATTTATTGAAGTGTCTCTCTGAAACATTGTATCAGCTCATGACAAATAAATCTATCTATCTATCTCTCTCTCTCTCTCTCTCTCTATATATATATATATATATATATATATATATATATATATATATATATATATATATATATATATATATATATATATATATATATATATATATTGATATGGTTTCTATAATGGGAAAGTAAACATACACACAACAACACACTCTCTAAACCACCCATACATAGCATGAAACAAACATATTTTGCTTACTTTTGGTGTATGCAATGCTAATGCAGCATATAAGCAACGTGGCAAGGGAAAAACTAAATTTTACAGGCATATCGTAAGACCTAATATAAAATTTTATATATGTAAACATTCGAAATTACAAAAAAAAAACCAAAGGGGACTTGAACCCACTTGCTTAATAAGCTCCCTGAGGTGAGAGGCAGTTCATGTATGTTATTAGTTGTTTTCTGTGTGTTAAACAGGTAAAAAAAATACATCGAGTACATCCAGGTGTAAGATACACACACAAATACATATATTTCATAATAACAACATTTACAACACATTTCACTAAACTTTACAGGAACATAAAACTAAAAAGCTAAGATACCTAAAATATAACAAAAAAACTAAATATATATCAATTCTATATATTAAATTAAATTTAAAATCCATAGCTTATTACAAAACTTTATCAAATGGCACCAAACGTGAGGGCTTCGAAAGTCTGTGAATAAAATAACTTTAAAATAAACAAAAACGCCAAAATGCCTAGCAGAAAGGAAGAAGTGGGGGAAAAGCAAGAAACAAAAGAACTAACCGGTAAAAGCCTTGAAATGATAATGCAAATATTAATAGATATAAAGAAAAATATGGTGACAAAGCAAGATATGGAGAGAATGTTTCAAAAGAGTGATCAATATGTACGAAAGTTTGAAAGTAAAGTAGAGACAAAGATGGATGTAGTACGTAAGATAATAATAGAGAAAATCAGAGCGAATGATGGTGAACCGATGGATGAAATAATAGAGAGGGTGAATGAAAGAAATAAGCGAATGAGAGGGCCCAGAAAAATGCGCAAACACAAAAGAAACAGATATGAAACCGAAATGGAAGAGAAATTGAAAGAAACGAATGGAAATTTGGAAAATCTAAAAGAAGAGCCAGATATAAAGCTGGAATTAGGGAATAAAAGACTTAGAGAAGAAATGGAAGAATGTTTTGAAAAATGGACAAGAGCAGAGAGACAGAGTATGGGGAATAGAACCAATAAAAAGAAACGAGCAAGCCTAGAAGAAATCAGGAATAAGGGTGACAAATTTAAACGGAAACGAAATGGAAATGATAGGTATAGACGTCAAAACAAGGAGGGCAACGATGGCACGAATAAGTATAAATGCCAGAGGAATAAGGATACCTCCAGAGATGATTTTGGCATGGAATACTATGCAAGACAGGCAGAAGAATATGATGAAAATCATAAGCAGTGGAGAAGACCACATAATGGATATGGAGACGACGCAGCAACAAAATATGGAACGACTACGAAGAATTAATAAACTAGAATGAGATGAATGACCTGGGAAGTCTTTAAACTCACCAACATTTTTTGAAATAACATAACAATCAAAATTCAAAATTGAAGACCTGGATTAAGTCTATAAACTGAACCAAAACTAGTTCGACCAAATAACACATCAAAATTCAAAATTTAAAGCAAATGTCAAACATGAAAGAAGAGTATAGGCAAATTCAAAACCGAGGTAGATAAGGTTAGTAATCAGCCAAGCGTGGGGAAAGATCGTACAACAAACAAGGACAAGAATTGTACGCCAAACAATAAATGCAATCGGATGCAAAAGAAGTAGTGGGGACAAGTTTAAACCCAAGACAAGAGGACCAGAGCTGTCAACGAACGAGGAAAAAGAAACAAAAATTCGAAGTAAATAGATATTAAGGTCAATTAAGTGAAATTTGGAGAAAATTATGGAACATTCAGTATGATGAACAACTGAATAAAGAAGTCTGAAACAAGGAGTAATGGGAAAAGTCAAAAATATATATGTACGAACAGTAAAATGAATTTAATAGATGGAGAAGCTAACCAGTGAATATGTACACCCATAGAGGGCATATTGAAATAATAAAGAGTAATATAGATGATTATGTGCACGGTAGTTGCAAGAAAATATAGATGTTAAAGCTAAAAAGAAGCGAAATGCGGTAAGAAATTAAAAATAAACTGAAATATAGGGGATTGAGATGAAAAGTCCAGTAATAGGAGCATATATCGACTGATAAATAGTAGTTTCAGACTAATAATAAAAATAAAAAGTTGGGTATCAGAACAATAAAGCGAATGATAAAGAAAAAGACCTATTATCTAATGAAACGTATAGTAACTCGAAATTGCAGCTATAGTAAAAATAAAAAAAGGTTTAAATATTGGGGTGATTACGAACATGTAATAAAAATTGTTTGAATGTATGCATACGAACACACGATATTGGAAATTAAAATTACTCGGTAATGAATAAAGGGAAGTACGAAGCCCTAAATTATAAAAGCAAACAGGGGCGAAAAATAAATATATGTATAACTATGAATCCAAAATTATGAAAATGACCAAAGAATTGTCAAATCTTTTTGAAACTAATTTGTTTGTAACGTAAAGCGAGAATAAAAATTTTGTCTAGCTTCAGAAGGCAAGCCTCTAAAGCAGTCAAAATTTGTTATTGGGGAATTTGATATGGTTTCTATAATGGGAAAGTAAACATACACACAACAACACACTCTCTAAACCACCCATACATAGCATGAAACAAACATATTTTGCTTACTTTTGGTGTATGCAATGCTAATGCAGCATATAAGCAACGTGGCAAGGGAAAAACTAAATTTTACAGGCATATCGTAAGACCTAATATAAAATTTTATATATGTAAACATTCGAAATTTCCAAAAAAACCAAAGGGGACTTGAACCCACTTGCTTAATAAGCTCCCTGAGGTGAGAGGCAGTTCATGTATGTTATTAGTTGTTTTCTGTGTGTTAAACAGGTAAAAAAAATACATCGAGTACATCCAGGTGTAAGATACACACACAAATACATATATTTCATAATAACAACATTTACAACACATTTCACTAAACTTTACAGGAACATAAAACTAAAAAGCTAAGATACCTAAAATATAACAAAAAAACTAAATATATATCAATTCTATATATTAAATTAAATTTAAAATCCATAGCTTATTACAAAACTTTATCAATATATATACACACGTATAAATGGTTTAAGTAGCCTACTATATGGACAGAGCGTTGTTCCACCCATCGCTTGCGAAAAGTATATAACGATTCAAATATGTGTATTTTGTTACTTTGCTTAGCACTTTAATGAGCAACCAGAGGGGTAATGTCAGAAAAAAAAAAACTAAAATTTTATATATTTTGCATACTTTATGTGGCCCTCTATATATTAATATATTGCTATTTAGCCCCCTTGATATATACCTGATATGCTTAGCACGTTGTAGCCAGATCAATTACCTTAAATATGCTTTTTCCTTTTGTTTTTTTTTAAATTTAAAAACTGAAGTGGTATCTATACATACTTGTTTACTGGTTAAATAAGTTAATGATGGTATGGTCAGAATTTATCTTAAATGTAGAGAAGGTTTGAAACATCAGATGAGGTAAGAAGGAAAGTAAATTTAGAAGGTTTGAAACATCAGATGAGAAAAGAATGAAAGTAAATTTTGGTACAGCAAAATCTGCAGTCGATAACGTTTGGAAAGCATATGGCAAACACATTTCGACAAAAACTATTAACTAAATTATGTAAAATAATATATTGTTTAAATCTCATGACTTATTATATTGACATAATGTATAATTCTATTCCATAATGATAATAATAATTTGTATAGAACTAAAAAAAATATATGACCTGTCTCGTGATTTTTCGCAAAACTCATTTGAAACCGCGGAATTTTTTGAAAACTTCTATTAGACAATTAAAAAAGTGCTCTACAACGGCCTTATTAAGAAGTGTCAAATGTATAGTCTTTTTTTATGTTTCCCTAAAGTCAAGTAATTTGAAACGGCTGCCTGTTCGTTTATGTAAAATGCTTAAAAGGCTGGAGCTATAATGACTCAATTTCCGATGAATTTAATATATGTAATAGATGCTTTACTCTAAAAATAACTCAAAACACTACATAGTTTATAAATTTTTGCTTTATCTACTCATTTTAATATAATGACCTTTTATCAAAAAAATGTTAAATACAGAATTTTTCATCCTCTGATGACGCTAACTTTGTTAGTGAAACGATCGCCAGGTTATTAAATCTTCACTTAGAGAAAAAATATCTAATTGGTTAATACAAATATGCACGCCACTCGGATCTTTGGAAATCTGTTGTAAAATAAATATTTAAGTATACCAAATAAGTTTCAGTTAATTGTAAAATTTTTCAAAAGATGACGTCACAATATAAAGTGCTGCAATACAGTATAGTAGTTCACAAAGATAAATATTTATTAATTCAATTTTCTTAAAAAGATTGTTTAATAAATATGTTTAAACATGTTAAAAAATGTGAGATACCCTGCCATAGTTGTTAGTGTTTTTAACGGACTTCAAAAAAGGAGGAGGTTCTCAATTCAACTGTATTTCTTTTTATGTGTATGTTACTTCAGAAGTTTTTTCTAGGTGAACCGATTTTGATGAATCTTTTTGTATTTAAAAGCTGGTGCTTCTCATGTGGTCCCATATAAATTTGATCAAGATCTGACCAATAGTTTTATCCTTAATGAAGTCGGTTTTCTTTTTTTTTTAGTGAATTTTCGTAGAAAAAATTCACTAATGGGGAGATCCCGACTTTTGAATTTTGAAAAAATTTTTGCAAATAAGCGCGAACTAGGACCCCTAGAACCCATATCCGGGGTCGGTTTTAATTTTTTTATGTTTATATATATATATATATATATATATATATATATATATATATATATATATATATATATATATATATATATATATATATATATATATATATATATATATATATATATATATATATATGTGTGTATCACACCGATAACTCAAAAAATAATGGGCCGATTTTGATAAAATTTGGCATGTACCTTTCTTTTGTAAATGGCTTGGATAAGTTCGTTAGTCAGGAAAATCGGACGAGGTTTTCCGGGAAAATTTTGAGTTTTCATTCGAAAAAAATTCTTATCTCAAAAATTAATAAGCCGATTTTAATAAAATTTTGCATGTACCTTCCTTTTGTAAATGGCTTTGACAAGTTTGTCAGTCAGGAAAATCGGACGAGGTTTTCCGGGAAAATTTTGAGTTTTCATTCGAAAAAAATTCTTATCTCAAAAAGTTATAAGCCGATTTTAATAAAATTTTGCAGGTACCTTCCTTTCGTAAATGGCTTTGACAGGTTTGTCAGTTAGGAAAATCGGACGAGGTTTTCCGGGAAAATTTTGAGTTTTCATTCGAAAAAAATTCTTATCTCAAAAAGTTATAAGCCGATTTTAATAAAATTTGGCATGTACCTTCCTTTCGTAAATGGCTTTGACAGGTTTGTCAGTTAGGAAAATCGGACCAGGTTTTCCGGAAAAATTTTGAGTTTTCATTTGAAAAAAATTTTTATCTCAAAGAATAATGGGGCGATTTTGATAAAATTTGCCATGTACCTTCCTTTTGTAAATGGCTTTGATAAGTTTGTTAATCAGAAAAATCGGACGAGGTTTACCGAAAAAAATTGGGGTTTTCATTAAAAAAAAAAATTTATCTTAAAAAATAAAAAATGTATGATAACCAAATTTGGTAGGTAGGTTTACGATATAAAAAGTAAACTATACAACAAAATTTAGATTTCTATGTTACAAGAAAAAAAAGTTATAATAAGATATTTTGTGCCAGATCATTTCTATGAAAATTCACTACCATAACGCACTTGCTGCGTCCAGACATTTTTTAATTTTTACTTGTAATTTTTTACTTCGAGGATATTGAAAGACTATTATGTTTTATATCTATATATTTACTTTCATATATTTATTTTTATTAGAAAAAAGTATTTTTCCTTTTTATGAAATAACTTAAAGTGTCACGGTTATTATAAAAACTGTAACGAAATTAAGGATTAGAAACTGGAAATGTGTGAACGAAGGTAAATAT
Source organism: Tillus elongatus (assembly GCA_964006375.1). Classification (NCBI taxonomy): domain Eukaryota; kingdom Metazoa; phylum Arthropoda; class Insecta; order Coleoptera; family Cleridae; genus Tillus; species Tillus elongatus. Next base: position 5,525,750 of record OZ023262.1, on the reverse strand, counting down.
AGGTCAAATGATAGCCCTCTGTAAAAAAATTAAATGGTAGTTACATCAGGCATTTACATCGATGATAATGATTAATTTGTTACCTCAGATGATTTTTCGATGTTGACAAATGAGTATGTTAACCTTTAAAGCGATGCTGCCAAAAACTACATTAATAAAAAAATAAAATCCATATCATTTTAAACGTAGAGTTATTGCAGAGTTCTTCCTGGTAGTAAATATTGAATAGAAATTAGAGGTGTGCGAAGCTTCAAAATTCCGAACCGAACACGAACCGAACCTTCAGTTCGAAAATATGTTCGCACTAGCGATTTTGAAATAGTTCGAAGTTCGAAATATGTAATTCTTGAAAATAGTTCGAAGTTTGTTGCTCAAAAATACTTCGAAATTTAACTTTACAGGCATTGAATGTTGCCAAAAGTAGCGAAGTTGCGGCCCCCTTAACTCGGTAGCGGCGTTTTAAACTCATTGAGTCGATAGCATAGTTTCAGGAGATTTCACTCATGCACATATTTGACAGTAGATGGGACACATTGAGATACGACGGAGCCATTTAGCAGTCACAGAATTATTTTTCTTGTATATCCTAGCCTCCCAACACCTATTTCAGTAACAACATTATGATGGCGGTGTTCAAAGGCGATCGGTAACGTAAATGTTCAGAATTTGAGAATAATTACAGATTGCCTTTGGAAAACACTAGTTTCAAGATGCTTTATTACACAATGAGCCAAAACAGTTAAATATTCACAATCAGGAGACAGTTCAAACTTGTAAGTGGTTATTTTATACCTATCATGCTCACTTTGAACTCTCTCAATCTGTTTGCTAAAACTGCCTAGCCAATACCAAACAACAACATATTTATAATTGAGCTTATCTATAGATCTAGAAATCTAAAAAAGTTTTAAATATTTTGTTTTTGATTCAACATTGACCCATCTCCACAACGATCAGAACCGGAAGACATTTTCACCCAATCAACCAGCAAATTGGTCGAATCCTTCCTTTTTGTAAAAAGAGTGGAAATCTTTTACATATCAAATATTGTATGTTACAATATTCCAAAATTTTATATTTAAGGAAATGATATATGAACACTGAAGAATTTTGGGTAGTTCGATGTTCGATTTTGAATTTCTAAGAAGTTCGACTGTGAATCTTAGACATACTATTTCAGAGGTTCGAAGTTCGAGGCAACATATTTGCTTGGGTTCGTTCATAGTTTGGTTCGAACAAAACATGGGTTCACACACCTCTAATAGAAATCCTGTTATAAACCACTTGTTTGCGAACAAACATAACTGTGGGTCTAAACACTGTTGCCAGATATTGGGCTACATAGCGTGCGGGTTTCATTAAAAGTGGTGTATCTTCTTTCGGTGTATATATTAGTTGATTATCGATGCGCCCTCTTCGGTTGAATCGTTTGAATCAGGGGTATGTTGTAGGTGTAAATAGTGCTTTATGAGGCCCAAGGAAAAAGTAGCTGACTGTCTTGTACACATGTTTTTATATAAGTAGACACAGTCTAAGGGTCGATACGCTGTTCAGCCCGCAAGTGGGATCAACAACGTTTTTTTCGGGCTTCACAATGACTGTTTATACCTTCATTGGGCTACACAATAACCGTTTATACGTCTATATATATATATATATATATATATATATATATATATATATATATATATATATATATATATATATATATATATATATATATATATATATATATATATATATTTGGACGTAATAATATAAACAATGATATACGTGAAAGATATCTACAAAATAAAATTCAGCAAGTGTTGTCAATTTTTTATTTTATATATAAACGTAAGTGTACATACTAAACAATTCTCTATAGTCAAGTTTACTGAGGAGCCCCATCTCCCGCAGGCATTGATCTGATGATGTCTGAATCTCCGGGATCGGTGATAGACATGGCGCACACCCTAAAATATTTACCGCATGCAGTGCCCAGTTCTACATTGTTGCCAGTGTAGTGATGGACACCAGTTTTGGCCAGCATGGCATAGTATTCTATCTCAGACTTCCTTAGTGGCGGGGTGTTGTTAGAGATGATTATCAGTTTAGCTTTGCCTTGACGTAATGTCTGCAACAATACAATTACAATTAATTAATTATTTATTTAATTAATTAAACAATTCAAACAGACAGGAGCCCAGTTACATGGATTTATATAAGTACTAATAAACTAGGTTAGGTTAGGTTTGTATGTGAGTGGGCCATATCTGTCCTCCACCGCGACCATAAGGTCTATTGTGGCTCACGCCTACTACTAATAAACTAAGAGAAATTAAAAACTAGATTAAAAAAATTAACAAAAAATAACTAAGATGTTGTGTCCCCACGAAGCAGGGATTCCCCAGAGGCTGTGGAAAAGGACCAACATTAGCATGACTAAATACGTCAGTAAGAATTACATTCTGCACACATAGAATACAAGGGTGATTTCAACGACAGATTAGTTCTCGAAATTAGAAGTGAAAAAGTATGAGAAGAACGAGTCTTACAGCCGTGGAGAGGAGAGCGAAAAGGCAGCTGGTAGAGAAGTTCAGGAGCATCAATAATTCCGTGAATAAGCTTAAATAAAAAACACTGACCTGAAAGAGTTCTCCTGTCAGCAAGCGAGATAAAACCAAATCTAGTGAGTAACAAATTGTAAGATATGCCTCTTTGAGGATAAACTTTGTCAATAAAATAAGACAAATACTTCAGAAACCTACGCAGGACAGATTCTAGAAGCGTAATGTGGCAGGAGTAGAAGGGCATCCAGCACAAGCTGGCATATTCAACATGACGACGGACAAAAGCATTATAGACAGATAAAGAGTTTCAGTAGATAAAAAAATTCCCACCGCTTCTAACAACAAATCCTAGGCTTTTCATAGAAGTTATAAGGATACTGTTCAGATGTAAATTAAACTTCAAGTGTGGATCCATGATCAAACCCAAGTCAGTAATATTAGACACACGTATAAGCTTTTCACCATTCACCACCTTATAAGTGAAAACCTACAAGGGATGTTTATTGGGAAAAGACAAAACACTACATTTAGAAAGATTTAGAGATAACTTATTTATGTCACACCATTCCGAAATCCTATCCAGGTTGTACTGTATGGCCTGACAGTTGACAAGAGAATTGATATTTAGATTTTTTTTATAGGTCATAAGCATACAATAAATGAGGAACAGAAAACACAGAATCCAAATCATTAATAAAAACGTTGAAGAGAAGGGGACCAAGTACAGATCCTTGTGGGACACCAGAAGAAGCATGAAACAGGTAAGAAGAACAACCAGCATACCAGACATAATGATACCTATTGAGGAGGTAGGATCTAAACAAGGATATAAGACCATTGGAAAGTCCAAAAGAATGAAGCTTAAGTAACAGCAGCTCATGATCAACTGAGTCAAATGCCTTCAAGAAGTCTAAGTAGACTGCATCAACCTATTCATTCCCATCCAAACAAGGCGATACATATTGCACAAAACAAGAAAGGTTGGTCAAGGTCGAACGGCCCCTGAGAAACCCATGCTGATTCGGTGAAAGATACAGACCTACATGAGGAGATAGATACGCAAAAAGTGTATACTCAAAGACCTTCGAAAAGTTCGACGTGATTACAACCTGCCTGTAATTTTCAATGACCAACCTGTTACCCTTCTTATGGACGGGGCAGACTTTAGTGATTTTCCATATGGAAGGGAAGGTTTGTGTTTTCAGAGACAAGTTAAAAATAAAATGTAAAGGTTCGCCAAATGCGGAAGCACAGTCTTTGATTACGAAACTAGGTATATTATCAGGCCCTTGAGACAACTTGGACTTGAGTTTCTTAATAGCAGAAAGTACATCAGATCTATGAAATTCGCTTAAATGAAAGGCAAGACAGTTCTAAGAGATAAACATATCCCCTGAAGAAGCGGTACACGATTTGAAGGAGGAACTAAAAAACTTAGCAAACCCATCAACTAAACCCTCAGGGGAGGACAAGTCCTGGCCATTATATGTCATAAGTCCAAGTATCCGAGTCCGCTTCTTTTTAGAATTGACAAAGGACCAAAAAAACCCGGGATCTGCCTGTATGTTAGACTCAACAGTTAAAAGTTAAACTGAAGAACACATTTAGCAGTCACTTTGATATTTACACATAAGGAGGGGTGGAATGGATCCTCTCTAAGAATAGGTGGATCCCTTATTACTTCACAAGAAACAGTAGACAGAATCAGATCAAGTAGTTTTCCCTGATGAGGCATTATAGAAACACACAGTATTCAACAAAACACAACACCTACAGTTAACCACAGAACAAGATTCAGAATTTTTTTCATTATTTTTTATTTATTTATTTATTCAACGGATCAACCATTTACAATAATAATAAGAACATCTAAAACTACATTAGTCTTAAATAACCCATCTCAATATGAGAACATAACAAAAAAACAAAACATAACCTTTACACCATATGTATGACAATTCAATCACTAACACCTCTCAAAATGCCTCTAATTGAACGGTCAGAATCATCAAATATATCCAAGAGCTCCGAATACTCATTTGCAGCTCTCGCTACTCTCGACATTGGACTGAAAAAGCCATAATTGGTTCGATGGAAGGGAACCACAAAACCTCCCTTGCTCTCGTGCGGTCCGGAATCCTTAGAGGGACTAACTCAAGCAAAGAAGGACTATCAGTTTTATTCACTAATAATTTATGCAAAAAACAAACATCACCGATAATCCTTCTACCACTGAGTGTCTGCAAGTGCAGCTGATTCCGCAAATAAGAAAAGTTAAGATCATTTCTCTGCAAGCCCATTCTGTAAGCACAAATTCTCAAGAATCTATTTTGTATGGTCTCAATCTGATTGATATAAATATTGTAATTCAGACTCCAGACTATAGAAGAGCATTCCAACAAAGAGCGAACCAGACCACAATACAATCTTCTCAAGCTATTGCATGAAAAATCCAGAGTTGATCTATGAATAAATCCTAACATTTTATATGCTTTAGATACTATGTATTCTATGTGATCCTTAAAAGATAATTCCCTATCCAATACAATGCCCAAGTCTTTAATCTTAAGAATGACAGGAATATTAAAATCCCCAAGTATAATAAAGTTGTTATTATACAAGAAATCCAATGATTCCCACTATTCAAAAAACGTAAGATAATCCAGAGCAGTGACAGAGACCAAAGACGAGGAAGGAATATATACAGAAAAAATAAAAAGAGAAGAGTAATTAACAGTAATTTTACAACAAACATCAAGCATAGGCAACTTTTGTTTAAAGGAAAAAAAGTAGATATACCAAAGAATTAAATTATATCAAGAACGTCGCCGAATATAACGGATACGCTGCTTGCCTGGTGGAAAAATTAATCAACAAACAGAAAACAAAGAAAATGTTGACGGAATCAACAACGTTTAAAAGAGAGAAATCCGAAATAAACTTTGTTTGCTTACCATTTGAACCTCGAACCACGAGGGGTCTAGATAGCATTTTAAAAAAAGTCAACTTGCAGCTAACATTTTCGACAAAAAATACCTTAAAAAAACTTTCGAGGTAACCCAAAAAACAAGGATAGCAGCACCGATGCTAGACTATCAACTAGCCTCGGCAAGTAAGCAACCATACACCAGGCAGAAGTGTATGCCATTGAGATGTGTGCAAGGGAAAGTTTAAAAAACCAGTACACACACAAATCGATAAAGATATATGCAGATAGCCAAGCTGCAATAAAGGCTCTTGGTTCCTACCGGTGTAATTCAAAAACGATATGGAGTTGTAAATCTGCCCTTAACGAATTGGGCAGCTGTAATGAGGTGTCGCTGGTCTGGATACCGGGTCACTCGGACCATGATGGCAATGTTGCGGCCGACACGCTTGCCAGGAGTGGGGCCCAGAGTGACTTTGTTGGACCAGAACCGGTGCTGGGGATAACATCATGCACAGCAAAACACACCTTAAAGACCTGTACAGGAAGAATGACAATCCAGTATTGGCAAAATCTTCCAGGATTAGCTCACTCTAAGGCCTTCCTAAATGGCCTGTCTGAGTCAAGGGCTAAAAAACTTCTAGAGTTAAACAGACAACAACTAGTCGACCTGTATATTGGAGTCGGTCAGGAGACCGAGTCCCAACTATGTATGGAGTGACGAGAGAGCAGAGCACATACTGTGTTCCTGTCTGACAGCGGACAGGACTAGACACCTGCTCTTTGGCAAGATAAAGCTTACTCCGGAGGATCTGGATCAACTTTCGCCCACAAATATTATCGACCTCTGCAGGAGGCTGGATTTGTTGGGCGAAATATAGACTATTAGGCGTGAGCGACAATAAACCTAATGGTCGCTGTGGAGGGACCGATATGGCCCACTCATAAACAAACCTAACCTAACCTATATAAGGTGATGTTAGTTTTTAAAATAGTTAGAATTTTTCATCCTCTGATGACGCTAACTTGGTTAGTGAAACGATCGTCAGGTCTTTTTTTAAATGTGTTGTGGTGATTTGGGTTCCCCAAGTGTATTTTACAAATCCATGATTCATAAAACTTTCAAGATGACCATTAAATAAGTACACTTGGAGATCCCAAATCACCACATCACGTCTCTTTAAAGACCTGAAGATCGTTGCACTATCAAAGTTAGTCATCTGTTTGCGCCCTGTCTTTGATGCAGAAAAACATTTTCAAACCTGTCAGGTGGAGTGTTAAAGGAGGCTCACAGACGTCGTCCGGCATTTAAAATACAATACACAGAAAATTTTCCTGTGGTAATCCTGTGTTGTAGACACTTCACTAGTAAACAAACAATTCGGGTGGAATCGGAGCGCAGAAGTGGATGCTGGACGATGTGCACTGTTGCCAGATGAGTATTACCAAGGGTCATTTTAAATATAGAAGGAAATCAAGGGGTGAACAAATGTTTTTATAATGTAAATAAATTTTAATATGGCATCATCTATATAAATTGATATGTGACATATTTTGCGGAAAGCAGTAGGAAAACGGAAATGTAAAAAGTTAATTTTCAGCCATGGTGGTCCAGGGGGAAAAACGTGGGCCTCCGGACCCAAGGGTACTAGGTTCAATCCCAGATTTCCCCTCTCCTCCCTTTTAAAGTACATAAGTAACATCAACAGAGGTTGTGCCATTCTGATCGAGCAAAGTAATCTGCACGTTCCGTCCTTCCTAGGGGGCGTAAGGCCATAATTTTTTTTTCAAGTCGCAATGTTTCATGGTAATGAAGCAATTCCTACTGACAACTGTCGATGATAAACATAACCGAGAAAATGGCTCAAAATGGGCTTCCCTTCGAAGTGTTTCTTTATATTTTAGTTTCCTACCTTAAATGAGTGTGAAAAGTGAATGAAGCCGTTTCCGTTGTGAATTGCCGATGATAAATACAACTGTATATGCTAATAGCAAAAGGTATCCAGTATATTTTTTAAAGTCGAAATGTTAAGATAGGAAACTAAAATATAAAGAAACACTTCTAAGGGAAGCCCATTTTGAGCAATTTTCTCGGTTATGTTTATCATCGACAGTTCTCAGTGGTAATTGCTTAATTACCATGAAACATTGCGACTTTTCAAAATAATATATTGGATACCGTCTGCTATTAGCATATACAGTTGTATTTATTATCGACAATTTGCAATGGAAATTGCTTCATTCACTTTTCACACTCATTTATTTATTTTTATTTATTTATTTATTTATTCAACGGATTAACCATTTACAATAATAATAAGAACATCTAAAACTACATTAGTCTTAAATAATCACAATATGAGAACATAAAAAAAAAAAAAAAAGCAAAACATAACCTGTATACCATATGTATGACAATTCAATCAATAACACCTCTCAAAATTCCTCTAATTACACGGTCAGAATCATTAAACATGTCCAAGAGCTCCGAATACTCATTTGCAGTTCTCGCCACTCTCGACATCGGACTGAAAAAGCCATAATTGGTTCGATGGAAGGGAACCACAAAAACCTCCCTCGCTCTCGTGCAGTTCGGAATCCTTAGAGAGACTAACTCAAGCAAAGAAGGACTATCAATTTTATTCACTAATAATTTGTGCAAAAAACAAACATCACTGACAATCCTTCTACCTCTCAGTGACTGCAAGTGCAGCCGATTCCGCAAATAAGAAAGGTTAAGATCATTTCTCTGCAAGCCCATTCTGTAAGCACAAATTCTTAAGAATCTATTTTGTACGGCCTCAATCTGATTGATATAAATATTGTAATTCGGGCTCCAGACTACAGAAGAACATTCCAACAAAGAGGTTGAAGACTAAAATAAAAACAAACACTTCGAAGGGAAGCCCATTTTGAGTCATTTTTTATCATCAACAGTTGTCCGTAGAAATTGCTTCATTACCATGAAACATTTTGACTTAAAAAAAAATTACAGCTTTACGCCCCCTAGGAAGGGTGGAACGTGCAGATTACTTTGCTCGATCAGAATGGCACAACCTCTGTTGATGTTACTTATGTACTTAAAAAGTGAGGAGAGGGGGAATCTGGGATTGAACCCAGTACCCTTGGGTCCAGAGGCCTACGTTTTTTCCCCTGGACCACCATGGCTGAAAATTAACTTTTTACATTTTCGTTTTCCTACTGCTTTCCTCACAAACACTTCGAAGGGAAGCCCATTTTGAGCCATTTTCTCGGTTATGTTTATCATCGACAGATGTCCGTAGAAATTGCTTCATTACCATGAAACATTTTGACTTTAAAAAAAATTACAGCTTTACGCCCCCTAGGAATGGCGGAACGTGCAGATTACTTTGCTCGATCAGAATGGCACAACCTCTGTTGATGTTACTTATGTACTTAAATATTGATTTATATAGATGACGCCATATTAATATTTATTTACATTATAAAAACATTTGTTCACCCTTTGATTTCCTTCTATATTTAAAATGTTCCGTGGTAATACTCATCTGGCAACAGTGCACATCGTCCAGCGTCCACTTCTGCGTTCCGATTCTACCGGAATTGTTTGTTTACTAGAGAGGTGCCTTCAACACAGGATTACCTTTCCTGTGATTTAATCTCCCTCTCGGTACCTAGGACTCAGTATAAACGGTGATGTTTTAGTAGTAAGTAGTTAGAAATTTTCATCCTCTGATGAGGCTAACTTGGTATATTAGTGAAACGAACGTCAGGTCTTTAAAAAGATGTGTTGTGGTGATTTTGGTTCTCCAAGTGTACTTATCACAGTTTACAATCTACACTTAACGACCATTAAACCTAACCTATATAAGCATTATGAGGCAGGTGCGGACGTGTGAAGATCAAGAACAAGTTGCACAACCTTACTGACCTCTACTCTCTTACCTTTAGTGTTTGTTTATATCCTAAACAATATTTTCCAGACTTCATTACAAGAGCCAGACGGCTGTTGATGCTCTCGATAGCCTTTTTCTGTTTCTTCTGGGCGACCATGGTGGCTGCAAAAACGACACAAAATTAATATAAACCACATTTTTTATAATTTTAACCAAACACTTGATATTAATAATATAAATTAAAAATGTATTATAACTAAAATAGTAAATTATAAGATACCTTTCTTCCGATACACGTGCAACTTTAGCGAAACGTCCGCTTAGAAAGGTTGAGAAAATGATTTGTCATATGTCAATTGTCAGTGAGCAATGAGCAATGTCAACTTCCGTTGATGTCATTTATTATTTATCATAAGAGCGTCTCTCCACAGTAATGATCCGGTTGCACTGATCATGCGCACTTTTCAGAATATTTTGAGTAACAAAATAAAAGACCTCCCTGGCTTGCTGCTTACATACAATCCTCCCAACTGACCTTTCTGATCTGCCCTGACACCAGTTTACCTAATCAAAAGCTAAAAGAAGGAAAAAGGGGAAGGAAAAGTACATTATGCTCACATGAATTGCAGGGATGATTTTTAGTGAATTTTTATTTTAAAAAATTTACTTGAGAGGTATCGATGGTGAGACTTTGCAAATTTTTTTTCAATTGCACGCGAATTAGGACCCCTAGAACCCATATCCAGGGTCAGTTTCAATGTTTATATGTTTATATATATATATATATATATATATATATATATATATATATATATATATATATATATATATATATATATATATATATATATATATATATATATCTTCCAGTAACTTTATTATACGAGGAGAACTTTTTTAACCATACCTGTGCAAGAATATTCATTTAATTACAGTTTTGAAGGTTGTACAAAGCAATATGGTTATATTACCTATCCCCGTCCAAATTTTATAACTAACTAATCCTGAAAACATTTTTAAAATTGGGGTATATACAGGGTGTGACATTTAAAACTCCATATGCCATTTACTTCAAAACTAAATAAGATATTTGAAATCTGCCAACGCTGTTTAATTAAGGACGGGAAAGGCTTGAACTTTGCGAAAAAAAGTGTACTACTACACATGTAGATGGCGCTGCTGTGCGAATAAACTTTTTGACACTGAAATCATTGAAATAGGTTGCGTTTGGTTAAGAATTAAATTTCGATTACATTTGTTTCTATTCACAAATATAATAAAATCAACCGTTTTTTAGATATTTGAGGTTAAGTGTAGCATTGCGTACAAAGATAAAAATCTTCATAATTTTTTCAATACAAATCGTGCACATTAGTTTCTTTGGAACATTTTAGAAATTAAAATGGATGCTGTTAAATATTCTTAATATCTAAAATGTTCCAAAGAAACTAAGTTTTAAGTAACAGTTTTTGTATTAAAAAAGTTATTAAGGTTTTTATCTTGTATGCAATGCTACATTTAACCTCAAACATATAAAAACAGTTGATTTTATAAAACTTGGAAATAGAAACAAATTTAACCGAAATTTAATTTTCAACAAAAGCAACCTATTTCAATGATCTGAGGATTGAAAAGTTTCTTTGCACAGCAGCGCCATCTACCAGTGTGGTAGTAAAAATATTTTCTTTCGCAAAAACTTGCGCGTCCTTAATTGAACAGCGTTCACAAATTTCAAATACCCGATTTAGTTTTGAAGCTAATGGCATATGGAGTTTTAAATGGCACACCCTGTATATGTGTAATTTTCTGGAAGAATATTTAGTGTTTAGGTTCACCAAGCACCAACACCTGACTTTAAACACTCATGGAGGCTGATACGCGCGTGATATATTGACTTTGTCATGGATAAATGCACTGTTGACTCCAAGCAGAATTTTTTGAGGCTTGCCATTGTGGTTTGACAAATCGGCAACAGTTAAGTTCCAACACTAAGTTAAGTCAAATACTACATAATGACAATACGGGACACTCCGGCTGATTTCGTGTTTCAAGAATATTAGCGCCTCTAGCAGATAGTACTGATCTTACGTCGTTCGAGAACGTGTTTGTAAGTAAACACTAGCGATTGCTAGTGTTTAACTGTGTATAATTAAGTTTGAGCTGTGTTTCTTACAATAAATGTCAGTGGTAGGGTTTGTCCAATCTATAATTGTTCGAATTATAACGTACTAAATCTATCAGACATTTTATAGGTTTCCAAAGGATGGCGAAACGTGAGTATGATTTTTTGTGCTTTCTTTTCTTAACAGCGATTTTTTTTACAAATTTGCCTAATACTTAATATTAAACAATAACTATAACGTAGATTGACGATAGTTTTGTATTATAGATGCAAGAAAAGGGTACTGTTATCCAAAAGAGCTGATTTGGATATAGTATTGAAGACACAAGGTGCATTTTACATTTCAATGTCACTTCCAAAAGAATTAATTTGTAGAAGCAGAAGACAAATTCAGAATCACTTTTATGCCAATATGTACAGTTCGCAGAAGATAATTTATTTGCAATATTTACCATCATGTACCTATTTATAGATAAACCTCGTAAACTTCCAGTGCATAATAAAAAAGAAATATGAAGGCAAAAAAAGTTTTGCATTAATAATAAATGATATAAGAAAACTGTTTTTCTATCTTCTTCTGTGTCCTTTGTTATTTCAGTATGGCACAAATTGTCACATTTTTTCACATTTAAAATTATTTTGCTTGGTAAAGGCTTTTAATTATCTTCCCAAGACAAGTTTTTATAGAGACAAGTAGAAATAGCAGATTCAGCCCTATAATAGATTTATTCACGGAAGTAAGAGTTAGTCTCACCTTTCATCTGCACAATTTCTTAATTATGTACTAAGTATATCAGTTACATATTTTAAAATATTAGATTAATAAGACAGTTTTCATGTAGAGATATAGCAAATTGAGTACTGTGCTACCATTTATACCTAGAACAATTATTTATAGGTAAGTACAGATTGTAACTTAATATCCTCAGAAACAGCTTTCAGTATATTCCTATACTTACCCTTGAAATAGTAGTTTAACGACGGTTTTAATGTAGTACTTTAAATTATGATGAAATGAGATTACGGGTAAGAGAAATTTGCAAAATTATTCATGCTGAATTTATTTAGGTTTCAAGCTGATTGTTGATACAAATTCTATCTATAACTATATAATCAGAAAATTTTCACTGTTTTGTCATGTACAAGTTTTTATATTCATCTATAATAAACCAATTGTCTAAATTAAGAATATGCAGGTAAATATACAATTCAAATTACCCGCTCAGTTGTCAGTACTACACGCGAGGTGGCGCTAGTGTACTTGTCACAAATATCACCAATGCTAAAGCATAGGAGTGTCCCGTATTGTAATTTATAGTATTTGGTTAAGTCCAGCAAAAACTCAGTGGATCAGCGATGAACGCAAACGTTGACATAAGTATTCGGCTATTGTGTATCATGATACAAATAACGAGATATATGATATTCAGACTACCTATTTTTAGAACTCACGCGCAAGGTGCCAAGTGGTGAGTCCAATGCAACAATAATATGCTGTCGTGCAGTAGGGTTTGACGTTTCATCACAACCTCTTAATAAATTACGTATTTTACTAATATTTATGTGCATACAGTTGGAATTAATAAAAATGAAAAAAATTAAATTTAATGCTGCGATCTATATTATCTGAAAAAAACAATATAGGCGTAACTTCAACTGCATTAAACTGACGTATAGAAACTTTTTGATTGCGAATGACTTTGTTTTAAGTGTAGTCGGACTTCTATAACGTTACTCACCACGTGACGTCATAGGAGGGGGCGGGACATATGCGCAATATCATGTTTCTTCTAAGTCATTATATCATGATTGTGTATAACATGCATCACGGTTTGTTATAATGGATAATAGTGTAGTAGTATAGCAATTAATACAAAGAAATTAAATTGCAAACTAACAACTAACTTATTTGTGTCGTCATAACACTGATTTTAAATTATTCAAACAAATATTCCTTATTTTAGACAGCAATCTTCCATTTCTACACCTACTTAAATCTTAAAATCCGATAACATCGTATTTACTCGCATCCCCACGAAGTTAGCCATCTTAAACCAAGATCTATAATATAAATCTTGATCTTAAACCCCCATGAATCCAGGCATATGCTTACTGAGTGGGATCCGCGGACACTTTGAATCTTGCATCTCTCTTCTGTCAATCTTTATTGTCGGTAAGTTAGATACCTGTTGTGACTCTGGTAATCGAATGTCGACCAACAATTCTAAGAAATTGGATATATTCGTCAATATTTTTGGCGGTTTTTACTAGCCTTTGTTGAAATTGTGGATTTTTGAATTATTAGGCTAGTCATACTAGTTGACGCAACTGTAAAAAGTGAAGTGTTTCTGTGTATGCAAAAAATTTTCTTTCATGATTTGTAGACAGATTCAGTAACGAAGTCAACGACCAACCAACATTTCATACCAGCCAGCAGGTTGGATCGATGTTTGGCTTCGCGTTAGCGAGCGAGTTCATTCAAGGTTCGGCAGAGATAACTTGGAATTGCGTTTCTCAATTCGCACATTTGATTTGGTTTAAATTTAACCATTTAAGGCACCCTATAGTAAGTATTTGTCGATATATTGCATTATTTAAAGGTTGCGAACCTTTATTTGTGTGGGTTGTGGATTTAAGGAGAGTTGCCAGGATTATTAGTTCTGGCGCGACTCTAATACAAATATGGCCGCTTGTTCGTTGAACATAATGAATAACCTCCAGTAATTATAATAATTGAATTTCTGTTTTTGTGTTTTATTGTTCTCTGCTATTATCTTTAGAACTTTCCGCGTTTCACAATTTTAGTTATATATATAGAAGAATATCGGTGTACGTATACTAAGCATAAAAATTATTCTGCAACTTTTCCTCATTTATGGTTAGCAAATAACCATACTAGTAGGCTTAGTGAAAAATAACGGAATATGTCAAACAGCAGAAAAATTTGTCGTGTAAAGTAGCATCATTTTATACTCATACAAAATACATCCGAAAGAAACCCGAAACTGATACAAAATGGCACTAATATACAAACCATTAGACACTATCAATACATTTGTACGATATGATAAAATGGAAGTAGATAAAAATGTTAGTGTGTTGCATTATGATTTGGTTTGGTTAGCATGTAGACACCTATGTGACATGTCAATGTTTACAGATGCCCAGGTCTCGCAGAAGGCACCATTCAAGGTCCAGGTCTAGGTCCAGATCACGGTCACACTCCCATGACAGGGACAGAGATGTCAAAAGAAGGAAAATTGAAGCCGTAGATAGTCCACATAGTCATAAAAGATCACTAAGGTGAGTCGTCATATGTATTTTTGCCCACTTTCTTGAAATTATGCGATTAGATGTGTTAAAATGTTTAATGTTAAATGCAAATAATATGGATAAAAGCGTACAAGTGAATTCTAATGCGGATATTGATTCGGCATGTTTATATTGATACGAAAACACAATTCTGATATGTAATTTATTCATTAACTGTGTTTCTATTTATACCTTTGCTGAAGTTATGCACAAAATAAAAATGTATTTTTGCCTTCTGATACTGGCATACTGTTGACAGATCTGTACAATCTGTATATCAGCATTCTTGCAAATTATTCAATCGATTTTATTTTAATATTTTGTTATTTTATTGGAGAACTGTCTCTTGAGGAATTCCTTCACTTGTGACTGAATACAATACTACTACCGAACCGAACCATAGCATTGTGGAATTTGGCCACAAAAATAAAATTCTATGAGTTTTTGCTTTATGATATAGTGGCAATGTTGTCAGATTGAGCTGCCATCTTTACAATCTGTATTATATCAAGCATTCATGCAAATTTATACTCAAGTTATTCAATTGATGCCTTTTGTTTGAAGGTCATGCAATTTTCTTGTAGAACTCTCACTTAAGTGTGACTGAATTTATATTTTATGTGGTTAAAACTACAATATCAAATGTTTCATTTAAATTCAACTTATAGAAGACATTGAAAAATTTTAACGTTAATATGACATGTATGTCAACTTACATGTTTCTCGAGTTCACTAGGTGCCAGTAGCTGTCGACAACTGAATTGTTATGTCAGAAAATGTTGACATTTGCCAATATAATGTTGGCATAACAATTCAACTGTCGGCAGCTGCTGGTGCCTGGTGGATTCGGCTAGTAACACTTTAAAAGTAAAACCATAAGTCAAACAGGGATCTTTATATGTTTCTATGGGGGAGTTCACCAGGTGCCAGCAGCTGATTTATGATATATATATATATATATATATATATATATATATATATATATATATATATATATATATATAATTTGACAATTCAGCCGCTGACGTCTGGTGAACTCACTCTACGTGATATCAATTATTCATTTGCATCTTGAGTATTAAATGTCATTTTAGTGAATTTTCGGAGAAAAAAAATTCACTAATGGGGAGATCACGACTTTTGAATTTTGATTTGCAAATGAGCGCGATCTAGGATCCCAAGAACCCATATCTGGGGGGTCAGTTTCAATTTTTATATGTTTATATATATATATATATATATATATATATATATATATATATATATATATATATATATATATATATATATATATACAGAGTGTTTCTAAATTGATGCGAAAAATTTTACGGGGTGATTCTATGGCAAAAAATAAGGGGTGTCTTTTCTATAAAGTTTTTCTTGAAACCCCTTCTGCTCCAAGTTACAGCCCTTTGAAATTTTGACAAAAAAAAGTTTTCATTAAATTTATCTGTTATAGAATAAGTTAAAAAAACAAAATTTTGCAGATGCATAAGGCTAACAAAATGACAGTTTCAAAAGGATTTTATAAGTTAGTAAGGCCTCTGATTATGTGAATCATTCGCTTCTAACTTGGTAACTTAGCGAATATGGCATCACAGATCCTTTATTTTTTGCAGTTATGTTTATATATTATGAGAAAAACTATTTAAGCTAAGTTTGGTGGGCACTATTAATGTTTGTTACCTCTGTTTTAGTGAATTTTCTTAAAAAAAATTCACTAATGAGGAGATCCCGACTTTGGAATTTTGAAAAATTTCTTCAAATGAGCGCTATGTAGGACCCCGGGAACCCAAATCCGAGGTCAGTTTCAGACTTTATATGTTTATATATATATATATATATATATATATATATATATATATATATATATATATATATATATATATATATATATATATATATATATATATGTGTGTGTCACACCTATAACTTAAAAAATAATGGACCGATTTTGATAAAATTTGGCACATACCTTCCTTTCGCAAGTCGCTTGGATAAGTTCGTTAGCCAGGAAAATCCGCCGAGGTTTTCCCGGAAAATTTTGTGTTTTCTTTCGAAAAAAAATTATATCTCCAAAATTAACAAAGTAAGGGCAACCAAATCATACGCGAGCTTATATCATTAGAGGCAAGTTACCTACCAAAATTTAGCTCCGTAGGTTAAAGGATAAAAAAGTTACAGGCATCCAAAGAAAAATAAATTTGGGTTCTCCTCAAAACGTCAAAATCGCGATTTTAAACGTCAAAATTGGTGAGTACCTTCCTTTTGCAAGTGGCTTGGATATGTTCGTTATCCAGGAAAATCCGACGAGGTTTTCCCGGAAAATTTTGTGTTTTCTTTCAAAAAAAATTTATATCTCCAAAATTAACAAAGTAAGGGCAACCAAATTTTATACGCGGGTTTATATCATTATAGGCAAGTTACCTACCAAAATTTAGCTCTGTAGGTGAAAAGACAAAAAAGTTATAGGCATTTAAACAAAAATAAATTGGAGTTTTTCACAAAACGTCAAAGTTGCGATTTAAAAGTCAAAATTGGCAACATTTAGGAAAAGAACTTGAATCTAGTACGGGATATGGAAAGAAAATGTCTCAAGAAGGATGTTTTACAAACCCTGTAGTCTTAGTTTCAACCGTCATTGTCCTTCATTTTAATAAAATGTTTCCAGAAAATTCATTTCAATTTCAACCGACAATAGGCATGGATGCAAAATGATGAAAATGTTTTGTATCCTCCTACTATGTCGAAAATCATAACTACTGGACAATTGATAGTCCCTTTATTAATCTTATTTTTAAAGGGGTAGACATTGATCCAATCCAATCCATAGCAGGTGGTAGTGGAATTTTCCTTTATGTAATAGTAAAGGATTTTTTCACGCCCGAGGAGGTACCACCCCATACATCAAGGGGCCGGTGAAGTCCCAACGGACTTTTCCGGTTCTGGTGTATGAGTCGGTTTCCCTTATAAGCAAAAATGATGATGGCTCCTCCTTGTATAAAATATTCCGGAGGCAAAATACCCCTCCATTCGGATCTCCGGGAGAGGGGTGTACAGGGGGCGCCAACATCAAGATTTAACATATCCTTTTCGAATATATGTGGCCTAAATTCTAACCTGAACTCCGTCCACCATTTCCTCCAGGCTAACAGGCCCCAACTCCTCTTCCTCACCGAAACCCAAATCAGTGCCAAAACAGCCACTAATCACCTTAATTTCCCGGGGTATGAGCTCCTTACTGTCTTTAGATTGCATGGAGGCGTGTGCGCATACGTCCGTAGCAATCTACCGTGCACCAGACTTCCCAATTTAGAAGCTGGAAGAAAAGACATACTATGGATAAAACTCTCTCAGGGCTGCAACTAAATTCATCTGTTGCATTTCCCGGTCACCTTCTGACAACAACTTTGTCCAGCTCTTTGACTACCTTTCTGAAAAAACCGACTATCTGATCTCTGAATATCCTTCCGCCGAGGTCACCATTCTTGGCGACTTCAATGTCCATAATAAGGAATGGCTAGGATCTTCAAAAACCGATCCACAAGGGAGAGCAGCGGAGGCTTTTGCAGTCAGCAATTCTTTGGCCAATATGGTTCAGCAACCTACTTACTTTCCTCGTATCCCAACACACAGCTCAAATCCCTTGGATCTCCTTCTTACTACAAATCCTGAATGCTATAAGATATCAGTCACCGCCCCCCTTGGTCGCTCAGACCACGGCATGGTCACTGCTTCCTGTGCAATGCAACCCGAGGTCACACAGTCATCACACCCACGTCTCGTTTGGCACTACAACTCCGCAAACTGGGACGAAATGCGGGATTACTTTTCCTCATTTCCATGGGCGTCTGTCTGCTTCTCTCATCCTGACCCCTCTGATATCTCACAAAACGTCACCGAAATTATCCAAGCTGGCATGGAATTATTTATTCCACGTACACAGAAAACCTCTTCAGCCACTCAAAAGCCCTGGTTCTCTAAATCCTGTGACAAGGCCAGACTTGAAAAGGTCAAAGCTCACAAAACGCTTCTACACAATCCCAGTCAAGAAAATCGTCAAGCATTCAACGACGCAAGAAACCGCTATGTCAGCATTCTTTCTGAGGCAAAAAACTCGTTTAATAACCACACCAAAAACAAAGTCCTCTCAAGCTCCAACGGCGGCAAACCCTTCTGGACTCTTGCTAAGTCTATTGGGAATAATTTCTGCAAGAGCACGTTCCCACCTCTTGTCTCAGGTGATGAAATTGTTTCTACCGCCCTGGGCAAGGCTGAACTTTTTGCTTCATTGTTCGCCGGAAATTCTACTCTCAACCCACCTCCAAATGTTCAACCACCAACAGTCCCCAATGTCGCGCATAAAATGACTGATATCATTTTCAAAACTAAAAAGGTACGAAATATGCTCTCTTCTCTTAATACTAGGAAAGCCTCTGGCCTTGACGAGATCCCAGCAATTGTTCTCAAAAAATGCGCACCAGAACTGCTCCTTTCTTGGGGATGGGTTCCCCAAGAAAGGATCCAAAGCGCTTCCTAGCAACTACAGGCCTATTTCTCTCCTTTCAGTCATCTATAAAGTGATGGAAAAGTATATAAATACCGAACTACTAAAATTCCTTGAAAAACACAGTCTAATCCACGACAGGCAGTATGGATTCCGTCAGCGCAGATCGACTGCCGACCTCCTTTCCTTTGTCACCCATTCTTGGAACAAGTCTATGGAACAACACGGTGAATCCCAGATTGTTGCTCTAGACATATCCAAAGCATTCGACCAGGTCTGGCACGCAGCGCTGCTTAATAAACTTCCGGCCTATGGCCTACCACCAAAACTTTGTACCTGGACAGCAAATTTCCTCTCCAACAGGAGCATATCTGTTGTTGTAGATGGCCATTCCTCTAAACTGTATCCAATTAATGCAGGAGTTCCTCAAGGTTCAGCTTTAGCCCCTACTTTGTTTCTTCTCCACATCAATGACCTCCTCTCTAGCACATCCAACCCAGTTCACAGTTACGCGGACGACAGCACCCTCCACTCAAACATACAATATTCTAAGCCTGTCTCTTTAGCCCAATTAGATGAGGATCGCAGACTCATGGAGGGTTCTGTCTCCGTAGACCTCCAAAAAATATTAGACTGGGGAAGTAGAAATCTTGTACAATTCAACCCCACCAAAACTAAGTCTTGCTTTCTTTCTCACAAGAGATACACCAGCCCTAGACCCATCACAATGAACAACCAAGTTATTCAAAGTAATGAGTCCTTTTCTCTTGTTGGCATTTCTGTGGATCGAAACCTTAATTGGCACCAACATGTTACATCAATTGCAGAAGCGGCTGCTAAGAAATTGGGTTTCCTCTTCCGGGCTCGCAAATACTTTTCACCAACTAATCTCTATACCCTATACACTTCACAAATAAGGCCAAACCTCGAATACTGCTCCCACATCTGGGGTGCAGCTGCCGCTTCTACACTCGCTATCCTGGACTCCATTCAAAAGAGAGCTATACGTCTCATCGGTGACCCTACCCTCACCCAAAGGCTTCCATCCCTTGCCCACCGACGTGCCGTTGGTGACCTCTCTCTCTTTTATAGATATCTGCACGGGCACTGCTCGGAGGAGCTTTCCTCCATAATTCCCCCACCTGCTGCCCCCAGCAGATCTACCAGGGGAACAGAGCGAATGCACCCTTTTAATGTCCAGGTCACCAGACATAGAACATCTTGTTACGCCCGCTCTTTTGTCCCGAGGACTTCCAAGTTGTGGAATTCCTTGCCGGCACATGTTTTTCCTTCTCCTCCGAACCTCCAAACCTTCAAGTCCAGAATTAACAAGCTGCCTCTTTCCTCCTTGGCAACACCCACGGTACGATAGTATTTAGGCTGTAAGCCCTCGTGTTGTGTTGTTGACATAAAAAAAAAAAAAAAACCCTGTCTCTGATGCTTGGCAGTAGTCTTAGCTATAGAGTTTATCGTTAATGGTATATAATTTTTGTAGAATTTTCGTAAAAAAAATCAATAAAGCTCAATATATATGTTATTATACCAGATATGAAAAAAAAAATGTATATATTAATTATATGGTGTCTTGAGCTGCATCTTAAAAAATTATTTCTACAATCACAGGCTGGCCCATAAGTCGTTGGTGATACAAATTTCCTTTTTTTTTTAATGAAACACGCCTTATGTTATTGCATTTTTCCATTTTCCATCGAAATATAATGCATGTTTGTAAGAACAAAAATTCTGGACGCAGTAAGTGCGTTATGGTAGCGAATTTTGATCAAATGCTTAATATTTGAATAGCTTAATTTGCTATTAACTTATAAGGTTGACCAAAAACGAGTTTTTTTCGGGAACACTTTAAGTTTACTTTCGGAAATTTTTGTACATTTTCAAACAATAAAGTTATTTTTGAAACATGGCACATTGTTTTTACTATATAGATTATACTGGTAACCAAATTTGATGCCTGTGTTCTTAAAAAATACACATTATTGCTATTAAAAAATAGTTTTATGAAAATTCACTACTATAACGCACTTGCTGCGTCCCGAGATTTTTTCTTATGAGTTCATGAAAGATAAAAGCCTGTGGGTCTCTGAACACTATTAAATCAGTTTTAACAAATATTTGCATTATTTAGAAAGTTTGATTTTTTCGGGGTAATTTATAAACTATACATTTCACATTTATTCACCATCAAATAAAATATTAATTTATTATTAAGAATAAAAACAAACTGATATGAAACTACAATCATTAAATTTAAGGTACCTATACAAACTCACATTTTTATTATTATTATTTATTTACATAAACAACACACCACGAGGGCTCACAGCCTAAATACTATCGTACCTTGGGTGTCGACAAGGAGGAAAGAGGCAACTTGTTAATTCTGGACTTGAAGGTTTGGAGGTTCGGAGGAGAAGGAAAAACATGTGCCGGCAAGGAATTCCACAACTTGGAAAGAGCGGGCATAACAAGATGTTCTATGTCTGGTGACCTGGACAGTAAAAGGGTGCATTCGCTCTGTTCCCCTGGTAGATCTGTTGGGGGCAGCAGGTGGAGGAACTATGGAAGAAAGCTCATCTGGGCACTGCCCGTGCAGATATCTATAAAAGAGAGAGAGAGAGAGGTCACCAACGGCACGTCGGTGGGCAAGAGATGGCAGCCTTTGGGTGAGGGCAGGGTCACCAATGAGACGTATAGCTCTCTTCTGAATGGAGTCCTGGATAGCGAGTGTAGAAGCGGCAGCAGCACCCCAGATGTGGAAGCACTATTCAAGGTTTGGCCTTATTTGTGAAGTATATAAGGTATAGAGATTAGCTGGTGAAAAGTATTTGCGAGCCTGGAAGACAAAAACCTAATTTCTTAGCAGTCGCTTCTGCAATTGATGAGACATGTTGGCGCCAATTGAGATTTCGATCCACAGAACTGCAAACAAGAGAAAAGGACTCATTACTTTGAATAACTTGGTTGTTCATTGTGATGGGTCTAGGGCTGGTGTATCTTTTATGAGATAAAAAGCAAGACTGAGATTTGGTGGAGTTGAATTGTACAAGATTTCTACTTCCCCAGTCTAATATTTTTTGGAGATCCACGGAGACAGAACCCTCCATGTGTCTGCGATCCTCATCTAATTGGGCCAAAGAGACAGGCTTAGAATATTGTATATTTGAGTGAAGGGTGCTGTTGTCCGCGTAACTGTGAACTGGCTTGGATGTGCTAGAGAGGAGGTCATTGATGTGGAGAAGAAACAAAGTAGGGGCTAAAGCTGAACCTTGAGGAACTCCTGCATTAATTGAATACAGTTTAGAGGAATGGCCATCCACGACAACACAAATGTTTCGGTTGGAGAGGAAATTTGCTGTCCACGTACGGAGTTTTGGTGGTAGGCCATAGGCCGGTAGTTTATTAAGCAGCGCTGCATGCCATACCTGGTCGAATGTTTTGGATATGTCTAGAGCGACAATCTGGGATTCACTGTGTAGTTCCATAGACTTGTTCCAAGAATGGGTGACAAAGGAAAGGAGGTTGGCAGGTGATCTGCACTGACGGAATCCATACTGCCTGTTGTGGATTAGACTGTTTTTCAAGAAATTTTAGTAATTCGGTGTTTATATACGTTTCCATCACTTTAGAGATGACTGAAAGGAGAGAAATAGGCCTGTAGTTGCTAGGAAGCGCTTTGGATCCTTTCTTGGGGATGGGTTGTACTCGAGCAGTTTCCCAGATACTAGGGAATATGCCTCCATTGTAAGATGTCTGAAACAGACGAGTCAGGAAAGGAGCAAGTTCTGGTGCGCATTTTTTGAGAACAATTGCTAGGATCTCGTCAAGGTCAGAGGCTTTCCTGGTATTAAGAGAAGAGAGCATCTTTTGTACCTTTTTAGTTTTGAAAGTGATATCCGTCATTTTATGCACGACATTGGGGACTGTTGGTGGTTGAAAATTTGGAGGTGGGTTGAGAGTAGAATTGCCGGCGAACAACGAGGCAAAAAGTTCAGCCTTGCCCAGGGCGGTCGGAACAATTTCATCCCCTGAGACAAGAGGTGGGAACATGCTCTTGCAGAAATTATTATTTCAAGTCTGGCCTTGTCACAGGATTTAGAGAACCAGGGCTTTTGATTGGTTTCAGAGGTTTTCTGCGTACGTGGAACAAATAATTCCATGCCAGCTTGGATAATTTCGGTGACGTTTTGTGAGATATCAGAGGGGTCAGGATGAGAGAAGCAAACAGACGCCCATGGAAATGAAGAAAAGTAATCTCGCATTTCGTCCTAGTTCGCGGAGTTGTAGTGACAAACGATACTGTGTGACCTCGGGTTGCATTGCACAGGAAGCAGTGACCATGCCGTGGTCTAAGCAGCCCGGGGGGGGGGGGGTGCCTGATATCATAGCATTCAGGTTTTGTAGTAAGAAGGAGATCCAAGGCATTTGAGCTGTATGTTGGGATGCGAGGAAAGTAAGTAGGTTGCTGAACCATATTGGCTAAAGAATTGCTGACTGCAAAGGCCTCCGCTGCTCTTCCTTGTGGATTGGTTTTTGAAGATCCTAGCCATTCCTTATTATGGACATTGAAGTCACCAAGAATAGTGACCTCGGAGGAAGGATGTTCAGAAATCAGATGGTCGGTTTTTTCAGAAAGGTAGTCAAAGAGCTAGACAAAGTTGTTGTCAGAAAGTGACCGGTAAATGCAACAGATGAATTTAGTTGCAGCCCTGAGAGAGAGTTTTATCCATAGTATGTCTTATCTTCCAGCTTCCAAATTGGGGAGTCTGGTGCAGGGTAGATTGCTACGGATGTATGCACACAAGCCTCCATGCAATCTAAAAGAAGTAAGGAGCTCATACTTCGGGAAAGTAAGGTGATTAGTGGCTGTTTTGGCACTGATTTGGGTTTCGGTGAGGAAGATGAGTTGGGGCCTATTAGCCTGGAGGTTACCGTTGATGTATGGTTTATACCTGTTGTATGAATCTACATGTGGCAGTTAACTGTTCTGTCTGTCAGGCATTTGGCTTTAACCACGAAGTCGTCTCAACGCATGTCTGTGGGATTATATTTTTAATTTGGAAAAAACTCTAAATATTGTGTACCAAATTACTTAAAATTCACAGCATAGGTTTATTTGCACCATTTCTAGCCACATGTAAGCGTTTTCAAAAAAAAAATCCCCGACTTTCCACCGGAAAAATTTAACATAAAACCTGATTAACGAACTCGACCTCGGTTTTCGGCGGCCAAACAAGATTTTTGCCAGGTTTGATTGAAATCCGTTTAGTATTTTTTGATTTATTGCTCGCATATATATATATATATATATATATATATATATATATATATATATATATATATATATATATATATATTATTATTATTATTATTATTATTATTATTATTATTATTGGCAAAAATTATACATTATGCTAATACAATAAGTCTTATGCGACTTGTGGTGTATCATATAACACAATTTAGAAGGTTGTATCCTAAATAGTTTGACAGTCCGACACCAAATTCAATAAACTTCAGATTTTGACGTATCAAACTTAAATTCCTTTTTCTCTTCTATTTCGCACCTTCTAACACTTCAACCATCACCTTCATTTACAATACATCTCTGCTATTCCATAATGTCTTTCTAACTGCTCAGAGAGATCTGGGCCTAGGATTGAACACACTAAGAACTCACAGACGATCTCCGTCGAGATTTGGGGAGTAGGCAGATTGAGGCCCTGTAATCGAGCTACAACAACCCAACCCACCGCTCTAAGGAGTAGGCAGATTGAGGCCTTAGAGTGTCCTTACATATTTCCTTTACCCACCTTTGTCCACCACTCTAAGGAGTAGGCAGATTGAGGCCTTAGAGTGTCCTTACACATTTCCTTTACCCACCTTTGTCCACCACTCTAAGGAGTAGGCAGATTGAGGCCTTAGAGTGTCCTTACACATTTCCTTTACCCACCTTTGTCCACCACTCTAAGGAGTAGGCAGATTGAGGCCTTAGTGTCCTTACATATTTCCTTTACCCACCTTTGTCCACCACTCTAAGGAGTAGGCAGATTGAGGCCTTAGAGTGTCCTTACACATTTCCTTTACTTCTTGAAAATGACTCCAAAACAGGAGCCGAAACGTCGAGTTTCCATAAATTCTGGACGCGGTTTAACCAGAAAACCAAGCATGTCTCACATTAAAGACTGTGGAAATCTTTCTGAACATATATATATATATATATATATATATATATATATATATATATATATATATATATATATATATATATATATATATATATATATATATATCACGATTTTTAACACGGCATTTCTGTATACTATACAAGGGAAAGGTTAAGAGCAAGGAGACAGCTGCATACACGTTTTTCAATCTTATTAGCTATCATCAGTACGGTATAGCCAGGTGATGATGGGAACACTCTGGAATTGAGGGTCTTCTGAATGATGCTGCAAATGTGCACTGGTTGCCTGTTGTGACTCCGTGTATTTTTGCTTCTTCATCCAGAGTGTTCCCATCTTCACCTGGCTATACCGTACTGATGATAGCTAATAAGCTTGAAATGCGTGTATGCGGTTGTCTCCTTGCGGCCTTGCCCTTAACCTTTCTCCTCATATATATACAGGTGTCCCGAAATTGCGAGCAAAAGATCAAGGGGGTTATTCTACTCAAAGAATTAATGCCCCTAGTTCTTATAATAGTTTTTTGAAAACTCGAAAATAACGGAGTTATAGGGTGTCAAAAAAATATTTTTGTTTTCAAATTTTGGTCGATACCTTTTTTTGTCGTGAATCGATTGTTTTGAAATTTGGTGCACACGTATATAATATCACTCTGTATCTTTGTTGCAATGGATCTGGATTTGACATGGATCTATCTAAATTTAAAGGCCGAAGCTGCCCTCGACCAACAGATAAGGACTCATAACTTTTTTGCTTGAATCTTTATCTCAAATCTAACAATACACGATTAAAAGGAATTATAAAATCTAAAAAAAGGCCATCTTGTTGCATCACGATAAAACTAACCGTTTTAGAGAAAAACGTTCTTAAAAATTTACTGGTATGATTGAATACGAAATAACCTAATCTCATTTTCAATATTAACGGAGCCTGCTTTGAAAACATTTTATGTCAACAAGATCATGTGGCGTTAGTTTTGACAGATAATAGTTTGTTGTGCACATAAATACAGAGTGATATTATTTACGTGTGCACCAAATTTGGAAAGAATTGATTCGCGACAAAAAAGTTATCGAAAAAAAATTGAAAAAAAAGTTTTCTTTGACACCCTATAACTCCGTTATTTTCGAGTTTTCGAAAAACTATTATAGGAACTAGGGGCATTAATTCTTTGAGTAGAATAACCCCCTGAATATTTTGCTAACAATTTCCGGACACCTGTATATATAATTTAACGGATCAGGGTTTTGGATTTTAGGGACCCAAATTCGCGCTCATCTGAAGAAATCTTTACAAATGTTTTTCATCGTGACCTCTCTATTAGGCAATTTTTCTTAATGAAAATTCGCTAATACTTCACGCCATTTAATAACCCAAAGCTCGCCCTCGTCTCCCCGCCTCCCTATTACTTCACCAAAATTTCACAAACAAAAAAAAATAATAAACCGTTTTCGAGACATCCCCTTGTAACATTAAAAAAAACTCACTCTGTATACCTAATCATAAAATTAAGTACCAAAAGCTGTATACATTCAAACAAGTTCTTGTAATTGTAAACGTCTTGGACAGCTTGTCAATAATTGGATATGCCAATTTTAAATGATTTAAATCCTTTCAAATCTGATTTGAATGTATCCTTTGTGTTAGGGAGACGCTCACGCAGGATGGTTAATTATTAAACACAATCGTGTTCACCCACTTGGCTCGTGTGGGTAGTTAGTTAGTTAGCTGGTCGCTGGTTGATTCACCAGTCACCGTACTCGGATCGTCGAACCAATTGTCCATCCTTCCCGCCGCCCATCGTCTTTATCCCGCGAGAAGAATTCACCGTTGGTTGCAACGGCCTTGTTATTAACCTCGCCGTAGGTGCGGACGGCGGACGTTTACCTCGCCTCCAGCCGACTCGACGTACACCGACCCCTCTCGCTTGTTACCCGCTAGATCATACTCGATCATTGCTGTACAGGGTGAGTGAAACTCGATGTTTATTGTAAGAAAAGGAAAAGCGATAGAAAAAATCTGAAAGAGGTTGTTAAATGGGATTGAGTAAGGTATATTTTAATGCACACTAAGCCAAAGGTTGTAGTGCTGTCGTGGCAGCAAAGCCGCGGAAGAGCCCTGAGGGATGAAAAAGTCTGGACGCAGCAAGTGCGTTATAGTGAATTTTCATAAAAATGTTTTAAATAGCAGATATGTGTTTTTTTTTTAAAGAAAGCAGACACCTAATTTGATTACCAGTATAACATATATAGGAGAAAAAATGTACCATATTTCATGAAAATAACTTTACGGTTTGAAAATGTACAAAAAAATTCCGAAAATAAACTTAAAATGTTCCCGATAAAACTAGTTTTCTGGCCAACGAATCTTATAGGTTAATAGCAAATTGAGCTATTCAAATTTGAGGTATTCAATAAAAATTCCCTGCCATAACGCACTAGCTAAGTCCCGAATTTGTTTTCTTACAAACATGCATTATATTTTCGTGGTCGAAATTCCATAGATTTAAGGTCCGCTGGGAACTGGTACTGACCGGAGAATCCGTCTGTCAAACTAAAACAAATCATTGTTTAATCTATTTCAACAGCAGATTTTCCTGGCTAACGAACTTATCCAAGCCACTGGCAAAAGTAAGGTACTCACTAAATTTGAGTCGGGATCTCCTCATTAGTGATTTTTTTTTAAATCACTAAAACAGAAAATTCCTAGTATGAGTACACACACAGTGAGATTAAGTACTTTCAATTCTCGCTGTGCGCTTGCCCCAATATTTTAAATTCGCCTGAATTTTGGGTATCAGGGGCAAAATCATAATATTCTCACATTATACCAAAAAAAAAATTCTGGACGCAGCAAGTGCGTTATGGTAGTGAATTTTCATAAAACTATTTTTTAATAGCAATAATGTGTGTTTTTTTAAGAAAGCATGCATCAAATTTGGTTACCAGTATAATCTATATAGTAAAAACAATGTGCCATGTTTCATCAAAATAACTTTATTGTTTGAAAATGTACAAACCTTTCCGAAAGTAAACTTAAAGTGTTCCCGAAAAAACTCGTTTCTTGGTCAACCTTATAGGTTAATAGCAAATTGAGCTATTCAAATATTAAGCATTTGATCAAAATTCGCTACCATAACGCACTAACTGCGTCCAGAATTTTTTTCTTACAAACATGCATTATATTTCGATGGAAAATGGAAAAATGGCGTGTTTGATTAAAAAAAAGAAAATTTGTATCACCAACGACTAATAGGCCACCCTGTGATTGTAGAAATAATTTTTAAAGATGTAGCTCAAGACACCCTATAATTAATATATACAATTTTTTTCATATCTTGTATAATAACAGATATATTGAGCTTTATTGATTTTTTTACGATAATTCTACAAAAATTATATACCATTAAACGATAAACTCTATAGGTAAGGCTACTGCCAAGCATCAGAGGAAGGATCTATTTGAAATGAATCTTCTGGAAATATTTTATTAAAATGAAGGACAATGACGGTTGAAACTAAGACTTCAGGGTTTGTAAGACATTTTCTTTCCATAGCCCGTATTAGGTTCAAGTTCTATTCCTAAATGTTGCCAATTTTGACATTTTAAATCGCCACTTTGACATTTTGAGGAAAACCTCAATTTATTTTTCTTTAAATGCCTATAACTTTTTTGTCTTTTGACCTACATAGCTAAATTTTGGTAGGTGACTTACCTATAAGGAAACCTGAGTACCAAATTTGGTTGCCCTTACTTTGTTAATTCCGGAGATATAATTTTTTTTCGAAAGAAAACACAAAATTTTCCCGGAAAACCTGGGCAGATTTTCCTGGCTAACGAACTCATCCAAGCCATTTGCAAAAAGAATTTTTTCACCAAATTTGATTAAAATCGGCCCATTATTTTTTGAGTTATCGGTGTGATACATATATATATATATATATATATATATATATATATATATATATATATATATATATATATATATATATATATATATATAAATATAAATATAAATATATATATGTGTGTGTGTGTATATAAACATATAAAAATTGAAACTGACCCCGGATATGTTTTCTGGGGGGCCTAATTAACGCTCATTTGAAGAAATTAAAAAAAAAAAAATCAAAAGTCGGGATCTCATCATTAGTGAATTTTTTTAAAGAACATTCACTAAAAAAAAAAATGAATAATGAATTCAGTTTGAAGTAATTTTAAAGTTTCCTGTCTAGGTAGGAAACATCGCAACTAGTCAATAATGTTGGAAAAGGGATTCTCTACAAAAAGGGTCAATACAGTTTCTTTCTGGAAATCGCCGATTAATTGTTATTAACAATTTCCCATCTGAATAAGAAAGACTAAGACCTAGTACGATAGAGAAATAATTCTGTACAGAAAAGATTTTATACTATTGTATGTTATGTAGGACTTTATAAATAATAACAATCAATATACATCCAGGGGTCTGTATTTAATTACTTTATTTTAAAATTAGCTGCGTACATACATGTTTATAATATTGTTGCGTTTTCTCCGGGTTCTGGATAAGTGAGACTTTAAATTTTAACAAAACAACTTTATTTACACTCTAAATATGGATACAATAAAATTTCTAGAATGTCTCTCTCACAAAACACTTCATTTACTGGCCTTACAATTACTACTCTCAACAAAAGTCACTAATCTGGTACTACAGTCACTACTCACTTTACACTGCTTCAAGTCACTACCACATTCTCTTACTGAACTGAACTAACTCCGGCTGGCTTGCTTTCGCTTTTATATACTCGCCGTACCTTCCCCTCCTTTCTAGAGTGTTCCATTCCAGAACGTTCTAGGACCTTCTTTTACTAGAAGGTTCTGTGAATACAGATCGGTCCCGTGTGTATACAGGGGGATGTATATACAGTGATCCAAATGTGGTCACCACTCCTATGTTACACAAGAGGTGTTTCTCGAACTATAAGATCTCTCTGCGTATACAGGGTGTAAGGGTTCTCTGCGTATACAGGGTGTATATACAGGGTGTTCGGAATGTGCAGACCTCAGTTATCCGTTCCGACGGGGTACAAGTTGGTAACTTCGTTATTTCTGGTCCTAGAGGGTTGAGACTTCGCCTGAGGGGGGTCACCCCAGGCACCCCCAGGGGGTGGGGAGGCGGTGTTGCCAGATTGTGCAAAAATTCCCAGATGTTGGGGAAATTCTGGAGATGTGGCAACACCGCACCTACGTCTATTAAAGTGCTTTGTAACACTGCCCCCCCTCCTTAAGACTGTTCGTCCCGAACAGTATTTACCGGCCGCCAACTTGGGGGTTCGTTGCCCCGATAGGGACTCAACCTCTCTATGTGAACAACTTTGGGTTTAGTTCTTGGAGACAGCTGGATTCTGTAGACTAGGTCGTTAATTTTCTTAGTTACCAAGTATGGCCCTTCCCATGGTTTCTGAAGTTTGGGACTGAGGCCCTTTCTCCTTGTTGGTTGGTACAGCCACACTGCATCACCTTCCTTGAATGTATGGGGTGTTGCTCTGCGATCCAAGCGCATCTTCATCCGGTCACTGCTTAAGAGGAGCCTATCTCTGACACATCTGTGTATAGTGCGCAGTTTTCCTTCTAGGTCGGCGACATACTCAGGTAACGTAGCTAGGTCCGCTATGTCCTCGTTCGGTGGTGGTCTCGTCATGTCGATTGGTAGCCGCATCTCTCTGCCGGTCAACATCATGGATGGAGTGTAGCCGGTAGATTCATGCTGAGAGCTTCTGTAAGCTAGGAGGAACAGAGGTATCAGCTTGTCCCAGGTTCTCTGATTCTCGTCAACAAACATAGCAAGATACTGATTGATGGTCCTGTTATGCCGTTCTACCATGCCGTCTGATTGAGGGTGGAGTGGCGTTGTTCTCGTTTTCTTTATGCCTAGCAAGTCCATTAGGCTCTTCCAGACCTCTGATTCGAAATTCCGGCCCTGGTCGGTGTGAATCTCCAAGGGTACGCCATGCCGTGATATGACATTTTCCATCAGGGCTTCTGCCACGGTCGTTGCCTCTTGGTTGGGGATCGGCGCAACTTCAGGCCATTTCGAGAAGTAGTCCATCGTCACCATTATGTATCTGTTCCCAGACTCTGTGATGGGAAAAGGTCCTGCGATGTCTACGGCAACTCTCTCCCACGGTGTACCTGAGATGTACTGCATCATTTTTCCTCTGGATCGGGTCTTTGGTCCTTTCTTTGAAGCACATTGGTCACACCTTTTGCACCATTCTTCCACGCTTCTTCGGCAGTTTATCCAATAGAAGCGGTCTCTCACTCTGGCAAGAGTCCTGTTGACCCCAAAGTGGCCTCCACTTCTACTATTGTGTAACTCTTGAAGAACACTGTCTATGCACTCACTTGGCACAACGGTCTGGTATATACAGTCTCTACCATCGGCAGTTTCCCATTTTCGAGTGATCATGCCATTCTTTAGACACAATGAGTCCCATTGTAGCCAGTAGCCTTTAACCTCCGCCCCAAACCGGGACACATCGTGCCACTCAGGTCTTTTCCCCTTTTGTAGCCATTCTCTAATATTTTTCAAGTCTGGATCTGTTTTCTGTGCGTCTCTGATGTATTCAAGATTTACGTCTAGATCGGTGTTATTCTCCTGTCCTGCCACCAGTTGTTTGATCTGATGAGTTACTTTGTCGATCTCTTTGCTCTCTTGTCGCTCGCAAAATTTACATTCATGCACTGAACATGGTCTTCTTGACAGGCTGTCTGCATTAGCGTGACTTCTTCCTCTTCGATGTTCAATCCGGAAGTCGTAGCTCTGCAGTTTCTCTATCCATCGGGCTATCTGTCCTTCGGGATTTCTAAAGTTCAGAAGCCATTGCAGAGCAGAGTGATCTGACCTCACGCGGAATGTTCTTCCGTACAGGAAGCTGTGGAAATGTTCGATGGATCTTACAACTGCCAGCAGTTCTTTCCGGGTTACACAGTAATTTCTTTCTGCTTTTCCGAACGTTTTGCTGAAGTAGCCTATCACAACTTCTTCTCCGGCTTGGAGCTGTGAGAGTACTGCCCCAATGCCATACTGGGAAGCATCGGTGTCCAGTATAAACAGTCCTTCGTCCTGAGGATAAGCCAGCACAGGAGCAGTGAGAAGACGATGTTTGAGCTCTCTAAAAGACTCTTGGCAATCTGGTGACCAGATGAACTCGGCCTTATTTTCAGTCAGGCTATGCAGAGGTTTCGCAATGCTGCTGAAGTACTTTACAAAGCGTCGGTAGTAGCTGCAAAGTCCCAGAAAACTTCTCACCTCATGTTTGTTCTTCGGCACAGGCCAGTCTCTTACTGCCTTTATTTTCTCTGGATCAGTTTCTATCCCTTTCTCAGAAACGACATGTCCGAGGAAACTCACTTTCTTCTGGAAGAGGACGCATTTCTTGGGATTGAGTTGCAGATTGGCACCTCTCAGCCTGGAGAAAACCTGCTTCAGATTCGACAGGTGTTCATCGAAAGTCCTTCCAATCACCATGACATCGTCGAGATACACCAGGCATGTTTCCCATGTAAGTCCTCTCAGCACTAACTCCATTAGTCGCTCGAAGGTGGCAGGAGCATTACATAAGCCGAATGGCATGACCTTGAATTGGTACAACCCATTCCCGGTTGAAAAAGCAGTCTTCTCCTTATCGTCTTTATGGAGTTCTACTTGCCAGTAGCCACTTTTCAGGTCTAATGTAGAGAACCACTTTGATCCGGCCAAAGTGTTCAAAGTGTCGTCGATCCGGGGCAGGGGATAACTGTCTTTCTTGGTGACATCATTCAGCTTCCTATAGTCCACGCAAAATCTCATAGTGCCGTCTTTCTTGGTGACCAAAACTACTGGGGACGACCAAGGACTATTAGACTCCTCGATCACACCATCTTCCAGCATTTCGTTAACCATCGCCTTGATTTCTGACTGCTTGGCAAAAGGCAGTCTTCTCGGCGGCTGTCTAATTGGTCTTGCGTCGCCAGTATTAATTCTGTGTTGCACTAGACTCGTACGACCTGTGATTTTATCTTGAGCGAAAATATCGGCCTCCTCCAATACGAACTTCAGGGCCATCCCCATCTCCATATTGTTCAATTGGCCCCATGAATTCTTGAACCGCTCTACTATTTCTACTGGCAGTCTTCTGTCTAATGCAGTGGGTGTCACGTTTTTGGACAACGTCACTCGGTCAATAGGTTCGCAAGTGGCGATAACCTCACCTTTCTTCAGTGTGACCCTGTTAGTTTGCACGTTAGCCACTCTTATGGGTATTGTCCTCTTCGGGTCTACTAAGCATCGTGCGACGAGGGCACCATCATGTCTATCTTTTAGGGGCTCCGCTATGAGAGCAGACATACCATCAAGTTTCTTCTCTAGCCTGGCTCTGACAATCTTCTCACTGTTACCAGGAATCCGTGTATCTTCGTCGACAATAAGTCTCACCCTGGGATTAGCTTCGCCTGCTGTTGGAGATAAATACAACTCTTCGTTACCGATTTTCAAGATCTTATTCTGGAAGTCTACTGATAGGACATCTAAATCTTCCATTAAATCCAGGCCCAGAATAAATTCGTCGACGATTTCTGCGACGACAGCCCTTACCTGTAGCCCAGTACTACCCAGCCTAATGTAAACAGTGGCCTCTCCATGCACGGGTATTCTATCTCCTTTTGCCGTCTCCAACACAGGCTGTTTGTTGGTAGTGAGTGCTGACTTGTTTGGCAACATGTCTGGACGTACAACGGATCTAGTGGCACCAGTATCGATGGTGAAACTGCATTGTCTTCCGTCTATGCTGCCAGGTATAACGAGGCTCTCGTGGTAGCGTCGGATAGTGGAGACCTTTACTTTGGGGCCTTGGGACTCGCACGCCAGCTGCCGCCCCCTTACACTGGCGTCAGGTCGTTTCCCTGACGCCGCTCACTGTTGGTGTATTCTTGTCTTCTGCGAGCCACCTGTTGGGTTTGTGAGCACTGTCTACTTATGTGCCCTTTCCTACCACACTTGTAACATTCTATGTCTGACCAATCTGCTTTCGTCCTACGTGCCCCAACCGGTACAGTGAGCTTGCTTATGGCTTCTTTTATCATTTTCATTTCTTGCCTTAGTTCCGCTGTCGTGTCTGCAAATTCCTCTATCTCCTTCACCTCGCGCAGCCTGTTGCGGCGAGGTTGAGATGCATTCTTCGCTGCTTCAAATTCCAAGCCATAAATTACGCAGTCCGTAAGTGTTTTCAACCTTCCGAGCCTTAAAGCTTGTTGCATTTCATTATCAAGTACCCCATCGATGAAGGTCTGGACGGTTATCTGGTTGACAAATTCTTCTGGGGCTTGGGGATATGCCAGTCGCACAAGTTTCTCCACTTCGGCACTAAATTCTTGCAGCGTCTCATTTGGCTTCTGGACCCTTGACTTTAGTTGTGTCTGGTAGACCTGGCTCATGTACTTGTTACCATATCTCAAATCTAGGGCCTGTATCACTGTTAAGTAGTTTTGCTGTTTCGACTCCGGGATGTTCTGGAGGATTTCTAGGGCTTTACCTCGAAGCGAGAGAATTAGAGCAGTTGCTGCCTGTTGTTCGCTCCACCCATTGCTGAGAGCTGCCGCCTCAAACTGCCTCCTGTACATGGGCCACGATGTTTCTCCGTCAAAAGTCGGCGGCTTCAAGGTTCCATGAGGCTGCTGCACGATTGGCATATCTTCTTCCGGACGATTTTGAGCTGGGGACATTCCAGTAACTCCTCTTGGTTGAGTTCTATCAGTTTGGCCCATCACCTGTTCTGTCAGTTCTCTATGTCTGACTTCTGTGCCTTTCATCATCATCTTCATTTGTTCTTTCAACCCTTCAACTTCTTCCCATCGTTTATTCAAATCCTCTGTTACATTATCTACTTTCCTGTCCACATTTTCTATTTGTTCGTTGATCTGTTCAATTTCTTCTTTTACATCGACTCTCATATCATGGAACATACTTCGGATGTCTTCTTTGTCTTCTTGTCGCCGTTTTTCGTCTTCTTCGCGTTGCTTCTTGAGTTCTTCTTTATCTTCAAGGCGCCTCTGTTCTTCCTCTTGTCGTCTTCTTTCATCTTCTTGTCGCCGCTGTTCGTCTTCTTCGCGTCGTCTTCTTTCATCTTCTTGTCGCCGCTGTTCGTCTTCTTCGCGTCGTCTTCTTTCATCTTCTTGTCGCCGTTGTTCGTCTTCTTCGCGTTGCCTCTTGAGGTCTTCTTTATCTTCTTGTCGTCTTCTCTCGTCTTCTTCGCGTTGTCTTTTCAGTAAGTCCATCAACTCTTTGATTTCAGCCATCTTGTCGTAGTCAGTCGATCTGGTGTTTACCATTTACAACTAGCTTAATTGTCCACTTCTTCACTCACTTATCCCACACTTCTGACACCAAATTGTTGCGTTTTCTCCGGGTTCTGGATAAGTGAGACTTTAAATTTTAACAAAACAACTTTATTTACACTCTAAATATGGATACAATAAAATTTCTAGAATGTCTCTCTCACAAAACACTTCATTTACTGGCCTTACAATTACTACTCTCAACAAAAGTCACTAATCTGGTACTACAGTCACTACTCACTTTACACTGCTTCAAGTCACTACCACATTCTCTTACTGAACTGAACTAACTCCGGCTGGCTTGCTTTCGCTTTTATATACTCGCCGTACCTTCCCCTCCTTTCTAGAGTGTTCCATTCCAGAACGTTCTAGGACCTTCTTTTACTAGAAGGTTCTGTGAATACAGATCGGTCCCGTGTGTATACAGGGGGATGTATATACAGTGATCCAAATGTGGTCACCACTCCTATGTTACACAAGAGGTGTTTCTCGAACTATAAGATCTCTCTGCGTATACAGGGTGTAAGGGTTCTCTGCGTATACAGGGTGTATATACAGGGTGTTCGGAATGTGCAGACCTCAGTTATCCGTTCCGACGGGGTACAAGTTGGTAACTTCGTTATTTCTGGTCCTAGAGGGTTGAGACTTCGCCTGAGGGGGGTCACCCCAGGCACCCCCAGGGGGTGGGGAGGCGGTGTTGCCAGATTGTGCAAAAATTCCCAGATGTTGGGGAAATTCTGGAGATGTGGCAACACCGCACCTACGTCTATTAAAGTGCTTTGTAACAATATTGTTAATAATCTGTCAATGACACTTCATCGATCATCATAATCAATCTCGGTCGACAATTCAGCTAAAGGCTGAATACGTGTGATCTGGGCTTATTATTATCGATTCTGATAATTTTTGCAGGCTACCAGATTTTATCAAATTTTGCCATGACTAGATCAATGTTCAATACAGGCAAATCTTTAGCATGGCAATTATAGTTACATTTCTGTTTAAATTAAATATTCAAAAAGGTCTCGAATATTATTGTACATTTTTGGTTTCTAAAGTTTATCACTTATTGGCAGATGTCCCCTAATTTGCGATCAAATAGTAGTTGTGTTGGTGAAGGTATTTTATAACTAATTATGTATTCCTATATCCTGGTAGTAAAAAAATATAAATCTTTAACATCACAGAGTGCTTTTTCTAACTTTCTAGACACTCTGTATATATGTCTATAGAATCATTCAATTTTGGATACCTGTGAGTACGAATTTGTTGTAATTAACATTGAATATTGGGGCCCGTTATCGGTGTATAACAGATCTGGTTTACGATGCACTGCAAATATAGATTTACATGCTTCTATAACTCATTGTGTGGTGTTCGTTTCTAAGTTGATTATTTCAGGAAACTTGGAATAACGGTCAACTATAATGAGGTAAATGATTATTCTGAAACGTACAGAGGTTAGATTCATCGAATTCTATTACTTCTGTTTTCTTCACCATTTCTTGGATGTTTCTCCCTTTGTTCAACAGCTCTGCATATATCAACAGCCCTCATAAGGTTCCGGCCAGGTTCTCTCAATAATACCCCTCTCTTTCCATCTCTGGTCGCTTATTCTACTGACAATCCTTCATTAGTGTATCTTTGAAACTGCCAAAGCCACAATTTGACGCCAACTTCTTGACGTCTGTAAGAAACGCAACAAAACCTTCCTTTGGAAATTGATTGATGGTTCTATGCTAGGGTTGCTTTTTGGTAAAATATAAAAATCGAAACTGACCTCGGATATGGATTCTAGGGGCCCAAATTGGCGCACATTTGAAAAAATTTTGTAAAGTCTCACCATCGATAACTCTATTAGTGAATTAAAAAAAAAATCACTAAAAAGGTCTATTTTAAGCCAAATTTGCATATTTTTGGATATTCGGAAACTGAAGTAATGACGTCATCGATTTTTTTTCCCAGAAACATACCTATATTTTGGCATATCAAAAAAGAACTATTTTTTCTGGACAAATTATGTGAAAAAAATGTTATCTTTTCCGTTAAAAAGTTATTTAATAATTTAACATTATAAAACATCCTATATGTTACTACTGTTAGCACAGCAATAAACAAAGTATGTAGGCAATCATCGCAACAAATTTTTAATGTAACCACCTCCTACTTCTAAACACTTATCCAATCCCCGTCATACTTCACGCACTGAAGCCTTATAAAACATTTCTCTAGATAGTTCATCGCAAGCATTTCTGATATTTTCCTTTAAATGTTCCAAGTTAACAGATGGTGTTTTGTAAACTTTATTTTTCAAAGCTCCCCACAAGAATAAGTCTAGTGGGGCCAAATCCGATGATTTAGGCGGCCATGTATCGGTCCATTTATACCTATCCATTTTTCTCCGTAAGTTTCATTTAAATATTGTTGGACAATTCTTGCTTTATGCGGTGGAGCTGCGTAATGTTGGAAATACATGTTTGCTCGCAGCTGTAATGGCACATTTTCAAGTAGCACAGGAAGTTGTTCTTGGAGAAATTGCAAATATCGCTCACTATGTAAAATTCCTTCGTAAATATATGGACCAA
The DNA here is from genome assembly GCA_964006375.1 of Tillus elongatus. NCBI lineage: Eukaryota > Metazoa > Arthropoda > Insecta > Coleoptera > Cleridae > Tillus > Tillus elongatus. The sequence continues at coordinate 5,487,309 of OZ023262.1, read as the reverse complement.
TCAAATGCCCGTTAATAATACCACACCAAACGTTAATTCCGAAGTGTCCTTGATTTTCAATCGGATTGCCAAAATGTGTATTTTCAGTAGCCCAAATATGTTCATTTTTTTATTGGCCTTACCCTTACTAACAAAACGTCTTTCGTCCGTTCACAACACATGCTGAAAAAATCGATTGTCATTGATCAAGTTTACCATCACTTGGGCAATATAATTAATTCATCTGTTGCATTTACCAGTCACCTTCTGACAACAACCTTGCCCAGTTCTTCGATTACCTTTCTCAAAACACCGACCATATGATTCCTGAATATCCTTCCTCAAGGTCTCTATTCTTGGTGACTTCAATGTCCATAATAAGGAATGGCTAGGATCTTCAAAAACCGATCCACACCGATCTCTTGCTAAATCTATTGGGAATAATTTCTGCAAGAGCACGTTCCCACCTCTTGTTTGAGAAGATGAAATTGTTTCTACCGCCCTGGACAAGGCTGAACTTTTTGCCTCGTTATTCGCCGCCAAAAGGTACCAAAGATGCTTTCTTCTCTTAATACCAGGAAAGCCTCTCGCCTTGACAAGATCCCAGCAATTATTCTCAAAAAATGCGCACCAGAACTTGCTCCTGTCCTGACTCGTCTGTTTCATACATCTTACAATAGAGGCATATTCCCTAGTAACTGCAAAACTGCTCGAGTACAACCCGTCCTCAAGAAAGGATCCAAAGCGCTTCCTAGCAACTACAGGCCTTTTTCTCTCCTTTCAGTCGTCTCTAATGTGATGGAAAAGTATATAAACACCGAATTACTAAAATTTCTTGAAAAACATAGTCGAATCCACGACAGGCAGTATGGATTCCGTCAGCGCAGATCAACTGCCGACCTCCTTTCCTTTGTCACCCATTCTTTGAACAAATCTATGGAACTACACGGTGAATCCCAGATTGTCGCTCTTGACAAATCCAAAGCATTTGACCAGGTCTGGCTTGCAGCGCTGCTTAATAAACTTCCGGCCTATGGCCTACCACCAAAACTCTGTACCTGGACAGCAAATTTCCTTTCCAACTGGAGCATTTCTGTTGTCGTGGATGGCCATTCCTCTAAACTGTATCCAATTACTGCAGGAGTCCCTCGAGGTTCAGTTTTAGCCCCTATTTTGTTTCTTCTCCACATCAATGACCTACTCTCTAGCACATCCAACCCAGTTCACAGTTACGCGGACGACAGCACCCTTCACTCAAATATACAATATTCTAAGCCTGTCTCTTTAGCCCAATTAGATGAGGATCGCAGACTCATGGAGGGTTCTGTCTCTGTGGATCTCCAAAAAATATTAGACTGGGGAAGTAGAAATCTTGTACAATTTAACCCCACCAAATCTGTCTTGCCTTCTTTCTCATACACCAGCCCTAGACTCATCACAATGAACAACCAAGTTATTCAAAGTAATGAGTCCTTTTCATTTTCTGTTCACTTCTTTTGGCATTTCTGTGGATCTAAATCTCAATTGGCACCAACATGTCACATTAATTGCAGAAGCGGCTGGTAAGAAATTAGATATATACAGTGTGGAACAGCCAAATGGAATAAATTCGATAACGGATAAATGAGGACGTGTTGGGAAAAACGCTTGGACACGTCGATTTGTATTTTTAACTGCGCATCTTTTTCAAGAAAAAAAAATTATATAGGGTGCGTCATGTGACAGTGGCCAATACCAACTTTCTTATTTTAAATACAAGCCCCTGTATATTATTAATTTTTTGGATTCTTCAGAAAATTCTAGACATAATTCATGTACAATGTCCTATACCTATCTTCAACTGTTTCGGAAATATTAAGTATTTTCAGATTTATTACAAAAATTAACATTAAAAATAGAAAATTATTTTATTTCACAAATTCTAATAAGAAATACTGATTATTTCTTAATAATTTAAAAAAACAAAAAAAAATTAATGTCAATGTAGTAAATGTTCAAAATGCTCGCCACGAACATCTTGGCAACATGCTAATCTGGTATAGAAATGTCTTCTAACATTACTCAACATCTCAGGCGTGACTGATCTAATCGCAAGCGTGATTCGTCTTTTTAAGTCATCTAAGTTGAGGGGCTTGGTTTTGTATACAATACTTTTGACATATCCCCACAAAAAGTAGTCTAATAGCGACAGATCAGGAGATCGTGCTGGCCATTATATCGATCCGCGCCTCCCTATCCACCGATTTGGAAAAATTTGGTTCAGGTACTGCCGGACATTGATTTGGTAATGGGGCGGTGCTCCATCTTGCTGAAACCATATTTTATTGGCAGGAACTTGTGGGTTTGCTGGATCTGGATATAAGTTTGTCAAAGTTGGCACGACATTATTTTGGAGCAGTTCTAAATATTTATCCCCATTCAAGTTGCCATCAATGAAAAAGGGACCTACGATATGATTTCCAACAATTCCTGCCCAAACATTAACTTTTTCAGGATATTGCGTATGTTCCTCTCTCATCCAATGAGGATTCTCATTAGACCAATAGCGGCAATTTTGACGATTAACATGACCGTGAAGTGTAAATGTGCTCTCATCAGAAAACAAAACATCTTCTAATTGAATCACATTGTTATCTAACATTGCCATCATTTGTTCACAAAAATACGTTCTCCTATTGAAATCGTCCTCCATGAGCTCCTGAGTTGGTATCATTTTATAGGGATGCATTTTACTTTCCTTTAATGTTCGAAAAATTGCTGTGTGGCTAACGTTGAATAGTTGGGCTGCTTATCGACCAGAAGTATGTGGGTTTTCTTGAAACTCAAGCGTAATATCCAATTTCGTATCATCACTTACTGCATTGGCAGCTACTTTTTTTATCTGTCTCACATGACCAAGCTCGCGAAACTGCTTTTCTATTTTGCTAATTGTTCCTTGGGATACAGGCGGCAAATTTGGAAATTTTTCGTGAAATAAGCGAGACACTTCCATCTGTGTCCGTGTGTTATCTCCATAACCAATCATTTGTAGAATGGTTATTTTGTGCATTTCTGTTAAATGAACCATTTTTCTGATATTATTACGTACAGTTAACGAAATTCAAACGACAATAGCACTGACACTAATCACTACTGTCATGCAGGCAGACAACAAGTTGCTAAGGCTACGAGTTTTATACGAACAGAAAGAAAACTGTTTTTGTTTTTGTTTCATTTCATATCAGTAAAAAGAAACGCAGGAATGGTTTTTGTTTACTTTCTCATTATCAAGAGCTGAATGGGAAATAAGTATTGAATGCAATGTAGCGAATTTGTGAAATAAAATAATTTTCTATTTTTAATGTTAATTTTTGTAATAAATCTGAAAATACTTAATATTTCCGAAACAGTTGAAGATAGGTATAGGACATTGTACATGAATTATGTCTAGAATTTTCTGAAGAATCCAAAAAATTAATAATATACAGGGGCTTGTATTTAAAATAAGAAAGTTGGTATTGGCCACTGTCACATGACGCACCCTATATAATTTTTTTTTCTTGAAAAAGATGCGCAGTTAAAAATACAAATCGACGTGTCCAAGCGTTTTTCCCAACACGCCCTCATTTATCCGTTATCGAATTTATTCCATTTGGCTGTTCCACACTGTATATATATATATATATATATATATATATATATATATATATATATATATATATATATATATATATATATATATATATCTGAAACCGACCTAGGATTTGGGTTCCAGGGGTCCTAAATAGCGCGCATTTGAGAATTTTTTTTTAAATTCAAAGTTGCGATCTCCTCATTAGTGAATTTTTTAAAGCAAATTCACTAATAGCGCTGTCGATATAAGATGATTAGAATTAAGAATCCCCTGATGACTCCAACTTGGTTAGTGAAACGATCAAACCATCAAAATATACAGGTTGTCTATTAGAAAAAAATACGAGTTTACGTCATAGGTTCAAAACCATTATTTTTACCAAAAAAAAAAAACTTGGACCCCATACCTTCAATACAAGTGCCTTAAGAATGTTTTCACAGAAACAAAAAGTATTCATAAATAATTAAGTTACGGGGGTGAGTCAAAAATGCACAAAATTGAATACCACCCTATTGCCCAGTTTGACAAAGCTCGATTAAATATTTGACGGCCGGTTAGTTATTCAAAGCTTCAGGTGACCAATCACAGCTTCAAAATTTTTGGTTGTCATGAATTATAGTCTGTGATTGGTCATCTGAAGCCTTGATTAACTAACCGGCCGTTAAATATTTAATCAAGCTTTGTGAAACTGAGCATATATCTTCTAAACAGTTCAATATAGCGATGTGTACTTTTCGGCATTAGCTTTCTCACAATTCGAACGCGTAACGTGTGGGTTCGTATTTTCTAGTTCCTGGAAATTGGTATTTCCTATCAAAAATGTCCAATTTGGACCACTCTGTAGTGTCATTTTTTACCATCGTCTTCCGTGTAAATCTGGTAAACAAAATAATTAGTAATATCATTTGGTGGTCAGATGTGCGAGAAGTAAGGTATTCTTTTGTTGAACCGGTCACAAAGAAACGCAAAACATAGGTAGTCAAGCGTAATTGTGGGCGAATAGGAACTAATTAATAATCGACTGGCCATAATAACAACATTCTTGATTGCAAACAGAAGAAATGTTACGTAACCCAACTGAAAAATGTTTACTGTTTACTGATTTATAAATAGAAACATTAAATTAATTCGAGATACATAAAAACTATTCACGGTTTAATCGTTGATATTTTGCAGAGGCGTTATTTGTAACATTGCAACCAAGCCGCAGAGAGATTTATTATAAATAATTTGCTCATTTCCATTTAAAATATATCGTTATTTATTCAAATCAGTAATAAAAATAGAATATAAAGTTACTCAAGGGGAGGACCGATTAGATAGAGCTTAGAAGCAGGTGATTAAACTACAAGTTATCCAGGAACAAGAAGTAAAGACATGAAGGCAAACGTTGGAAATTTATTAATAGATAAGCGGAAGGCTTAACGTTTAAATAACTAATAAGTACAGCTGGAGAAAACCCAAAACACCACAATACATATTTCAGAGACCTTTCGATCGTTTCGTTGACCATGTCAACATCTTCAGAGGGAATTAAAATTAAAACTACCGTGTATTTATATCGCGTCTAGGTAAACAAACTAGTCCGAAGTAAAATTGTCGTCGAAGACCGATCGTTTGTTTATTGTGCAGTGAAACTATGAGGTCGAAGACCTGCTTTAATCTTCTGGTCGACAAATTTATGAGCCCTTATCTAATATATGGATAATAGGTTTAAAGGTACTGAGTTATTTCAGGAATCTGCACGTTCCCTTTCGATCTAGAAATTTACTATGTGGATATTGGATCCAGCCGACAAGCACATCTGGCGCGTCAAAACAACATCACCTCAGCCCATATTTTTAGTGAATTTTCTTAAAAAAAATTCACTAATGAGGAGATCCCGACTTTTGAATTTTGAAAAAATTTCTTCAAATGAGCGCTAATTAGGCCCCCCAGAACACATATCCGGGGTCGGTTTAAATTTTTATATGTTTATATATATATATATATATATATATATATATATATATATATATATATATATATATATATATATATATATATATATATATATGTATGTATCACACCGATAACTCAAAAAATAATGGGCCGATTTTGATTAAATTTGGTGAATAAATTCCTTTTGCAAATGGCTTGGATAAGTTCGTTAGCCAGGAAAATCGGTCCAGGTTTTCCCGGAAAATTTTGTGTTTTCTTTCGAAAAAAATTTATATCTCCGGAATTAACAAAGTAAGGGCAACCAAATTTCATATGCGGATTTACATCATTATAGGCAAGTTACCTACCAAAATTTAGCTTCGTAGGTTAAAGGATAAAAAAGTTACAGGCATTCAACGAAAAATAAATTTGGATTTTCCTCAAAACGTCAAAATTGCGATTTTAAACGTCAAAATTGGTGAGTACATTCCTTTCGCAAGTCGCTTGGATAATTTTGTTAGCCAGGAAAATCCGCCGAGGTTTTCCCGGAAAATTTTGTGTTTTCTTTTGCAAAATATTTATATCTCCAAAATTAACATAGTAAGGGCAACCAAATTTGGTAAGCTGGTTTATATCGTTATAGGTGTGCCACCTACCAAAATTTAGCTCTGTATGTCAAAAGACAAAAAAGTTATGGGCATTTAAAGAAAAATAAATTGGGGGTTTCCTCAAAACGTCAAAGTGACAATTGAAAACGTCAAAATTCGCAACATTTAGGCAAATAACTTGAATCTAATACGGGCTATGGAAAGAAAATGTCTCAAGAAGAATGTTTTACATACACCGAACTCTTAGTTTCAACCGTTATTGTCCTTCATTTTACTAAAATATTTCCAGAAAATTCATTTCAAATAGACCCTTTCTCTGATGCTTGGCAGTAGCCTTAGCTATAGAGTTTATTGTTTAATGGTATATAATTTTTGTCGAATTTTCGTAAAAAATCAATAAAGCTCAATATATTCGTTATTATACAAGATAGGAAAAAATATTGTATATATTAATTATACGGTGTTTTGAGCTACATCTTAAAAAATTATTGCGACAATCACAGGGTGGCCCATAAGTCGTTGGTGATACAAATAATTTTTTTTTTGTCGAAAACGCCTTATTTTTTTGCATTTTCCATCGAAATATAATGCATGTTTGTAAGTTAAGAAATTCTGGAGGCAGCAAGTGCGTTGTGGTTGCGAATTTTGATTAAATGCTTCATATTTGAAAAGCTCAATTTGCTATTAACCTATAAGGTTGACCAGGAAACGGATTTTTTCAGTAACACTTTTGGTTTACTTTTGGAAATTTCTGTACGTTTTCAAACAATCAAGTTATTTTGATGAAACATGGCACATTGTTTTTATTATATATGTTATACTGGTAATCAAATTTGATGCCTGCTTTTTCTATATAGGTTATACTGGTAACCAAAATTGATGTCTGCTTTCTTAAAAAGAAAACACACATGTTTGCAATAAAAACATTTTTATGAAAATTCACTACCATAACGCACTTGCTGCGTCCCGAGATTTTTTAAATAGCTGACATGGTCAACGAAACGATCGTAACGTCTCTGAAATATGTGTTGTGGTGTTTTGGGTTTTCTCCAGCTGTACTTATTAGTGCTCATCACAGGTTCCAGTTTTCACATAGTTTAAATAACTGTTTTAGCGAATTTTCATCAAGAAAAATTCGCTTTTAGGAAGGTCACGATGGAAAGCTTTTGAAAATTTTTCTTCAGATGAGCGCGAATTTGGGTCCCTAGAACCCAAAATCTAGGTCCGTTAAAATTTTTATATGTTATATAAATGTATGTATCCGAGCTATAACTTAAAAAATACTAAACTGGTTTCAATCAAACTTGGCAAAAATCTTGTTTAGTCGTAAATCGAGGTCGAGTTAGTTAATCAGCCTTTATACTCAAGTTTTTCGGGTGGAAAATCGGAGAAACTGTTATAAAACTGAAAACGCTATATTTTTGTATCAGTAGCAGTAATAGTAGCAGCAGCAGTGGTGTGGAGGCCAACGCTAAGCAAGTAGGTCACCATGGGCCCTTTTTGCCAACCCCAGCAACCATGCTCTATTCCTCGGTTCCGTCGCCAAACCGCCTCGACCTCGTGATGAAGACCGTGACGGTCTTCAATTGGACGGTACTTACCTGATTCCTCTGCAGAGTCCTCGATCCGAACAATTCTGCTCGAAGACTCCCAAAAGCCTCGCATTCGCACAGGTAGTAGTAGGACGTTTCCTCATCCTCGCCGCAATCCTGGCAAATGGGATCCCTCTCTACGCCTACCAATGTGAGGTATCTTCTAAGGGCACAGTGGCCTGTGAGCACCCCAAGGATGCGACGAAGCGTAAGTCGACTCCTTCCGAGTAGCCAGACAGCTTTATCTCTGTCCGGCCCCTCCACGAGGTCCCTCGCCTGCCTGCAGCCACCAACCGACCCCCAGTGCCTCTTCATTGCTTCCTCAGTCCACCTGTCTAAGACGACAGAGACCGTCTTCCTACTTATACCTATCGCCGGCTCCAGGCCACAGAACGGCCGCCGGGAACCAAGCCTTGCGAGATTATTCGCCACCTCATTCCCCGCCACGCCACAGTGTCCCGGAACCCACACTAGTTGTACCTCCTTTGTTCTGGCTAGTCCTTTGAGGGCATCAGCGCACTCCTGAACCAGTGTAGACCTGATTCTGGCCGCGCAGACTGCCCGGAGGACTGCCTGGCTATCCGAGCAGATGTACACACATTTCTCGGGACTTTTCTTCAGATTCTGTCTATTGGCCACAGACAGGATAGCGTACACCTCTGTTTCAAATGCCGTGGTGTATGCGCCAAGAGCATAGCTCTCGCGCACCCCCAGGCCCTCCATGTATATTCAAAGGAGGATCGTTGGTCCTCCAGCCGCGATCCGTCGGTGAAACAGACCAGGCTTGCGGGCTGGAATGCAACCTCATTTTCCCTCCACTGATCCCTACTGGGGATCCTGAGGGTGTATGGCCTAGTCAACCTAATATCGTCCTCGGCATCCCGCACCTTTATGGCGGAAATCGGAATTTCCTTTTCCTCCCCCTTGGCGACTCTTGCATGCCCTATTACTGCTCCCTCTCCGCACCTCCAGAACGGAGGTTTTGGACAATCCTAACTCCAGTGCTACTTGCCTCGTTGAATTTGTAGGGTATGCGGCAAAATATCCCAAAATTGCCGTCTCAATTTGTTCGCCCTCTGCACCTTTTTCTTGACAGATCCGCTGTTGTGTCCTAATATTGTTAATCCTCACCCTCAATCTCCCTGAGCCCATATACACAAAGACAATACAGGTGTTAACTTAAAACTAAACTTGCTTAAATAACTAAAATTAATTAATGGAGTAAAACTAGAAGTGGCTACTGCTGAGGTAATAGACATAATTTGATTAGTGGTCGCTTGAAGGATCCGGATGACGTTTTGACTGTTGCTACCCGAACGACCCCATCATGACCTGGATGAAGAGTGACGATACGAGCAAGTCGCCACCTAAGGGGAGGTGCGTTGTCGTCCTTTACCAATACTAAAGACCCATTAACAATGGCGGAGGCGCCTTTTGAAGAATGCCATTTTTCGCGTTGGGCCAGCGTATGCAGATACTCATTTTTCCAACGCGACCAAAAACTCTGTTGCATCTGCTGAATTAGTTGCCACCTGGATAAGCGTGACATAGACAGATGGGACAGGTCCGGATCTGGAGGTGCAGTTAGTGGTTCCAAGGTTAGAAAGTGGCCAGGAGTTAGCGCATTTAGATCATTAGGATCTGCGGACAGCGCACAAAGCGGCCGTGAGTTCAACAATGATTCTATCTGAATAACGAGAGTGTTTAGTTCCTCAAACGTCAGAGTTTGATTACCTATCACCCGAAAGATATGTGTTTTTACCGACACTCTGTATACTCTATCGTCTTTCTCGATGTGGAAGTAGATGAAGTGAAATATCTTTCAAGATAATTTTAAAAATGGTAACGAAATATGTTCTTATTATAAAAATATCGATATCTTTATGACTGACCGTAAATGTCAAATTTTATCTTAGTCTAAATATCTTCTGGACGCTTGATGATAGGTATAGAACATTATTTACAAAAAGTGTTCAGAATTTATTGTAGAATCCGAAACTGCAATAAAGTACAGGGTGTTCAATTTAAAATAAGCGAATTGACATTAACTTCCGGAAGTGCCGCCATCTTAAAAAATTTTTTAACCTGTGGCCCCCAACGACTTTAGTGTAATATCCAATTTTCAGGTTTTTCCTATTGATAGTTTTCCCGCAATCGATCGTGGGACCTCCCGGAGGACCACCCTATATATATATATATATATATATATATATATATATATATATATATATATATATATATATATATTCTTCGAAAATTACAAAGCTGTTTTAATAAAATTTAATGGATATATTGCCTTAGAAGAGACCTACGTACCAAAATTCAACTTTCTAAGTTTATAGAAAATTGAGTTATTCAAATTTTGAATTTTCTTTCGAAAAAAAATTTTTCTCCGAAGATTACAAAGTTATTTTAATGAAATTTGGTGGATATCTTGCCTTAGGTAAGACCTTACTATATACCAAAATTAAACGTTCTAAGTTTATAGAAAATTGAGTTATTCAAATTTGAAGCATTTAATAAAACTTCACTACCATAACGCACTTGCTGCCTCCCGAACTTTTTTTATGTTTTATTTTGACATTTGGAGAAACAATAGTGCACCGATTTCATACATTTTGAACGCGATCTCATTTTTGTTTAAAACGCCTAAATAAGTTTGTCACCTTTGAGTCTCAAATTATATAATTTTGTTATTTTTGATATTGAAAGATGCTGCAAATAAATTTGTCATATCCCTCTTAATTTCCGAGCTATAGGGAGATTTTGAAAATATTGCATTTTCCGGTACCCCTTGTACCTATTTCGGTTGTCTGACAACTTGTTAAAAAGGTGATAACGAATCCTTTTACCTCTTTTAACGTAGAATCCAGTGGCGTAGTTTAGGTTATACTACCAACCAAAGGTCCTTCTTTTTAAAACGACATTTGCAATTAAAAATATGTTTACGAAAATTCGCTACCATAAGGCAGTTGTTGCGTCCAGACTTTTTTTATTTTTTTATATTTAGTATACGACCCCCCTTCCCTACAACATCAATATCTTTGGTGTGATGCACAGTTTCATTCATTAACTATTTAATGCATTCAATTGTTTATTGATGATTCGGCAACGCTCAGATGCAATATCTGTAATTAATAATGACATCACATTAAACAGTACTAATCATAGCAGCCCGCGACCTCCCCTGCCTCAAACACTTTCACTGGCGGGGTTCAGCCTCAGCCTTCTCTCTCAAGATCTCGTCTAGCTCCTTCTGTTTTTGCTGCTGGCTGGCTGTTCAGTTGGCCATGAAAGAAGGTTCAGTTTTCAGCTGTTTGTCTTGTCGTGGACACGGCCTGTTTGATCTAACGTTCCTGCGTGTAGTAGTAGTAGTTCAAAGTAATGTTTAATGTGATATGTGGGAACGCTCTTTTGGTAGACAGCTGCTGGAGTGCTGTTTATCTAATGTGATGGGTGTTGTGAGTGTTGTTGAACTGTTGTTGGAAAAACTGTTCCCCTTTTTGTTTCTGTTTGTTGGCGGTACACAAAGTCACAACGTTTTTTTATCGCACATTACTTTTTTTGCAATTACCTTATATTTGAGAATTAGAAAATAATTAAATGAATGATGATAATAGTGCGAAACTTAAAAATGAATTTACAGCCGACAGTAATGTCAAAATTAAATTGTCATTATTATTGTCACTGAATGCCTAAATTAATTAAAATGATAAATTGCGCGCAAATCGTTGAATTTATTTTTGCAGCGAATTTTTCGTAGAAAAAATTTGCCTAGGAGGAGATCTTTATATATATATATATATATATATATATATATATATATATATATATATATATATATATATATATATATATATATATATATATATATATATATATATATATATATATATATATATATATATATATATATATATATATATATATATATATATACAGGGTCGCTGATAAGTCTGGAAACGGTCGATTATCCGGGAAAATATACAAGGTGTCGAAAAAAGTTTTATACAAAAGTTTTTGGGTTCTTCAATGTCTACTAGGCGGTGATAATTTCATTTATACAGGGTTGGTCATACAGGCGTGGCACACCAATATTAATTTTTTTTTAATGGAACACCCTATATATTATTCGATATTTCAATCCTTCTCTTAATTTTGAGCAACATTTATGAGAAGCATAATGTACATAAACTCAATCGTTTCCGGGTAAAAAAATAAATAAAAATAAACGCTACTGTTTTTAAAATCTATTGGATGAAGAACAAAAATAAATGAAAAGTAGAATATCTCTTGAAAACAATCTGTGAGTGTGAAAAGAACCGGTTGCGATGTTTTTAACATTGTTTGAAATCCTATTTTATAAGATGTTCAAAGTGTTCTCCATTGACCTGACAATAATGAATTCGCTTAACAAAACATTGCACTGCATTTACAAGAGCGTTTTGAGGAATGTTATTAATTTCATGCACAATCCTTGCTTGCAACTCTTCAATATTCTGCGGTCTATTTTGGTAAATTAAATTTTTTACATGACCCCACAAAAAAAAGTCAAGTGGCGTCATGTCGGGAGACCTAGCTGGCCATTCAATAGTTCCCCTGCGCCCTATCCATCTGCCAGGAAAGGTTTGATTCAGATATTCCCGTACCTCAATTCCAAAATGAGGGGGTGCCCCATCCTGCTGAAACCATATTTCTTCCGCTGGTAGATTTGGGTCGTTATTGTTCGGAAATAATCGACTAACGTCTGGAACAATTGATTCTTGCAAAAGTGTCAAATATCGAGCAGAGTCAAATTACCGTGTATAAAATAAGGTCCTATGATATGTCCACCAATAATAGCACACCAAACATTTACTTTTTGCGGTCTTTGGGTGTGAATTTGTTCCATCCAATGTGGGTTTTCGTCTGACCAGTACCTACAGTTGTGTCGGTTGACTTGTCCATTCAAACAAAATGTAGATTCGTCGGAAAACAAAATGTGGTTGGCAAAGTTAAAATTTTGGCGTAACTTCTCCATAATAAGTTCACAGAACTCGATTCTGCGATCAAAATCGTCTTCACTCAGTTCTTGCAATAAATGAATTTTATATGGACGGAACTTTTCCCGCTTCGTAATCTTTTGAATTGAATATCGACTCATATTGTGATTTAAAGCCAATTGCTGTGCCGAAGTTTTCGGATTTTCCACCACATCCAATATTACATTCAAAGAATTTTCTTCATTTGTAACGGTTACTGGCCTTCCAGTTCTAGGTTTATCCTTGATACCGCCAGTTTCGTGAAAACGATGCAAAGTTTTCGAAACTGTGGATTTGGAGATCGATTCCGGCTCAGGATGCAACTCATTGAACATAATCACCACTTGAGCAAAACTTCGTGTTCTATCACCGTACCCTATCATCATTAAAATTTCGATACGTTCGGTTTCACTTAAACTTGCCATTTTGCACAAAAACTGTTGACACTAAATTACTAATGTTTCAAAACTGTTGACACTGAATGAATGTTTGACATTCGTTGTCCTGGAAACATTTTAAAACAAAAGAATAATACTGCGTTTCTTATGGGCATCTTATCTTATCTTGGGATTCCAAACAATGTTAAAAACATCGCAACCGGTTCTTTTCACACTCACAGATTGTTTTCAAGAGATATTCTACTTTTCATTTATTTTTGTTCTTCATCCAATAGATTTTAAAAACAGTAGCGTTTATTTTTATTTATTTTTTACCCGGAAACGATTGAGTTTAGGTACATTATGCTTCTCATAAATGTTGCTCAAAATTAAGAGAAGGATTGAAATATCGAATAATATATAGGGTGTTCCATTAAAAAAAAATTAATATTGGTGTGCCACGCCTGTATGACCAACCCTGTATAAATGAAATTATCACCGCCTAGTAGACATTGAAGAACCCAAAAACTTTTGTATAAAACTTTTTTCGACACCTTGTATATTTTCCCGGATAATCGACCGTTTCCAGACTTATCAGTGACCCTGTATATATATATATATATATATATATATATATATATATATATATATATATATATATATATATATATATATATATATATAGGGCTGGCCTAACAAAGCGTTCCAAGTTCAATATCTCCTTTATTATTCAATAATAGAAAAAGCCTGGGCGCAGCAAGTGCGTTATGGTAGTGAATTTTCATAGAAATTATCTGGCACAAAATATTTTATTATAACCTTTTTTCTTGTAACATAGAAATCTAAATTTTGGTGTATATAAAAATTGAAACTGACCCCGGATATGGGTTCTAGGGGTCCTTCCTAGTTCGCGCTCATTTGCAAAAAAAATTTCAAAATTCAACAGTCAGGATCTCCCCATTAGTGAATTTTTTCTACGAAAATTCACTAAAAATTGGGAACAAAAGTTGCAAACTAAAATTATTTTTTCCATATACAAGGTGTTGCATAGGTTAAATACAACCCAAACTTCGCTTTTAGTGAATTTTCTTTTAAAATATTCACTAATGAGGAGATTACGATTTTTGAATTTTGACAAAATTTCTATTAATGAGCGCTATTTAGGACCCCCGGAACCCAAATCCGAGGTCGGTTTCAGACTTTATATGTTTATATATATATATATATATATATATATATATATATATATATATATATATATATATATATATATATATATATATATATATATATATATATATATATATATATATATATATATATATATATATATATATATATATATATATATATACAGTTGTCTCAAACTGGATGGGAATGTATTGCTACCTCCGTTATTAATAGAGATAGGGAGACGGTTAAATCAGCAATCTTTTGTAGACTTTCATGTTCGTTCCAAATATGACTTGTATTTTGCCCTGCCTCTTTTCGTTTTCGAGTTATTTTGAAAAAACCAAAATTTGTCCATTTCTTTTTTCTTCAAAATCTAAGTAGGCGTTGATCTGACATAGGACTTGCACATTATCAGGACACTTTTTACAGAGTAATTTTTTGTGCTATTCTCAACTTTGGATTGTCATTTGTTTTTGAGCTACAGGTATCAACGTTTATTTTTATTATGGCAGCCATATTGGATTTTTTTCTCATGTGATAGCCTGTGAAAAGAGCTTTCCAATGATGTACAACATGCTTGAGAAATCTTGTAATTGCCCTGACAATTTTGAGAAAAACCGTTTTGGGGATAGTAGACTATGAAATCCAATATCAGAAAACAAAAGACAAAAAAAGTGTTCAAAAAGCAGTAGGCCATGGAGTCTAAGAATATACTTCTACTTTGAACATAATTTTTCGTAATGATTCACGATAAAAAATATTGCGATTTAATTTACAATACTTAATTAGGTAATAATGCTAGGTAATATTATGTGAAACAGGTTAATAACGAAACCTGGCAATAACAAATAGAAACTTAAAAATACGCTAAATAGAAAATTGTTCAATATGGCCACCGTTTTGTTCAATGCACTTTATACACCTTTTTGAAACATGCCTGCAAACTCTGGTGAGGGTGTTTTGGTTAATATGATTTATAGCTTCCGTGATTCTGTTTCGTAATTCATTGATATTTTGTGGTGGATCGAATTTATACACATCGTTCTTCAGAGTACCCCAAAAATAAAAATCCATGGGTGTTATATCAGGACTTCGCGCACACCAATGAATCGGCCAATTGTTGCAAATGACACGATTATTAAAATTTTGGTACAAAACTTCTTTGACGATCCTAGCATTGTGAGCTAAACAACCGTTTTGTTGGTAGCAAATCTCGTCTAAATTATCGTGAACTCTTCTAATTGTTGGTAAGACATCATTTCTCAATAGATTAAGATACCTTTCCTCAGTTAAATTACCTTCAAAAAAGAACGGACCAACAATGAAGTTACCTGATTTTTAGTGAATTTTCTTTAAAAAAAATTCACTAATGAGGAGATCTCGACTTTTGAATTTTGAAAAAAATTCTTCAAATGAGCGCTAATTAGGTCCTCCAGAAAACATATCCGGGGTCAGTTTCAATTTTTATATGTATCACACCGATAACTCAAAAAATAATGGGCCGATTTTGATTAAATTTGGTGAAAAAATTCCTTTTGCAAATGGCTTGGATGAGTTCGTTAGCCAGGAAAATCCGCCCAGGTTTTCCCGGAAAATTTTGTGTTTTCTTTCGAAAAAAAATTATATCTCCGGAATTAACAAAGTAAGGGCAACCAAATTTGGCACGCAGGTGTACATCCTTATAGGTAAGTTACCTACCAAAATTTAGCTATATAGGTCAAAAGACAAAAAAGTTATAGGCATTTAAAGAAAAATAAATTGGGGTTTTCCTCAAAACGTCAAAGTGGCGATTTAAAATGTCAAAATTGGCAACATTTAGGCAAAGAACTTAAATCTAATACCTGCTATGGAAAGAAAATGTCTCAAGAAGGATGTTTTACAAACCCTAAAGTCTTAGTTTCTACCGTCATTGTCCTTCATTTTACTAAAATATTTGCAGAAAATTCATTTCAAATAGACCCTTTCTCTGATGCTTGGCAGTAGCCTTAGCTATAGAATTTATCGTTTAATGGTATATAATTTTTGTCGAATTTTCGTAAAAAATCAATAAAGCTCAATATATCCGTTATTATATAAGATATGAAAAATTTTTGTATATATTAATTATAGGGTGTCTTGAGCTACATCTTAAAATAATATTTCTACAATCACAGGCTGGCCCATAAGTCGTTGGTGAGACAAATTTCCATTTTTTTTTAAACAAACACGCCTTATGTTATTGCATTTTCCATCGAAATATAATGCATGTTTGTAAGAAAAGAAATTCTGGACGCAGCAAGTGCGTTATGGTAGCGAATTTTGATCAAATGTTTCATATTTGAACAGCTCAATTTGCTATTAACCTATAAGGTTGACCAAGAAACGTGTTTTTTCGGGAACACTAAGTTTATTTTCGGATTTTTTTAATACATTTTCAAACAATAAGGTCATTTTGATGAAATATGGTACATTGTTTCTACTATATAGATTATACTGGTAACCAAATTTGATGCCTGCTTTCTTAAAAAGAACACACATATTTGTTATTAACATTTTTATGAAAATTCACTACCATAACGCACTTGCTGCGCCCAGATTTTTTTTTAAATTAACTGTCTAATCTACAAATAAAAATAACAGTTTTTTACCTAATCATCCGCACCAAACATTACCAAATCTGTCTTGCAATCGTCTTTCTTTCTTTAGATGGGGATTTTCATTTGCCCAATAATGCCTATTATGGCGATTATACACACCACAATTTGTAAATCTGGATTCATCAGTCCATATTATTTTCAAATTAAAATTTTCATCTTGCTCACATTGTCCTTGATACCATCTGCAGAATTGAAGTAGCTTAGGGTAATCGTCAACATTTAAGCCTTATACGATTGTAGGTTTGTATGGATGGTAATGACTTTGTTTTAATACACGGTGTTCTGTACTTTTTGGAACGTCAATTTGTTCACCACAAAACCGAACAGATTCCGGATGGTTTTCGTTTGAAACCTGTAAGACGGCATTATTTCTTTCTTCATTTCTAGGCATTGGTAGTTTCTTTGCGTCGTTCAATAGATTGGTCACTATCCTGCGAAATATTTTGGTGTTTGGTTGTCGTCTTTTTCAGTAGTTGTTTTGATATGAATTTGCAGCTGCCTCAGTATTTCGGTTAGAACGAATATAAGATTCCAACGTCAAAATATTCTTTCTTCTGTTGTTTTTCAATTCACTTACGTTTAAAAATCAAACAATTTTCAAAGGCGTCTTCGTAAATCCTTTATCTGCTTTTTATTGAGTTCTGTTAGTAAATTTAGTTATTTACTAGGTTTACCTATTTAATTAAATTATAACATTTTTTTAGGATAATGTTGTAAAATATCATTTGTAATAATGGGCCCATTCATGGTGTGCTCAAAGTTCCTATTTTTTTCTCGTGAATCATTACGGAAAATTATGTTAAAAGTAGAAGTATATTGTTAGACTCCATGGCCTACTGCTTTTTGAACACTTTTTTTCCATTTGTTTTCTAGTAATGGATTTCATAGCTTACTATCCTCAAAACGGTTATTCTCAAAATTGTGAGTACAACTACAAGATATCTCAAGCATGTTGTACATCATTGCAAAGCTCTTTTCACAGGCTATCACATGAGCAAAAAATCCAATTTGGCTGCCATAATAAAAACAAACGTTGATACCTGTAGCTCAAAAACAAATGACAATCCAAAGTTGAGAATAGCACAAAAAGATTACTCTGGTAAAAGTGTCCTGATAATGTGCTAGTCTTAGACATGTCAGATGAACGCCTACTTAGATATTGAAGAAAAAAGAAATCGACAAAATTGGTTTTTTCAAAATAACTCGAAAACTAAAAGAGGCAGAGCAAAATACAAGCCATATTTGGAACGACCATGAAATTCTACAAAAGATTGCTAATTTAACTGTCTCCCTATCTCTAATAATAACGGAAAGAGCAATACATTCCCATCCAGTTTGGAACACACTGTATATATATATATATATATATATATATATATATATATATATATATATATATATATATATATATATATATATATTTATTTATTTATTTATTTATTTATTTATTTATTTATGTGTCACACCGATAACTCAAAAAATAATGCGCCGATGACGATCAAATTTGGTGAATACCTTCTTTCAGCAAGTGGTTTGGATAAGTTCGTTAGCCAGGAAAATCTGCTCAGTTCAAATAGAAAAGTCTGGACGCAGCAAGTGCCTTATGGTAGTGAATTTTCATAAAAATGTTTTTAATAGCAAATCGGTGTTTTTTTAAGAAAGCATGCATGGCTACTAGTATAACCTATATAGTAGAAAGAATGTGCCATGTTTCATCAAAATAACTTTATCGTTTGAAAATGTACAAAAATCTCCGAAAGCAAACTTAAAGTGTTCCAAAAAAAAAAACTGGTTTCTTGGTCAACCTTATAGGTTAATAGCAAATTGAGCTATTCAGATTTGAAGCAATTAATGAAAATTCGCCACCATAACGCACTTGCGGCGTCTCGAATTTCTTTTCTTACAAACATGCATTATATTTCGATGGAAAATGCAAAAATGCAAGAACATTAGGCGCGTTCGATTAAAAAAAAAAAAAAATTTGCATCACCAACGACTTATGAGCCACCTGTTATTGTAGAAATATGTTTTGAAGATGTAGTTCAAGACACCCGATAATTAATGTATGCAATTTTTTTCATATCTTGTATAATAACGGATATATTGAGCTTTATTGATTTTTTACGAAAATTCGACAAAAATTATGTACCATTAAACGATAAACTATAGCTAAGGCTACTGCCAAAGGATCAGAGAAAGGGTCTATTTGAAACGAATTTTCTGGAAATATTTTAGTAAAATGAAGGGCAAAGACGGTTGAAGCTAAGACTTCAGGCTTGGTAAAACATTCTTCTTGAGACATTTTCTTTCCAAAGCTCGTATTAGTTCCAGGTTCTTTGCCCAAATGTTGCCAATTATGACATTTTAGATCGTCTCGAGGAAAACCCCAATTATTTTTTCTTTAACTGCCTATAACTTTTTTGTCTTTTAACCTACAGAGCTAAATTGTAACGTAATTTGCCTATAATGATATAAACCCGCGTACCAAGTTTTGTTGCCCTTACTTTGTTATTTCCGGAGATATAATTTTTTTTTCGAATGAAAACACAAAATTGTTAGGGAAAACCTGGGCCGATTTTCCTAGCTAACGAACTTATCCAAGCCACTTACGAAAGGAAGATTCTTGTTTTGATTCTTCATCTTGTTATGCCCGCTCTTTTGTACCGAGGACTTGTGGAATTCTTTGCCGGCACATGTTTTTCCTTCTCCTCCGAACCTCCAAACCTTCAAGTCCAGAATTAACAAGTTGCCTCTTTCCTCCTTGTCGACACCCACAGTACGATAGTATTTAGGCGTGTTGTGGAAATATAAAAAAAAGCCATAGACTTTCCGTGGCTTCACGAGTGCTTGTGGCGTGTTGTGGAAATATAAAAAAAGCCATAGACTCTTTCCGTGGCTTCACAAATGCTTGTTCGTTTCTGCAACCGATATCATTTTTTACTGGACGCAGCAAGTGCGTTATCGTTACGAATTTTCATTAAGGCTTCAAATTTCTATAGCTCAATTTGCTATTAACCTAACGTTCGTTGGCCGGGAACCAGTTTTTCGGGAACATTTTAAGTTTATTCTCGGAAAGTTGTTGTAAATTTTCAAACAATAAAGCCTTTTGGTGAAATATGGTACATTGTTTCTACTATATAGGTCATACCGGTAACCAAAAAAATACATATTTGTTATTAAAAACATTTTTATGAAAATTCACTACCATAACGCACTTGCTGCGCCCAGACTTTTTGTTTTTGAATAAATTCAGCCTTTTAGTGAATTTTTATTAAAAAAATAATTTACTAATAGTATCGATTGTGAGACTTTGCAAAAAAAATCAAATGAGCGCGAACTAGGACCCCTAGAACCCATGTCCGGGGTCAGTTTTAATTTATATATATATATATATATATATATATATATATATATATATATATATATATATATATATATATATATATATATATATATATATATATATATATATATGCCAACCGATAACTCAAAAAATAATTAACCGATTTCGATGAAACTCGGCAAGTGCCTTTCTTTTATTAATGGCTTGGAAGAGTTCTTTAGCCAGGAAAATCCGACGAGGTTTTCGGGGAAAATTTTAAGATTTCTTTCGAAAAAAAATTTTTTCTCCGAAAATTACAAAGTAATATTAATAAAATTTGATGGATATGTTGCCTTGCGAAAGACCTTACTACGTACCCAAATTCAACTTTCTAAGTTTATAAAAAATTGAGTTATTCAAATTTTGAATTTTTTTGTCAAAAAAATTTGTTTCTCCGAAAGATATTATAAAGCTGTTTTAATGAAATTTGGTGGATATGTTGCCTTAGGAAAGACCTCACTACATGCCAAAATTCAGATATCTAAGATTATAGAAACTTGAGTTATTCAAATTTGAAGCATTTAATAAAACTTCACTACCATAACGCACTTGCTGCGTCCAGAACTTTTTAAATAGAAATTTTAGTCAGTGCAGTTCGTCCCCTTAAGAAAACCGTGTTAAACAAAACTAGAATCATTATTCTCCATTTTGATCGTAAACATAGTGTGACCTATCAAATTTTTGCTTCGTTAATCACCTGATTGGAACGAAATATTTTAACGAAAATTCGTTACCATAACCCACTTGCTGCGTCCAGACTTTTCTCCGGGAATATTTTCATTACTGCATTCGTAGGAATTCAGCCAGCTAAAATTCTTCTAACTCGCAGACACTACGCTGTGAACCAATTTACGTATTTTCAGTTATAATTCTGCTGATAATTTAGATGATCACTAGTATTTTTGGCGCACAATACAAAGGTAAAAACACCGAATAAAAATATTATAAATTTAGTAGAGGTTAATCAGGAAAAATTAGCAAACAATATCGTTAAGAATAATACAACTATAAATAAGAAGTTAGTTATTTACATAAAGTCTGACGCAGGCAGTTATTGGTATTTTGGTTTTACATTATATGACAGTTTAAGCGGAGTAGTTGCCAAATATCTAAAACGGTGTTTTATTTTCGTCCATCCCGGCTCATGCGAAATCTACGCATAAACCTACCTACCTGTTATTAATGTTGCGAATTGGAAATTTTATCATTCTAATAATTCAGTTCGATCCTAAACTCATTCATGCGGTATGTAGAATGGTATTTGAAACAGGAAAATAGCACGTCAAAATTGTTTCAACTGTCGAGTTATTTAGTTTGACGCCAATCAAGGCTAAGCTGTTTGAACAAAACAACTACTCAGCTGGTTAAATGTAATTCAATGCCCGTCGAGGTATTAGCCAGGGTGGTGGTTGTTTTCGCTCGTTAGTTTTCTTCCCACAGCTTCCCTCTCGCTGTACTGTGTGCGCTTGAAAGCTCTTGTGGAAGCCTCGAACCGTAACAACACCAGAGATGGCGCTTAAGGCTATTTTTCATTGCATATTATGGCAATGCTTGCTTTGAGGCCGACTTGTTGGAGCGCAGGTATGGCAGGTTGAACAGTCCTAAAAAGGACGAAATCGGTCTGCATCTCTTGATACATACATACATACATACATATATATATATATATATATATATATATATATATATATATATATATATATATATATATATATATATATATATATATATATATAACGAAACAGACCGATTTGCGTCCAGAGAGATTTTTTTTTAAGAAACGCTGAAACACGTCAATTTTAATATTGAGGGGGACATGTTTTGACATAAAACTCAACTTTGTCACATCAACCCCTTAAGGGTGGTGATAACAACCCCTATATTTTAAATAGGGAACATGGGTCGAGTGTTACATCATTTGAAACCTCTTTCTTTTCTGAATTCAACACACAAATTTTTTGGAAGTTTTATCAACTCGTTTAAAAGTTATTCACGGTTGGAGTTGCATGAACGTATTTCATTCATTGTGATAAGAAATGCACTAATTAGTCAATTTTTCGTTAAAAAAAACTAAAAAACAAAACCATACGTTCAAATATGTTTATTCAGTTAAATAAGTGTTCAAATTTTTGACCACCAGCTTCCATACAAAAGTACAAATTTTGTTCAAAACGAGCTCTGACATTCTGGAGCATTTGTGGAGTTATTAGACGGCATTCTTCAACAATGCGTCGTCGTAATTCTTCCAGAGACTCCGGTTCTGTTGCGTAAATTCTACTTTTTAAATGGCCCCATAGAAAGAAGTCTAAAGGAGTTAAATTCGGTGATCTAGGGGGCCACTCAATAGCACCCTTACGCCCAATCTATTGCTCTGGAAACTCTCTGTTCAAAAACTCCCTAACACATTGCGAAAAATACGGAGGAGCTCCATCTTGTTGAAACACTAATTGATTTTCTTGGTAGCGATCATAAATTTCAACAATGCCAATTAGTAGAGGGTAAACGATATCTTATAGTAACTCCAAATACGTTTCGCCACTCAAATTGCCGTCAAGAAAAATTGGTCCGATTTACCGGTCTCCAAAAATGCCAGTCCAGACATTCAATTTCTGTGGAGTTTGAGTGTGGACTTCGTAAAAATTTATTGGATTATTATCTGCCCAATAACGACAATGATGACGATTGACTGTAGAGTTTATTAAAAACGTACACTCTCTGAAAAACAGATATTGAACAGAAAGTTCCCGTTATCAGCTATTCGTGCAGTCATAACTTCACAAAACTCTAGCCGCCGATCAAAATCATCTTCATTCAGTTGTTGTACAAGATGAATTTTATACGGGTGAAATTTATGATGCTTCAATATTCGCTGATTAGTTCTTCTTTTGATGTTTGAAACAGTGGCCAATTTTCTCGTGTTCAAAGTTGGGTCTGCAGCAATTCGTCCTAAAACTTCAATCTCAGTAGTCTCATTTCTAACCGGAAATTCACGTTCAGGGTCCCTTTTTTTTTGTTAACTACTGAACCACTTTGTCGAACCTTTGCAACTAACTCCAAAATGTGTTTTCTGTTAACATGTCTGTTCGGATGTCGTACATTAAACAAATTTGCGGTACGGTTGGCACAGTCATTGTTTAAAAAAAAGAGTAGTTATTTCAACTCTTTCTTCTACAGAATACACCATTGTGAAATTAATTTTCGGTAGTACTATCACGTATCAAACCGACCGATGAACTGAAATAATAAACCGCTTTTCTCTCATTCCGATAAGAAATGTTCTGATAATCAATTTTTTGTTTACAAATCAATAAAACATTGACTATCAGCACATTTCTTATCGGAATGAGTGAAATGCGTTTTTTCATCTTCAACTGTGAATATTTTTAAACGAGTTGAAAAACCTTCCAAAAAAATGAGTGTGCTGAATTCAGAAAAGAAAGAGCTTTCAAATGATATAACACTCGACCCATGTTGCCTGTTTAAATTCTAAAGGTTGTTATCACCACCCTTAAGGGGTTGATGTGACAACGTTGAGTTTTATGTCAAAACATGTCCCTCTCAATATTAAAATCGACGTGTTTCAGCGTTTCTTAAACAAAATTCTCTGGGCGCAAATCGGTCTGTTTCATTTTCAATGCGCCACTCTATATATATATATATATATATATATATATATATATATATATATATATATATATATATATATATATATATATATATATATATATATATATATATATATATATAGGTTGTCCAATAAGCGCACGTCGGTCCATGGTTACCAGACCGTTGTACTTATTAAGTATACAGAGTGTACAGAAAAAGAGTAATAACAAAATTTATATTTTTCTTAAATGGAATCTATAGCTTTTAAGATTGTCAAATGCAGTGTTATTAATTTTTCTTTAAAAATTTAGTCAAAAACATATTTTCTTCAGACTGTTATATCTCTGCCACTGTTCGTTAGTTACCCTGAAATATTTACTTGCGATCTAATATTGGCCTAGTTTATCTTGAACTGTCTTTACATTTGGATTAGTTCATATAGGGTGTTCAAAATTTCTCTTCAAACATATCTACATTTACCGTCATTTTAATTGAATTTCTTAAATACAACACACTGTATATTATTTTGCCGTTAGAAAGCTTAAAGTGTGCTCATTCAGATAATACCATCAACCTACTTTTGAGATATTAGGATTTCCAAAAATTTACACAGAAAATGAGAAAAATCGCAGGCGGCACGTCACAAGGAATCGAAGCAATTGCTACTCGTTGACGTAATAATGTTATGTTCACTGGAAAATCAAATAAACAGAATGGAAATTACCGCTCGTCCCTTTGAAGGAAAAGGATTCTCAGAATTCTCCCAAGTACTTCTTTCTGGCCGTTATTAAGGTCGCGTGCGCGCTGCGCCATGCCATGCGTCGTTGTTGTCGTTCAGTATGTTATATTGTCAAACGTATTCAAACAAGACGGAAAAGGCGCTTTTGTTTTAATTTTCCTCATGAACATGTCTTGATCATGAACAAAGAACAATTTATGAACAAATACTTAGATATACACTGGAAAACCTCTGGGAACTTCTTTTTAACAATATGCTACCTTTTCGACAATATTTGACATTTTCGACAGTGTTAGACATTTTCGACAATATTCGACATTTTCGACTGCGTTTTCGACATGAACGTCGAAAATTAATTTCCGACGCGTCATCAACGGACGTTTCCGGTTCTAGTGTATAAGTCGGTTACCCTTATAAGCAAAAATGTTGGCTTCTCCTTGTACAAAAGATTCCGGAGATAAAATACCCCTCCATTCCAAACTCCGGGAGAGGGATGTACAGGGGGTGCCAACATCAAGATTTAACATATCCTTCTACAATATATGCGGCCTAAATTCTAACTTGAACTCCGTCCACCATTTCCTCCAGGCTAATAGACCCCACCTCCTCTATCTCACGGAAACCCAAATTAGTGCCAAAACAGCCACTAATCACCTTAATTTCCCGGGGTATGAGCTCCTTGCTTCTTTTAGATCGCATGGAGGCGTGTGCGCGTACGTACCTAGCAATCTACCCTGCACCAGACTCCCCAATTTAGAAGCTGGAAGAAAAGACATACTATGGACAACACTCTCTCTCAGGGCTGCAACTAAATTCATCTGTTGCATTTACCGGTCACATTCTGACAAAACCGACCATCTGATTTCTGAATATCGTTCCTCCGAGGTCACTATTCTTGGTGACTTCAATGTCCATAATAAGGAATGGCTAAGATCTTCAAAAACCGATCCACAAGGGAGAGCAGCGGAGGCCTTTGCAGTCAGAAATTCTTTAGCCAATATGGTTCAGCAACCTACTTACTTTCCTCGCATCCCATTAAACAGATCAAATCCCTTGGATCTCCTTCTTACCACAAATCCTGACCTGACCTGACCTGACCTGACTGCTAAAAGATATCAGTACACCCCCCGGTTGCTCAGACCACGGCATGGCCACTGCTTCCTGCACAATGCAACCCGAGGTCACAGTCATCACACCCACGTATCGTTTGGCACTACAACTCCGCGAACTGGGACGAAATGCGGGATTACTTTTCCTCATTTCCATGGGCATCTGTCTGCTTCTCGCATCCTGACCCCTCTGATATCTCACAAAACGTCACCGAAATTATCCAAGCTGGCATGAAATTATTTATTCCACGTACACAGACAACCTCTTTAGCCACTCAAAAGCTCTGGTTCTCTAAATCCTGTGACAAAGCCAGACTTGAAAAGGTCAAAGCTCATAAAACGCTTCTACACAATCCCAGTCAAGAAAACCGTCAAGCATTTAAGAAACCGCTATGTCCGCATTCTTTCTGAGGCAAAAAACTCGTTTAATAACCACATCAAAAACAAAGTCCTCTTAAGCTCCAACGGCAGCAAACCCTTCTGGACTCTTGCTAAATCTATTGGGAATAATTTCTGCAAGAGCACGTTCCCACCTCTTGTCTCAGGGGATGAAATTGTTTCTACCGCCCTGGACAAAGCTGAACTTTTTGCCTCGTTGTTCGCCGGCAATTCTACTCTAAACCCACCTCCAAATGTTCAACCACCAACAGTCCCCAATGTCGCGCATAAAATGACTGATATCACTTTCAAAACTAAAAAGGTACGAAAGATGCTCTCTTTTCTTAATACCAGGAAAGCCTCTGGCCTTGACGAGATCCCAGCTATTGCTCTAAAAAAATGCGCACCAGAACTTGCTCCTGTCCTGACTCGTCTGTTTCAGACATCTTACAATAGAGGCGTATTCCCCAGTAACTGAAAAACTGCTCGAGTACAACCCGACTCCAAGAAAGGATCCAAAGCGCTTCGTAGCAACTACAGGCCTATTTATCTCCTTTCAGTCGTCTCTAAAATGATGGAAAAGTATATAAACACCGAATTACTAAAATTTCTTGAAAAACACAGTCTAATCCACGACATGCAGTATGGATTCCGTCAGCGCAGATCAACTGCCGACCTCCTTTCCTTTGTCACCCATTCTTGGAACAAGTCTATGGAACTACACAGTGAATCCCAGATTGTCGCTCCAGACATATCCAAAGCATTCGACCAGGCCTGGCACGCAACACTGCCTAATAAACTTCCGGCCCTTGGCCTACCACCAAAACTCTGTACCTGGACAGTAAACTTCCTCTCCAACCGGAGCATTTCTGTTGCCGTGGATGGCTATTCCTCTAAACTGTATCCAATTAATGCAGGAGTACCTCAAGGTTCTGCTTTAGCCCCTACTTTGTTTCTTCTCCACATCAATGACCTCCTCTCTAGCACATCCAACCCAGTTCACAGTTACGCGGACGACAGCACCCTCCACTCAAATATACAATATTCTAAGTCTGTCTCTTTAGCCCAAGTAGATGAGGATCGCAGACTCATGGAGGGTTCTGTCTCTGTGGATCTTCAAAAAATAGTAGACTGGGGAAGTAGATATCTTGTACAATTCAACCCCACCAAATCTCAGTCTTGCTTTCTGTCTCATAAGAGATACACCAGCCCTAGACCCATCACAATAAACAACCAAATTATTCAAAGTAATGAGTCCTTTTCACATGTTGACATCTCTGTGGATCGAAATCTGAATTGGCACCAACATGTCACATCAATTGCAGAAGCGGCTGCCAAGAAATTAGGTTTCCTCTTCCGGGCTCGCAAATACTTTTCACCAGCTAATCTCTATACCTTATATACTTCACAAATAAGGCCAAACCTGGAATACTGCTCCCACACCTGGGGTGCCGCTGCCGATTTTACACTCGCTATCCTGGACTTCGTTCAGAAGAGAGATATAGGTCTCATTGGTGACCACCCTACCTTCACCCAAAGACTGCCTTCCCTTTCCCACCGACGTGCCATTGGTGACTTCTCTCTCTCTCTCTTTTATAGATATCTGCACGGGCACAGCTCAGAGGTGCTTTTTTCTATAGTTCCTTCACCTGCTGCTCCCAACAGATCTACCAGGGGAAGAGAGCGAATGCACCCTTTTACTGTTAAGGTCACCAGACATAGAACATCTTGTTGTGCCCACTCTTTTGTCCCGAGGACTTCCAAGTTGTGGAATTCCTTGCCGGCGCATTTTTCCTTCTCCGAACCTCCAAACCTTCAAGTCCAGAATTAACAAGCTGCCTCTTTCCTCCTTGTCGACACCCACGGTACGATAGTATTTAGGCTGTGAGCCCTCGTGGTGTGTTGTTGGAATAAAAGATAGACAAAAATGTATACATGATTGGAATGAAAAATTTTAAGTCTCAAAAAGATGGATCTCAAATTTTTATTAGGGGCGGCACTTCTTAAATCATATATATATAATATATATATATATATATATATATATATATATATATATATATATATATATATATATATATATATATATATATATATATATATATATATATATATAATACACCACGAGGGCTTACAGCCTAAATACTATCGATACCTCTCTATTAGTTAATTAAACTAAAAATATATCAGCCATTAGAAGTTCTCAAACAGTTGGTAAGGCTATTTAAAAACGTAAGCCGCCGTAAAAAAAGGCGAGCGTAACAAGTAGTGCTTCTCTAGACTAAATGAGATGTAAGACACAAAGCACGTGCCGCCCTTACATACTTTGTCCCTATATTAGGGTAGAAATGGGCCAAAGCTGACAATTTATTAAATTGTTAGTTGGTTGTATACAGTCTCCAATATTTAACACTTTGTATTATTTGGAGCTGCTGTGACAACATACTACTTGGTTCCGCAACGAGGTGGCGACACGTGCTTCGTGTGTAAAGGCCGGTATCCACTTGTATCAAATGACTCGTAACGTAACCGCGAACATGCTACGATACGGCTAGTGGAGACGAAAAACTGTTGCATATTACCCGTCACCAACTAGACACGTGTAACTGTTACAACCCGAACCACCATTTGTCGGTTTTTTACCGTCGCATCAATGAAAGGACACGGTCACGCGCAGCGACTAGTTGGGACGGGTGCTCTAGTTGTGTGTCGTGTACTGTTGCATTCGAAACATCCAAACTTATTGTTCAGTCGTCATTCGTCTGGTGTTGTTGTGTAGTCTAGTCTTGATTTGTGGTCTGGCTTTTGTGTGCATCTTTTTTTGTGTGTATGTGGCCATGGAGTGGACTAAGGAAGCTACAATTAATTTAATAGAACGTTATCATGAAAAAACTATAATTTGGGATCCTCAACATCCCGACCATTTCAATAAAATTAAAAAGCAGGTTGCGTGAATGGAGATTGCTGTCGACGGTGGAGGAACACTTTGATATAATTTCAAGATCCAGCAACGCAGAGATTTTTGTTTTTCCTTGCTCAAAATCTGGTGGTGAATAAAAATATATGAAGCTGCTGTTAGCTGTAACTGCAGAGCGGCATTCATATTGCTGAATACAGATAAAGACTGAGTGCTTTTTTTGATGAGCGTCGAGAACAAGTCCACGTATGTGGCGTAACCCCATTCGGTTACGTTACGAGATGATTGACACGGCCAAAAATCAAAAAAAGTCAAAATGCGTGTCGTGTCATCTTGCAACACTCTGTAACATGTTCAGTGTTACGTTACGGGGCATTGGCTCGTATGGATACCCGCCTTTATATCTCACTTAGTGTGGGAAGGCTGGCTACCATAGCCGTATTACTTTATAGGTGTATTTTCGCTGCAATTAGTATGTCGTACTGACGAGCTATAATTAGATCGAAACTGGTCTACGGTTGTAATTGTGGTGAGAATGTATCTAGCCTTAGTGCTTCTCTAGTTCTTCTGCCATGTCTAAATCGAAACTCTTCTTGATCTAGGCACTATCAGTTTTTCAAATTATTCTATTTTTCGCTGTGATTAGCATCATCTTCGCAACATGACTCTGTACATTAGCATTTTAATGTAGTGAAAATTTCCCAGTTGCTTGCTCTTTGCTTTCTGGAACAACACTGGATGGAGACATTTTTTTCTAGCATTGACCTAAAATTGGCCTTGTAAGTTAATTTTAATTATCATTCTGTCAATTTTATATCGTGCAAACCATGGTTAACGAGATTTTTTTAATGTACAACTCCAGTAAAACGGGTGGAACTTTTTCCTGTCACGCTAGGTTAATCTCCATACAAAAGTCGATGCAAATAAGCCACAGCTGTCGCCGTTAAGAAGAGACGTAAGACATAAGGATAGCAAATAAATCGCCTTCACGATTAGCTAGATAAAATCACAGAATGTAAATATAATGTCAAAGCGAGGCAAAGACGTTAGCCAGTTTGTCATTTTTAATGAATTAAAAGTGGACCCTCGTATCGCCATAAAAGGTATTAAAAGAGGCTCGAAGTCGTAAATTTTCAGTTGGCGACCTTCACTCTACATTCGGGGCAAGGTTGCGAAATCCATCTAGAAATTACATACATACACACATACATACCTTATATTTGCTGCAGCGATTCCCACATTACGATTAATACACGGCTCATATTTTACAATAATAGCTCAAGTGCATCATTGCAAACTTCACAATAAATTTTATATCTCCTGCATGTTGGTTTCTTAATGGCA
Organism: Tillus elongatus; assembly: GCA_964006375.1. NCBI lineage: Eukaryota > Metazoa > Arthropoda > Insecta > Coleoptera > Cleridae > Tillus > Tillus elongatus. Next base: position 5,456,915 of record OZ023262.1, on the reverse strand, counting down.
GTCAACGCTAAATACATATACGTGGGCTAGTCAATAAGTCCGTGACTTTTTAATTAAACACAGGTTTTTTGACAAAAAATCATTTTATTTCTCAATATAGTCTCCTTCGAGCTCTATACTGTTAGAAATTAAAATATTTCAAATAAAATTGGTTTATTCAGAATTAATATAATTACTAAAGATCACACGCCAATAACTCAACAACTAATAATAATCTAATTGAATGTTCATCTTCAGTACACCCGGGTATCTCCCTTCATCCTTGCCCTTCTTACTAGTGATGGGAAAAACGGTTATTTTCTGTTAACAGTTGAAGCCGTTAACGGTGTTTAATAATAACCGTTGAAAATAACGGCTTCAGTTATTTTAAACTGGATAGTCGATAGATAGTATCCTGCATTCCCAAAGCTGAGAGCGAGAGCGAGCACACTAGTATAAATGCATTGTATTTTTACCCCGTTATTTCACGTAATGTATAAATCTCAAATTTTGTAGATATGAAAAGGAAACAAAGGGTTAAGAAATTATAATAAGCGTGTCGTAAATCTTTTGCCACTCTGAAGTGAAACTTTTAGAAATCAGAAAGGAATCTTCTATAAGAATTTACTTAGATGTTTTAGGAATTATAAACTAGTCATTTCTAACAAATTTATTTTATGAGGGGTCTTTACGTAAATGTCAATGCCACAGCAAGAATCAATAAACATCATTATTTATCACGTCTTGGGACGTTAGACGTTAGAACTTTTATTGCTACACAGGGAGTGATTCTAAGAACTCCATAACATAACGCAGCTCATAAAATTTCGGTAAAGAAATTTGCCTTTATTCCGTACATATGGTTTGTTATTACATTATGCTTTTATTCTTTCTTAGAAAGATCTCTATCTCTAGTTACATTTTCGGTTCACTGGTCATCTTTATCAGTCCACTTTTAAAAACTGTGCAAATAACAGTCAACAGTATAAAAAATTGAGTTTGAGTTTGAGTTTAAAAAAAAATTGGAAGATATATAGTATTAATAAAAAGACACCCCTTATTTTTCTTCAAAGAATCACCCTGTAAAATTTTTCGCATCAATTTGGAAACACTATATATATATATATATATATATATATATATATATATATATATATATATATATATATATATATATATATATATATATATATATATATATATATATTCATTTAATTTTTTATATTTAAATGTATATAGATATTAGAAAATGTTGTATCATTATATTTTTTTATCAATTTGATAACTATTATTAGACAAACGAAAATGACGTGTTAACTGTTTTCTTAGGTAATGTGTATAAATCTAAATGAATAAGTACTTTAATTTCACGTGAAATAACCCTATTTTGCGTTGTCTATAGTGAAAGTAATAACACGTTTTTACAGAAATTCATCTTTTCGCCCAACATTTTTTATTAGTAAATATTTGGCTTTACATACTAGTGGGAAACTCAACTGTTTCAAAAATAACAGCTTCTCAGTTTAACAGAATAACTCTGTGTAGTAGTGTCCGTATGCCGTATCCCCATCAACAACCGGTTAAAGTTAAAATCGACGTCCCTAAAGCTGTGAGCGAGAGCGAGCACACAGTCCGCTCTATACTGTATAACTATACATATTTAGCATTCCCAATCTCAAGGCTATTCATCTCGTTAAATGGTTAAAAAACAGTTGCCGATGAAAACCGATGTTTATTTATCGAACCTAGTTGCAGTAGAACTGAAACAGACACGACTCCGAATTCTAGTTTAGTGTAAAAAGCGTTACTTTTTAAGCTGTTATATTTATAAATCCATAACTGGTGGTTACCGTTACGGCTCGGTAACCGTTTAAAAATAGCTGACAGTTAAATAACGACCCATCACTACTTCTTACATATCGTCACTCAGTCTGTTTACTTAAGCCATACGCCAACTACGTTTGAATACTCACACAACCAGTGTCGGCGCGCTTCTAAGATTGCCAAACTGGTATTTTTAATAACTAGCAATCTTACAATACACTTCGCCCAACGTTTCTCTAATTTTTTTATCCTCTCCAAAAAATAAGATTTGCCGAGGTCCTCAAAATAGGTATTTGTGAGATGATTTCATCATTGGAGTCAGATCTCTTTCCGCCGAGCCATTTCTTTAAGTTTGGAAACAAGAAATAGTCACTCGAGGCTAAATCCTTAAAATAGGGCGGATGATGGAGCAATTCGTAACCCAATGTTTGCTATTTCGCCATGGAGACAACATATGTGTGCACCCTTGCATTGTCTTGGTGGAAAATAACTTTTTTCTTGGCCAAATGCGGTCATTTCTTCTTCAAATCGTCATTGAATCGGTCCAATAAGCTTGTATAGTATTCGCCATTGATTGTTCTTCCCCTTTGAAGGTAATCAATGTGGATTATACCACGTGCATCCCAAAAAAATGGTCGCCATGACTTTATTGGCTGACAAACCCACTTTGGCCTTCTTTGGCGCCGATTCGCTGTTTTGACTGCTGCTTGGTCTCTGGTGTGTTGTGGTGAATCCATGTTTCGTCCACGATTACGAAACGGCTAAAAACTCGTCATTGCGGTTGAACAACGCCAAACACTCCTTTGAAGTCGTCACACGATTGCGTTTGTGGTCGATTGTGAGCAAACGCGGCATCCATCTTGCGGATAGCTTGCTCATACCCAAGTGATAATGCAAAATCGATATCACTGAGCCATGTGATATGCCTATGGCTTCCACAATATCCCGTACTTTCAATCTCTGATCGGCCAACACCATATCGTGAATTTTTTCAATTGTTTCGTGTGTAGCGACTTCAACTGGGCGTTCAGAACGTTCGGCGTCATTTGTGCTTGTACGGGTGCAACGAAATTCAGTAAACCACTTTTCTGCCATCGAAATTGATGGTGCAGAGTCCCCATAGTATTTATCAAGCTTAGCCTTGGTTTGAGTGATGGTTTTTTTCCGCAAAAAATAATGTTTGATGTGCACACGAAATTCACTTTTTTCCATTTTCGTTATAACTCAAGAGGTTGTCTGCTTTCAATGTCCATCTAACACAAACTAAATGACGCAGCTTGCTCAAAATTTGACAGGAGTCAATTGACATATGCTTGTTGACAAGAGCAGTGTTGCCCTTCCTGTGAAGAGGCGGGAAATTCAAAAAGTGACGGACTTCTTGATCCGCACTCGTAGATCCTATTTTATCATTCCCGTCTTAATCAGAGATACAAGTTCATGGTTTGATGAGAAACTCCAAAAAAGATTTCTTATTAAACTTATAATTTTTAAATACGATACTTTGAAGTCATAATTACAATCTCAAGGCGACGTCGCCCTGTTGTTTCTCCTTTCATTTCATTGTAACTTCCGCATAGTACGAGAGCCCATGACCAAAATTTTTGCCTCATAGCAATACGATCAAAACCGCATCAAATTTGATAGATTCGATTATCCTGAACCCGAAAATCGTAATATCAGAAATTTTCCGTGTATCGTCTGACCTGACCAAATTGTCAAAAATGTCAAAATATTTTACCAAACTGTATCATAGCAATCCGTCTGATTTTCAGAATGTAGTTGTAGCAGAAGATATCGAAAACAGGTTTTTTAGACGCCAGTAGCGTAGCGCGTACCCAGGAGACCACTGAACAAACTTTAAAATGAGACCAAAAGAAGTATCGTATCAAAACGTCTGAAAATCCTTTTCACGAGTGTATTTGCGCCAGTTTATGCGAATCATTTTTCCGAAGAAAATGGGAGCACATTAAATTTTGAGACTGTTTTGAAAACGTTAAAAAGTTTAACCGATCGGTAACATAGCAATTCGTCTGAAAATTGTTAGACGTGATAAAATAAGTTGCCCAGGTGTAGAAAAAAATTATATCAGACAGATTCAGTGTACCACCTTACTAATCAGACAACTTTTCGATACTCCGAAATCATTCAAAAATCGTATTGAGGCGATTGAAGTCTATGTTACAAGCCAGTGAATAAGTTGCGACCCTCAAATTATTTGATGATGATTAAAAGTTTGCGACGCAGCAAGTACGTTATGGTAGCGAATTTTCATAAGAATTGTACACTATTAGTAAGGTATATTATTAAAACTAATTCTTTAGGTTTAAATGGACCTGGGAGATCTGTTTTAGGGTCCCAGTTAGCGAAAGTAATGAGTAGTGATGGGAAAAACGGTTCTTTTCTGTTAACAGTTGAAGCCGTTAACGTTATTTAATAATAACCGTTGAAAATAGCGGCTTCAGTTATTTTAAACTGGATAGTCGATCGATAGTATCCTACATTCCCAAAGCTGTGAGCGAGAGCGAGCACGCACTAGTATAAATGCATTGTATTTTTACCCCGTTATTTCTCGTAGTGTATAAATCTCAAATTTTGTCGATATGAAAAGGAAACAAAGGGTTACGAAATTATAATAAGCGTGTCGTAAATATTTTGCCACTCTGAAGTGAAACTTTTAGAAATCAGAAAGGAGTCTTCTATAAGAATTTGCTTAGATGTTTTAGGAATTATAAACTAGTCATTTCTAACAAATTTATTTTATCAGGGTCTTTACGTAAATGTCAATGCCACAGCAAGAATCAATAAATATCATTATTTATCACGCCTTGGGACGTTAGACGCAGCTAATAAAATTTCGGTAAAGAAATTTGCCTTTATTCTGTACATATGGTTTGTTATTTCATTATGCTTTTATTCTTTCTTAGAAAGATCTCTATCTCTAGTTACATTTTCGGTTCACTGGTCATCTTTATCAGTCCACTTTTAAAAACTGTGCAAACAACAGCCAACAGGATAAAAAATTGAGTTTGAGTTTTAAAAAAAATTGGAAGATATATAGTATTGTTTATTTACTTATTTTAATATTCGTTGTTTTAAAATTAGTTTCAAAAATTTCAAAGGGCTGTAACTTGGAGGAGAAGGGGTTTCAAGAAAAACTTAAAAAAAGACACCCCTTATTTTTCTCCAAAGAATCACCCTGTATATATATATATATATATATATATATATATATATATATATATATATATATATATATATATCTATATATATATATATATATTCATTTAATTTTTTATATTTAAATATATATAGATATTAAAAAATGTTGTATCATTATATTTTTTTATCAATTTGATAACTATTATCAGACAAACGAAAATGACGTGTTAACTGTTTTCTTAGGTAATGTATATAAATTTAAATAAATAAGTACTTTAATTTCACTTGAAATAACCCTATTTTGCGTTGTCTATAGTGAAAGTAATAACACGTTTTTACAGAACTTCATCTTTTCACCCAACATTTTTTATTATTAAATATTTGGCTTTACATACTAGTGGGAAACTCAACTGTTTCAAAAATAACAGCTTCTCAGTTTAACAGAATAACTCTGTGTAGTAGTGTCCGTATGCCGTATCCCCATCAACAACCGGTTAAAGTTAAAATTAAAATTAAACCGTTTTATTGTACCGAAGATCGTATGTCCCTAAAGCTGTGAGCGAGAGCGAGCACACTAGTATAAATAATAATGTTATGAAGTACAGTTCGCTCTATACTGTATAACCATACATATTTAGCATTCCCAATCTCAAGGCTATTAATCCCGTTAAATGGTTAAATAACAGTTGCCGATGAAAACCGATGTTTATTCATCCAACCTAGTTGCAGTAGAACTGAAACAGACGCGACTCCGAATTCTAGTTTAGTGTCAAAAGCGTTACTTTTTAAGCTGTTATTTTTATAAATCCATAACTGGTGGTTACCGTTACGGCTCGGTAACCGTTTAAAAATAGCTGACAGTTAAATAACGACCCATCACTAGTAATGAGTCCTTTTCACTTGTTGGCATTCCTGTGGATCGAAATCTCAATTGGCACCAACATGTCACATCAATTGCAGAAGCGGCTGCTAAGAAATTAGGTTTCCTCTTCCGGGCTCGCAAATACTTTTCACCAGCTAATCTCTATACCTTATATACTTCACAAATAAGACAAAACCTCGAATACTGCTCCCACAACGGGGGTGCCGCTGCCGCTTCTACACTCGCTATCCTGGACTCAATTCAGAAGAGAGCTATACGTCTCATCGGTGACCCTACCCTCACCCAAAGGCTGCCATCCCTTGCCCACCGACGTGCCGTTGGTGACCTCTCTCTCTTTTATAGATATCTGCACGGGCACTGCTTAGAGGAGCTTTCTTCCATAGTTCCTCCACCTGCCGCCCCCGACAGAGCGAATGCAACCTTTTACTGTCCGGGTCACCAGACATTGTTGTGTCCGCTCTTTTGTCCCGAGGACTTCCAAGTTGTGGAATTCCTTGTCGGCACATGTTTTTCCTTCTCCTCCGAACCTCCAAACCTTCAAGTCCAGAATTAACAAGCTGCCTCTTTCCTCCTTGTCGACACCCACGGTACGATAGTATTTAGGCTGTAAGCCCTCGTGGTGTGTTGTTGGAAAAAAAATTATATGAAAATTTTTATATTTTATATGCAGATAAAAAAATTAAAAATTGGTCTTAGATATAACATGTAAGTACTGCAAGTGTCTTTAAAAAACGTGTTGCAAATTTCATTAAAATTCAATTTTTTTCAGAAAAAAAAATTTTTTGCAAATGGAATGTACCTGTCAAATTAAAAATATGGCAGGTATTTTTCCATATTAATTGCTTGGATGGTTTTGTTTTAGTCAACCCATCCAGTTTTTGCAAACAATAAACAACAAAAAAAGATTTTTTATAACAAATTTGTAGTTATCCGCGAAGCTCATTATGTCATTTTTCTTTAATTTAGTACCCACGGTGCGTTTACATAGCTATGTGAAAACTGGAACCTGTGATGAGCACTAATAAGTACATTTGGAGAACCCAAATCATTACAGCACATATTTTAAAGACCTTACGATCGTTTCGTTGACCAAGTCAACATCTATTAGTTATATTGCTAATGACTCACATCATACGTTTGCACAAAAAACTTCTAGTTTAAATTTATTAGTAAATAGATTGATCAATTTTCCGTTGATTAAAAATAGATTTAATACAGAATTAAAATACATAAAAAATGTGGCGAGATATATCAGTTACTCGGATGGTTTAATAGACAAATTAGTTAACAAACACAGAACAAAGAAGGTGATATCTGAATGTACGACATTTAAGAATGATGAAATCGAGAAAAAAATTGTGTTTACCTTATGAACCACGAATCACAAAGGGTTTGGAAAGTATTTTTAAGAAAGTCGATTTACATTTGACGTTTTCGACGAAAAGTAATTTAAAAAATTTGTTGGGTAATACGAAAGACAAAGACAAAGTCACTGAAATGTCCGGAATTTATGAGATTAGTTGCAAAGATTGTGATCTTAAATACGTGGGCCAAACTAGGAGAAACATAGCCACCAGATTTCGTGAACATCTCGCACATTTACGATATGGTACGGTGGACAAATCATGTGTGGCACAACATATATGGGATAATAACCACCACATTGTCAAAGAAAATTTGAAACTTGTCAAAAATGTCAGACATCAAACTATGCTTGATTCATTAGAAAGTATTTTTATATTAAGGTCTATTAAGAACAAAACTTCATTAAATCGTGTGGCACCTGTAATTTGTAGCTCGTTGTTTTCTCTTTGCATTTGACCGCTTAAATATTCCTGATTTGTCTGGTAGAATAATAAATTATTGTCAATAACTCGACCGGTTTATACACATACTAATCACTATGTTTGTCTTGATTTAAATACCGGTTCGGTTTTTTGTATATATATGTAGTCAATATAAATATTTTCACGTAGAATTAAAATCAATATAAATAAATATAGTTTTTATGTAGTATTTTAGTTGAACTATTTTTCCTTTGTTAAAGTTAACAAGGTGAGATAGACATCTGGGTTTTTAGTTTTCTATTTTTAAAAGAGATGAGTTGAGTTTATGTTGTTTATCTCACCAGATGTCTTTATCGGCATGAACCAATATACACATAGTAAATTTCTAGATCGAAAAGAAACTTGCCGTTTCTTTAAAGAACTCTGGTCCTTTTAATACCTATATTAGATAAGGGTCATAAATTTGTCGACCAAAAGATTAAAGCAGGTCCGACCTGTTTCACTGCGCAATAAACAAACGATCGTTCTTGGACGACAACTTTACTTCGGACTAGTTCGTTTATCTTGACGCGATATAAATATACGGGATCTAGTTTTTTATGTTAGAATTTTTCTTCCTCTGAAGATGTTGACATGATCAACGAAACGATCGTAAGGTCCCTGAAATATGTGTTGTGGTGATTTGGGTGTTCTACAAGTGTACTTATTCGTTTACATATGTGTTACTATGGTTTAAGATTGAAGATTCTAGCTTAATACGAAATTGAGTTAACAGATTTCAAATATTTTTACAAAAATTCTCTACCGTAATGTATTGGCTGCACCCATACTTGTAATTTAAGGTAGACTTTCACTAGCATACTATGTGTCTAAAATTAACAATTTTCAAAATATTTCGTTTTTTCGAAAATTTTTGCAGAAAAATAAGCTAAAAGATTCATCTTTTCCACACAACACTCCAGTTTGTGTACCTTCATCACACGTATTACAGTTTTGCGTTGCAACGTACAGTGTGATAGAAATTGACTTGGCAACTTGACAAAATTCAACTGATCAAAACTTGCGTTTTTCAAATGGGACAGCCTGTATTTTATTAAATAAGTTAATTGACATGTCGAATCTCTTTAGATTTACATTAGCATTCCCTACACCTAAATTTAACCGTTTTGGAAATAAATACATATTTATACCCCACAAGAAAAAATCTAACGGAGTTAGATCTGGCGATCTAGTGGGCCACTCCAATGGACCTCTTCTACCAATCCATCGTCCAGGAAAGATATAATTTAATAATTCACGCACATTTCTCGCATAATGTGGTGGTGCACCGTCTTGTTGGAACCAAATTCTGTCGTGAATGTTTCCATTGTTTCCTGGATATTATCTTGCAAGAAATGGTAATATGGAGTGATTTAGAAGTGCTAAATATTTGTCGCCATTTAAATTTCCATCTTTGAAGAAAGGCCCAACAATATGTCGCTAAATAATGCCACATTAACCTTTTGAGGGTGTTGAGTATGACTTTCCCCCATTCAGTGAGGATTATTATCGGACCAATACCTATAGTTTTGGCGATTGACAGTTCCATTTAAACAGAACGTTGCCTCATCGGAGAAACAAGTTTTATAAATAAACTGGCGATCATTTAAACACCTATCCATCATGACACCACAAAATCTGACCTATCAAAATCATCATCAGATAAATGCTGCTCAAGTTGAATTTTATAGGGATGGTATTTTTCTTTTTTCAACGCCCTACGAACCGACACTTGCGAGATCTCAAGATCTGGGGCAACTTGCCTAGTTGAGACATGGGGAGATTCGGCAATAGCCAATAGTGTATCTAGCTGTTTCTCCTCAGTTGTTGCAGATTCCCTCTTAAAATCTCTGGATAGTTTTATTCACAGTTATCCTACTACTAGGGAGTCTTTCGGGATACAATTGATTAAATTTCCGACAAACCTCCTCGTGAGGTCTTTATCTGTCTCCATATCCTCGCATAATTAAAATTTGTATTCTCTGCTTTTCATTTAATTGATCCATATCTTATACGAGAAATTGAAAAATTACTTCAGAAACACTCAAATATTACTTGACCAATAAAGGCGGAAGCACACGCTGCCAGCTTGACTGTGACAGTAACTCATAATTGTTATTATCTTATTAAGGTGAAAAAAATTATAATTTATAAACCATCCTCAGTAAGACAAAAAACGGGACAATGTACAAGCAGATAAGCTTGGAATTTATTAAGACCATTCGACCAGTTCGTATTCGTGTGTTACTTTACTCAAATATTACTTGACCAATAAAGGCGGAAGCACTCGTTGTCAACTTGACTGTGACAGTAAATTAAAATTTTTATTATCTTATTAAGGTAAAAAAATATCATTTATAAACCATCCTCAGTAAGACAAAAAACGGAACATTGTACAAGCTGACAAGCTTGTAATTTATTAAGACTAGTCGACCAGTTCGTATTCGTGTGTTTCTTTACACTTCATTTCTTTTCTGGTATAAAAGACAAAAAAACGGGTCAATGGACAAAAAAGTACAAGCTGGTAAGATTGGAATTTATTAAGACGAGTCGAGCAGTTCGTATTCGTGTCTTACTTCACATTTGATTTTTTTTCTGTGATTTTTTCTTATGCAACCCCCATCTTGTGATACATTGTTAGAAGCAGAAAAGATCGTATTTTTAGAAATTAACAGTTACTGGCCCTGTTACCATTTAAAAAAAAATGACCTACACCCTGTATATTCTGTAATAAAAGGGGTAAATGCTTGGAAATCACGTCATAATATGCGAAAATACGTCCAATATGCACATATCAAATTTCAATTTTTTTTGCTGCTTACTTTAGATTTTATAAGTCCCGGTCCATACATTTGGCGCGGCTGTATATAAACACAGATGTCCTCATTGGTGAATTTTTCGTTTCACGAAGAATTCCCTATAAAAACCACCCGACTTTGTGTATCGCCTACAAACATAACTCGAGAGTCTTCGAATTCGACCTTTTCAATTTCACCTAGTTACCATTTCAGTACCGGTCAGCTGTTACGTTACACCATTTGAACCATCGACAGTTTGTCGCGAGTGAAAGATGCCATAGATGTCCATCAGTGCCGCTGTGATTGTGTGATGTTATTGTGTTTATATAATCTTATCAGTACTATATCCTGTCTTACCTCTTGTGATATAGTAGTATGGTTACCTCAGGAATGTCGTATGCGGTGCACTACGAGCTGGGCGGCAGTCGCTCCCAGGACCGGGACTTCCTGCAGGACTTCTCCAGGATGTCCATCGACGGCGTCGATGATAAACAAGTGCTCTATGTGGCTATGGCCACTTGGATACCCAAATGTAACATGTACCATCTCAATAAGTATGTTCCGCTGATGCCCAGTTTCACAAAGCTCGATTAGATATTTAAGCGGCGGTTAGATAATGAAGCCTTCAGACGACCAATCACAGAATAAGATTCGGGTGTTTGCCATGACAATCAAATATTTAGAAGCTGTGATTGGTTGTATTAAGCCTTGATTAACTATGGGTCGTTTAATATTTAATCGAGCTTTGTGAAAACTGGGCATTAATCTGTTAATTGTTATAATAATTATACTCATTTTCAAAGAAATCTAAACACCCAGTAATGTTGATCAATTTAAATGAAATCTATACGTAATGTGTGTTTAATCAAACTTAAAAAATGTTCTGGGCGCAGCAAGTGCATTATATTAGTGAATTTTCATAAGAATTGTACACTTAGTAAGGTAAATTATTAAAACTAATTCTGTAAATTTAAATGGACCTGGGAGATCGGTTTTAGAGGTCCCAGTTAGCGATTATTTGAAGAAATTTCAATTTTCTATGGAGCTAGAGAATTATAATTTGGTAGAGATATACAGTGTGTTCCAAACTGAATGGGAATGTATTGCTATCTCCGTTATTATTAGAGGTAGGGAGACGGTTAAATTACCAATGTTTTGTAGAATTTCATGCTCGTTCGAAATATTACTTGTATTTTGCACTGCTTCTTTTCATTTTCGAGTTATTTTTAAAAAACCAAAATTTGTCGATTCCTTTTTTCTTCAATATTTAAGTAGGCGTTGATCCGACATATCTAAGACTTGTATTAGTGTTCAAAAAGCAGTAGGCCATGGAGTCTTAACAATTGACTTATTTTTAACATAATTTTTCGTAATGATTCATGATAAAAAAATAGGAACTTTGAGGGCACCAATGAATCGGCCCATTATTACAAATGATATTTTACATTACAACATTATCCTAAAAAAGACGCCTCCGTGGCCGTGCGGGAAAGTCGATGACTTTCCAATACGGACTCGGGGGTCGACGGTTCGAGACTCACCGGCGGCAGATGATTTTTCAAATCACTGTCGTCGTTGAGATCGAGCTTAAGGTGGAGGGTAGGTTAGTTTAGATGAGCAAAAAGGGCCAGCAATGGCCTAATTGCCAGTAAGCATCTTACCTTTACCTTTTATTCTAAAGAATTGTTATAATTTAATTAAATAGGTAAACCTAGTAAATAACTAAATTTACTAACAGAACTCAATAAAAAGCAGATTAATGATTTAGGGAGACGCCTTTGAAAAGTGTTTGATTTTTAAACGTAAGTCAACTGAAAAACAGCAGAAGAAAGGTTGCAATGGATATAACACTCTCGCGACAATTAAGAATACTGTCATTCTTAATTATCTGAACAATTTGAAGTGTATTTAACACGTTGCTTAAAATTTTGTACTAAAAAGTTTGTTTCCTGTTTATTTTAAATATTATTCAACAATATGTTCAGTAATGAAGAATATTTTGACATGTTGGAATGTTATATTCGTTCTAACCGAAATACTGAGGCAGCTGCAAATTCATATCAAAACAACTACCCAGAAAGATGACAACCAAACACCAAAATATTTCGCAGAATAGTGACCAATCTATTGAACGACGGTAGCTTCTACGCAAAGAAACTACCAATGCCTAGAAATGAAGAAAGAAATAATGCCGTCTTACAGGTTTCAAACAAAAACCCTCCGCAATCTGTTCCTCTCCAAATGTTCAACCACCAACAGTCCCCAATGTCGCGCATAAAATGACGGATATCATTTTCAAAACTAAAAAGGTACGAAAGATGCTCTCTTCTCTTAATACCAGGAAAGCCTCTGGCCTTGACGAGATCCCAGCAATTGTTCTCAAAAATTGCGCACCAGAACTTGCTCCTGTCCTGACTCGTCTGTTTCAGATATCTTACAATAAAGGCATATTCCCTAGTAACTGGAAAACTGCTCGAGTACAACCTATCCCCAAGAAAGGATCCAAAGCGCTTCCTAGCAACTACAGGCCTATCTCTCTCCTGTCAGTCGTCTCTAAAGAGATGGAAAAGTATATAAACACCGAATTACTAAAATTTCTTGAAAAACACAGTCTAATCCACGACAGGCAGTATGGATTCCGTCAGCGCAGATCGACTTCCGACCTCCTTTCCTTTGTCACCCATTCTTGGAACAAGTCTATGGAACTACACGGTGAATCTCAGATTGTTGCTCTAGACATATCCAAAGCATTCGACCAGGTCTGGTACGCAGCGCTGCTTAATAAACTTCCGGCCTATGGCCTACCACCAAAACTTTGTACCTGGACAGCAAATTTCCTCTCAAACAGGAATATTTCTGTTGTTGTGGATGGTTATTCCTCTAAACTGTATCCAATTAATGCAGGAGTTCCTCAAGGTTCAGCTTTAGCCCCTACTTTGTTTCTTCTCCACATCAATGACCTCCTCTCTAGCACACCCAACCCAGTTCACAGTTACGTGGACGACAGCACCCTCCACTCAAATATACAATATTCTAAGCCTGTCTCTTTAGCCCAATTAGATGAGGATCGCAGACTCATGGAGGGTTCTGTCTCCGTGGATCTCCAAAAAATATTAGACTGGGGAAGTAGAAATCTTGTACAATTCAACCCCACCAAATCTCAGTCTTGCTTTCTTTCTCATAAGAGATACACCAGCCCTAGACCCATCACAATGAACAACCAAGTTATTCAAAGTAATGAGTCTTTTTCTGTGGATCGAAATCTTAACTGGCACCAACATGTCACATCAATTGCAGAAGCGGCTGTTAATAAATTAGGTATCCTCTTCCGGGCTCGCAAATACTTCTCACCAGCTAATCTCTATACCTTATATACTTCACAAATAAGGCCAAACCTCGAATACTGCTCCCACATCTGGGGTGCAGCTGCCGCTTCTACACTCGCTATCCTGGACTCCATTCAAAAGAGAGCTATACGTCTCATCGGTGACCCTACCCTCACCCAAAGGCTGCCATCCCTTGCCCACCGACGTGCCGTTGGTGACCTCTCTCACAGCGAATGCACCCTTTTACTGTCCAGGTCACCAAACATAGAACATCTTGTTATGCCCGCTCTTTTGTCCCGAGGACTTCCAAGTTGTGCAATTTCTTGCCGGCACATGTTTTTCCTTCTGCTTCGAACCTCCAAACCTTCAAGTCCAGAATTAACAAGTTGCCTCTTTCCTCCTTGTCAACACCCACGGTACGATAGTATTTAGGCTGTAAGCCCTCGTGGTGTGTTGTTAAAATTAAAAAAAAAAAAAACTGTGGTGAATATAGTGGTTCTGAGCGGGGGGTAAACAGAATTGTAAAGAAGGTATAGCTGCAAAATGGGATAAAGGCAGCTTATGGAGGTCCAACTAAGCTGTTTTTTCGCACTTTCCGCTCACATTTCCTTTTTTATCTTTTTCCCCGCCCAACACCCCTATTCACTTCTGGTCTCGTAACTTTCCTGGGGGCTGTTTATAAGAAATATTTCTTGTTGCTTGTGAATCTAGAAGGAGATCTAAGCATGTTTCTGATTTTTTGTCTAAAAAGCCCTTGTGTGCTAATCTGCAAATTTACCGAAAACTACATTTTTATTCACAAAAGGAATGTACCTGCCAAATTATAAACGTGGCTTGTATTTTCCTTATAAGCCGCTTTGATGATCCGTTTTAATCAACTCCATCGAACCAGTTTCTGCAAACAAAACAACAAAAATGGTTTTCTAAAACAAATTTGTCGTTGCCTTTGAAGCTTATTGTGTCATTTTTTAAATTTAGTACCCACACTGCTTTTGACGCCAGGGAGCAATTTCACCGCATTATCCTGGAAATGTTGCCGACCCTTGCAGCTACCTAGATGAAAACTGCATTGAAAACCAGTTATTGTTTTAAATTACGTTAAAAAATGTAAGACTTGGTGGGTTTGGCAATTTGAAGTGGATATCCGTATATTTTTAATGGAAGATTCAGTTTAAAAATGCACATATGCGATGTCTTAATACGGTAGTGTTATTCATCGTAAAGCGTTATTGGCAATTAAGCCATTATCTCGACTGTAAACAAACAAAACAGTCACCACAGAGTATGTATCACACATATTACCAAATAAGAATTGCATAAACACTTTATTAAAGACATAAATAATGTAGAAAATGGCATTTTCAACGAGAGCATACCATATGGTATTTTCAACACGTTTGTTTTGTAATATTTTATAGATTTAGATTCAAGAATAAATAGTAAAACTGATCGCGAAATCGGGGGAAGAGTATCACACCGAATACTCAAAAAAATAATGGGCCAATTTTAATCAAATTTGGCAGATTCCTTTTGTAAATGGCTTGGACAAGTTCGTTAGCAGGAAAATCGGCCCAGGTTTTCCGGGATATTTTTGTGTTTTCTTTCGGTAAATTTTTCAATCTCCGAAAATAACAAAGCTATGGTAACGAAATTTGGTAGGTAGGTTGACGTTATAAAAAGTAAATTATACGCCAAAATTAAGATATCTACGTTACAAGAAAAAAAGTTATAAGTATCTAATTGAAACAATGTTTGGTGCCAGATCATTTCTATGAAAAATCACTACCATAACACACTTTATATTGGTGCGAAAGAAATTAACGCATCACCGTAAATTTGTCATAATTTTGAGGTTAAGTATTTTCCGAACCAATCATTCAATTTTGATGTTCTTTTTTTGTATTGTACAATCACTCTTCTAGAATTTTACTACCACTTTGATTCTTTCACAAGTTTATGTTTCTCTTACATACGGGCTGTCCCAGACTGAATGGGAATGTATTGCAATCTCCGTTATTATTAGAGATAAAGAGACGGTTACATTAGCAATGTTTTGTAGAATTTCATGCTCGTTCCAAATATGACCTGTATTTTGCCCTGCCGCGTTTCGTTTTCGAGTTATTTTGAAAAATAAAATTGTCGATTTCGTTTTTCTTTATTATCTAAGTAGGCGTTGATCTGACATGTCTAAGACTTGCACATTATCAGGACACTTTTTACACGAGTCATCTTTTTGTGCTATTCTCAACTTTGGTTTGTTATTTGTTTTTGAGCTACATGTATTAACGTTTGTTTTATTATGGCAGCCATCTTCGATATTTTGCACATGTGATAGCCCGTGAAAAGAGCTTTCCAATAATGTACAACATGCTTGAGAAATCTTGTAATTGCACTGACAATTTGGAGAAAAACCGTTTTGAGGATAGTAGGCTATGAAATCCAATACCAGAAAAGAAATGACAAAAAAATAACTGTTCAAAAAGCAGTAGGCCATGGAGTCTTAACAATAGACTTCTACTTTTAACATAATTTTCCGTAATGATTCAATACTTAATTAGGTAATAATGATAGGTAATATTATGTGAAATAGTTTAATAAAGAAACCCGGCAATAACAAATATAAACTTAAACTCCACAAAACAACACAATTAGAAACGGAACTCAACAAATAATAAAATAGAAACTTAAAAATACACTAAGTAGAAAATTGTTCAATATGGCCACCCGTTTTGTTCAATGCACTTTATACACCTTTTTGAAACATGCCTGCAAACTCTGATGAGGGTGTTTTGGTTATTATGATTTATAGCTTCCGTGATTCTGTTTCGTAATTCATCGATATCTTGTGGTGGATCGAATTTATACACATCATTCTTCAGAGTACCCCAAAAATAAAAATCCATGGGTGTTATATCAGGACTTCGAGCGCATCAATTAACCGGCCCATTGTTACAAATGACACGATTATTAAAATTTTGGTACAAAAATTCTTTGACTATCCTAGCATTGTAAGCTGGACAACCGTCTTGTTGGTACCAAATCTCGTCTAAATTATCATGAACTCTTCTAATTGTTGGTAAGATATCATTTCTCAATAGATTAAGATATCTTTCCCCAGTTAAAATATTTTCAAAAAAGAATGGACCAACAATGAATTTACCTGAAACTTTATAAAATTAACTGTAATCTACAAATAAAAAGAACAGTTTTTTACCTAATAAGCCGCACCAAACATTAATACCAAATCTGTCTTGCAATCGTCTTTCTTCCTTTAGATGGGGATCTCCAAATTTGTCTTGCAATCGCCTTTCTTCCTTTAGATGAGGATCTTCATTTGTCCAATAATGCCTATTATGGCGATTATACACACCACAATTTGTAAATCTGGATTCATCAGTCCATATTATTTTCAAATGAAAATTTTCATCTTGCTGACATTGTCCTTGATACCATCTGCAAAACTGAAGTCGCTTAGGGTAATCGTCAACATTTAAGGCTTGTACGATTCTAGGTTTGTATGGATGGTAATGACTTTATTTTAATACACGGTCTACCGTACTTTTTGGAACGTCAATTTGTTCACCATAAAACCGAACAGATTGCAGAGGATTTTCGTTTGAAACCTGTAAGAAGGCATTATTTCTATCTTCATTTCTAGGCATTGGTAGTTTTTTTTGCGTGGAAGCTACCGTTGTTCAATAGATTGGTCACTATCCTGCGAAATATTTTGGTGTTTGGTTGTCGTCTTTCTAGGTAGTTGTTTTGACATGAATTGTTTCAAAAGCAGAGTCGTATTAAATATTTTCAAGAAAGACGGAAAATGTCATTTTTTGTTATCAAAACGTTTGAAATTCAAAAGTTGTGATGAGGCATTGTTTTGAGGTAGTCCAAAGGTAACAAAATATGAATTAAAAAATCCAGGGCCGTATTTGAAAAAATGGAGTTGATGATGGTTTCTGAAAAAACGAAACATCGGATTTCAAATTTGAAAATGCCATCTTGTAGGAGAGGAAAAGTAACCTTGATGAAGTGTGATTCATTTTGTTATATCTTTACAAATAATGCCAGAAAAAAAGAAAACATATTTTATGAGTTTTCGGGTTTTTCCGATTATCATCGGAAGTATTCGGAATGTTCTAAACTGCATTTTGCTGAGCATCAAACTTTGCCATAATTTAACCGACGTTGTATCTCTTACAGTTTACGAGATCCTAATGATGAGGCTCGATGAGCCAGCCTGTACATTTTGTTGGAAGGGTGTTTGTGTGTTATTGATTGTGTTGTATATTGGTTGCTTAACTTGCAGATATTTTTAATGTTTTGACTATCATTTTGGGTCTGTATATATTTTGTGAACGCGTTTCATGTGGAGTTATATAATTTTGTATGTATTGTTTTTATCTATTGTCGTTTTTTTTTAATAAGGCCGTATATGGTTTTAAAGTGTTTGTGCTTTCCAAAGATTGTTAGTTCGGGTGTGGCTTTAGTGTTTTTTCCCTCAGGGCTCGTCCGCGGTCTTGCCGCCCCGATAACACTGCAATCTTTGGTTGATTGTGCATACCTTTAGTCTTACTCCACCCATTCCAAAATCACTGTGCCTTGAACTAGTCTGCACAGCGATTGGTAGGGTGAAGTTTTATATTGCTGTCTCCGGTCTAGACTGACCCTAGATCAGTTGTCTTTTGCGGTCCAGAGCTTTACACTCGCACAAGATGTGCTGGGCCTATTCCTCCCCATCGCCGCAGAGTCTGCATGCGAACCGCCCCATTTTATGCCGGTGTTTCTTGACGGCCATGTGTCTCGTCAAGAGACCTGTTGTGTTTCTGAGCTGTCCTCTGCTAAGATTTAGCAGCTCCACAGCTCTCTTTGAACTGGGTCCGTCAATTATTGACTTCCCATGTCTGAGCCCTGGACAGTCCGCCCAGTACACCTTGTGTTGGTTTCTGACCCAGAACTCAATGGCTCTCGTGGCAGTGCTCTTTGACACGCCCAGAGCTGGTTCTGGTCCCATAAATGGTTCTGCTGACCCTCTCTTCGCGAGACTGTCAGCTTCTTCATTGCCTTTGACCCCCGAGTGACCCGGCACCCAGATGAGGGTCACCTCATTATGCCCAGCCAGGTCGCTCGTTTCGTCTCAGCACTCACTCACCGGCCAGGAATTTACAAGTGGGCTACTTATGGTCTTAAGGGCTGCCTGGCTGTCTGTGGCTATGAGGATCCGCTTGTTGGTGTAGCCCCTCCTCTTATTCTCCCGCACACAGTGCAGGATGGCGTACATTTCGGCCTGAAAGACCGTTGCATGGGCTCCGAGGGAAATACTATGACTTACCCTCGGTCATTCCGAGTAAACACCTGCCCCTGTCCCACGCTCTCCGCCGGATCCATCCGTGAACCAGACGAGCGCGTCTGGCTTTTGTGTTGGTAGGAAAGGAAGATGGAAGGGAATTGTATATCGGGAGTCTTTATTAACAAGCTATTTTTGCTTCTATGGAGACATGGCCTGTTAGTGTGGGGGAGGAAAAGAGAAGGAAAAATGTAACGTGTAATAATGTGTGGTCTTTTGTAAACCACATTGTTTGGCGAAAATGCTAGAAGCAGTTTTGACAACATGTAGTTTAGTTAATTATTTTTTTCGGTTCAATTGCATCAAAACTGTTTCAGACTGGGTGTTTTTGAAGGGAATAAAAAAAATGTATTCGTAGTATCACCAAAAAGTCTTTGACTTTGGTGACTTTTCCTGTCATTGCTGCTCCTGTCACCAAGCATCTGTCAGTTGACTCCTGTCAAATTTTGAACAAGCTGCGTCATTTAGTTTGTGTTAGATAGCCATTGACAGCAGACAACCCCTTGAGTTATAACAAAAATGGAAAAAAGTCAATTTCGTGTGCACATCAAACATTTTTTTGGAGGAAAAAAACCATCACTCAAACCAAGGCTAAGCTTGATAAATACTATGGGGACTCAACACCATCAATTTCCATGGTAAAAAAGTGGTTTACTGAATTTCGTTGCGGCCGTACAAGCACAAATTACACCGAACGTTCTGGACGCCCAGTTAAGGTCACTACACCCAGAAACAATTCACGATATGGTGTTGGCCGATCGGAGATTGAAAGGGCGGGAGATTGTGGAAGCCATAGGCATATCACATGCCTCAGTGGTATCGATTTTGCATGATCACTTGGGTATGAGCAAGCTATCCGCAAGATGGGTGCCGCGTTTGCTCACAATCGACCACAAACGCAATCGTGTGACAACTTCGAAGGAGTGTTTGGCGTTGTTCAACCGCAATGACGAGTTTTTGCGCCGTTTTGTAACCGTCGACGTTACATGGATTCACCACAACACACCAGAGACCAAGCAGCAGTCGAAACAGTGGGTTTCTTTGTGCGAATCGGCGCCGAAGAAGGCCAAGGTGGGTTTGTCAGCCAATAAAGTCATGGCGACCGTTTTCTGGGATGCACGCGGTATAATCCACATTGATTACCTTCAAAAGGGAAGAACAATCAATGGCGAATATTATACCAATTTACTGGACCGATTCAATGTCGATTTGAAGAAAAAACGACCCCGTTTGGCCAAGAAAAAAGTTCTTTTCCACGCAAGACAATGCAAGGGTGCACACATGTGTAGTCTCCACGGTGAAATTGCATAAATTGGGCTACGAATTGCTCCCTCATCCGCTCTATTCTCCGGATTTAGCCCCGAGTGACTATTTCTTGTTTCTAAACTTAAAGAAATGGCTCGGCGGAAAGAGATTTGACTCAAATGATGAAATTTCATAAATTAGGCTACGAATTGCTCCCTCATCCGCCCTATTCTCCGGATTTAGCTCCGAGCGACTATTTCTTCTTTCCAAACTTAAAGAAATGGCTCGGCCGAAAGAGATTTGACTCCAATGATGAAATAATCTCACAAACAAATACCTATTTTGAGGACCAAGACAAATCTTATTTTTTGGAGGAGAAAAAAAATATTGGCGAAACGTTGGACGAAGTGTATAGATAGCGAAGGAGACTATGTTGAGAAATAAAATGTTTTTTTGTCAAAAAACCTTTTTTTTTTTCATTCAGAAAGGCACGGACTTATTGACCCCCTCGTAGTTCTAACGTATTTTATAAGTATTTGTAAAAAAAAGAGAAAATGATGTATATTGTTCAATAAATTATTATTATTATTATTATTATTAATTATTATTATTTATTACAAGGTGTACCTCCAGTGCATAATTATGTTATTGGATTGCACATTTTGTAATTTTCTGGCCTATTCGGAAAATTTCAAAATAAGCCAAAGTACTCGCTCAATTTTGTTCGGTCGATAGTTGATAAACATTTTGAACAATACCAAACAGTATGTGTCGCAATATGTTACTTTTGACGTATATATCATGTCAGGGGAAAGGTCTGCATGTTGACGGCATCAATGCATGAAGTCTGCACCACTATTAAAGCAATAAAAACGGTTCGTTCTCTTAAAAAACATACAAATACTACAAGATTCTGTGTTTTATTTTTATTTCATCAAAGTAACATTTTTTAAGACTATTTTGTTTTTAGTTTCGACTTCGTGATTTTTGTTTTGTTTTAGTTCGTTATACAGGTGATTCAGAAGTAGGTGTGAAAAATTCAACTCAAACGAAAACAAAGTTTTTATGTGAATAAATCTTTGTTCTAACATGCCTCCTTTTATTCTCTCAGGGCTCGTTCGCGGCCTTGCCGCCCCGATAGGACTGCAACCTTTGGTAACATGCCTGCTTACAAAGATACAGGGTGTTGAAATTTAGGGGAAAAAAATAGCTTTTCTTTCATATCTCCCAAACGGATGGAAGGATTCTTTTGTAATTTGGTGTAGTGAATGTCACTGTTAATAGCTATTACCCAGTGTGAAAACAAGATAGAACCCAGTGAGGTGGAATTGTGAACCCTTGAAAAAACTATGTTGCGCCACTGACTAATATTAAAACTAATCTTTTTTTTTTTTTAGATTAAGACATTATTTTTACTACAAAAAAGTATTCCTACATAATTTCAATAAATAGCCCCCTTTTGGTGTCAATCAACTTTTTACGATAAAAGTAGTGACCGAAGTAAGCCATAGTTATGTGTAAAGCATTCATCGGATTTTTTTTTGCCCAAACAAATTTAACAATTCAATAAATCTTATTTTTGAAATGATCTTTAAATTAAAAAAACAAGACAGAAAATAAACACGGGTATTATTAGATTACTATAGCAAATGTTCGAAGTGCCCACCTTCCACGGACTTTTTTTTCCCTCGGGACTCGTCCGCAGCCTTGCCGCCCCGATAGCACTGCAACCTTTGGCTTATTGTGCATGCCCTTAGTATTTTTACTCCACCCATTCCAAAATCACTGTGCCTTGAACTAGTCTGCACAGCGATTGGTAGGGTGAAGTTTTATATTGCTCTGTCTCCGGTCTAGAGTGACCGTAGATCAGTTGTCTTTTCCGGTCCAGAGCTATACACTCACACAAGATGTGCTGGGCTGATTCCTCCCCCTCGCCGCAGAGTCTGCATGCGAGGTGCCCTTCGAACCGCCCCATTTTATGCAGGTGTTTCTTGACGGCCATGTGTCCCGTCAAGAGTCCTGTTATGTTTGTGAGCTGTCCTCTGCTAAGATTTAGCAGCTCCACAGCTCTCTTTGAACTGAATCCGTCAATTATTGACTTCCCATGTCTGAGCCCTGGACAGTCTGCACAGTACATTTTGTGTTGATTTCTGACCCGGGACTTAATAGCTTCCCTGGCAGTGCTCTTTGACACGCCCAGAGCCGGTTCTGGTCCCATAAATGGTTCTGCTGACCCTGTCTTCGCGAGACTGTCAGCTTCTTCATTGCCTTTGACCCCCGAGTGACCCGGCACCCAGATGAGGGTCACCTCATTCTGCCCAGCCAGGTCGCTCGTCTCGTCTCGGCACTCACTCACCAGCCAGGAATTTACCCGTGGGTTACTTAGGGCCTTAAGGGCTGCCTGGATATGAAGATCCGCTTGTTGGTGTAGCCCCTCCTCTTGTTCTCCCGCACACAATGCAGGATGGCGTACATTTCGGCCTGAAAGACCGTTGCATGGGCTCTGAGGGAAATACTATGACTTACCCTCGGGCCTTCCGAATAAACACCTGCCCTCGTCATACGCTCCCCGCCGGATCTGTCCCTGAACCAGACGAGCGTGCCCCGTGGTAAGCCCGCCGTCTCTTCCCCCCATGCCTCGTGGTCGGGGTTTTCCACTGTAAAATTGTTTTCCCTGCAGATTCGCGGGCTTGCGGAGTTTGACCTCATTTCAAGCATGGGCTCCTTCACGATCTCCTGAATTTTGCAGTGGCCCCTGAACCCTGGGTTGATCTTCAGTCTACCATCGCAGGCTAGTCTGTATAGTCCTAGCCTGACCTCCCCCATAATAACTAAGTGTAGGCGGGGCAGATCCAGCAACACCTCCATGGCGGCTTTTGGGGTTGAAGACATGGCGCCTGTGATGCCTAGGCAAGCGATCCTTCAGATCTTGCCTAGTTTTTGTTTGGCAGTGGATTGTGTCACCTTAGGCCACCAGACCAGTGCCGCGTATGCTAACGACAGTCTGACCACCCTTGTGTACAGCCAGTGGGCCATACTAGGTCTTAGTCCCCACGTTTTTCCATATAGCCGCCTAGTGACGGCTAGGGTCATAACTGGCTTGCGCAGTATTTTTTCAACGTTTCAGGTTAGCTTAGAGTCCAATACGACTCCCAAGATATTTTACCTCACTCGCCATCGAGATGTTTCTACCGTATAGAGTGAGAGTTCTGTGACTCTCCCACTTCCTCCTCCTCGTAAACGGTATGGCGGTTGCTTTCTCCGGGGTCGCTCCGAGCCTTTGACCAACCTTCCACCACTTTCAGTGCTGTCTGCATGCGCTGCCACACTGACTGTAACCTTTCCTCGGACTATGGTGACAATTTCGTCCGCATAGCCCTGTACCTAGTACCCCCTTCCCGAGAGCCTCCCTAGCAGGCTGTCGACGATTAGGCACCAGAACAGTGAAGACAGAACGCTCCCCTGCGGACACCCCGCCGCGCCTGCCGCCAGCAGAGTCCCTCCCGCGAGTGAGGTGAACACCGCCCTGTCCCTGAGCATGGAACTGATCCACCTGCAGCAGGTATCCTCTATTTACCGCTCCCTGACAGCTGCCAGTACCGATCCGAATGAGGTGTTGCTGAAGGCCCCCTCTATGTCTAGGAAGGCCCCCTGTTCTCCAACGTAGTCTCTAGTTTCAGCACCAGTGGGTGCAATGCTGTTTCTGTTGAGACTCCTGCTCTGTATGCATATTGTCCGCAGTGTAGTGGATATGCTTCCAGTACACCGCCCCTAATGTGCCGGTCGAGCAGTTTTTCCACTGTTTTCAGCAAGAAGAACATGAGACTTATTGGCCTCAGGCACTTTGCCTGGTCTGTTGGACGCCCTGGTTTAGGAATGAATACAACCCTGGCCAGTCTCCATGCCCTCGGAATGTACTCCAGAGCCAGGCTGGCCCTCATAATGAGGGTAAGTGACAGATTACTACACACAAGTTAACAACACTACGGAGGTGCTAACCAGGTTTAAGTGATATTGAATTAAAAATGACAAGGTTAAAAGTTAAAATATAACGATTCAGTCCACTGAATATGAAAGTGGTAGGTAAAAAGGCGATCTTCCCTTCAATAGGGTGATTAAAGGCAGGTTATTACTGACGATACCATTGCAGATCACTATACGTCAAGGTAACTTATCTGACTTGCTAATATGGCAATATAGCACAGAAAAAAGGATAATTATTTAGCACTGCAAGTACACTAATAACCCAAAAGAAAACACACACGATGATGGTATCCTCATCTAGCACCGGTCTCCAGAGAATACTGGTGCTCGATACCTTAGACGGACTCTCCAAGCTCACCCTAACCAGTCGAGATGACCCTGGCGGTGAACGAAGCGAATCTCTGGCCAGCGTCCATTCTGCAGATGGTTCCGTGTATATTCTACAACGGCCTCTGGCAGCGTTCCTACAGCATATAACGGCCTGCTCCGTCACCAGGGTAGCCACTCGCCGGGAAAACCGGGAAAAGTCAGGGAATTTGTAGGAGAAAAAATTTTGACCGGGAAAAATTGGGAAAAATGCGTCCGGGAATTTTTGCCCTATCAGGGAAAAATATTTGTTTTCGTTTCATGATAAATAATCGAAACACAATGATATGTGCATATTTGTATAAAGTAGCGTTTGCGTGGATTTGTAAGGAAAACTGGGAATGTTTTTAAAATGTCATTATGGGGAAATGTATTTTCTGCCATAAGGCGAACACCTACTATATTCTGTCGTAGTGTGTTACACACATTGGGGGTAGGTTATAGGTAATCAAAGTCAGAGAAATAGGTTTTGGCATGTCAGGGACATTGATATGCTATTTTTAGTGGGAACCCTCGTCACTACTCTCGATGGGCGCGCAGACAATATTAAGTTCAGTACCTCGTGTATCGCACTCGACAATTACTTATTACTTATACTGATATGGCAGCGACCGAAGAATGTTCTAACTACCCTGGTTTGTAAGCACCAGCCTGCCTACAAGCAGTGGCACAAAATGGCTTCCACACCACGGCAACAGTAGCTCGTACCACCCAGAAGAAGAAGGCAGCAGGACCTCGCCTTAACCAAAAACCAAATCGTTCTGGAACCTTTCTCCACACACACACAAATGCGCTTAACGGCCACTTCGCATGCCATGTCAACCCTTTTTATTTATTTTCTATTTCAACAACACACCACGAGGGCTTACAGCCTAAATACTATCGTACCGTGGGTGTCGACAAGGAGGAAAGAGGCAACTTGTTAATTCTGGACTTGAAGGTTTGGAGTTTCGGAGGAAAAGGAAAAACATGTGCCGGCAAGGAATTCCACAACTTGGAAGTCCTCGGGACAAAAGAGCGGGCATAACAGGATGTTCTATGTCTGGTGACCTGGACAGTAAAAGGGTGCATTCGCTCTGTTCCCCTGGTAGATCTGTTGGAGGCAGCAGGTGGAGGAACTATGGAAGAGAGCTCCTCTGAGCAATGCCCGTGCAGATATCTATAAAATAAAGAGAGGTCACCAACGGCACGTCGGTGGGCAAGGGATGTTAGCCTTTGGGTGAGGGTAGGGTCACCGATGAGACGTATAGCTCTCTTTTGAATTGAGTCCAGGATAGCGAGTGTAGAAGCTAGCTTCACCCCAGATGTGGGAGCAGTATTCGAGGTTTGGCCTTATTTGTGAAGTATATAAGGTATAGAGATTAGCTGGCGAAAAGTATTTGCGAGTCCGGAAGAGGAAACCTCATTTCTTAGCAGCCGCTTCTGCGATTGATGTGACATGTTGGTGCCAATTGAGATGTCGATCCACAGAAAGGCCAACAAGAGAAAAGGATTTATTACTTTGAATAACTTGGTTGTTCATTGTGATGGGTCTAGGGCTGGTGTATCTCTTATGAGAAAGAAAGCAAGATTGATATTTGGTGGGGTTGAATTGTACAATATTTCTACTTCCCCAGTCTAATATTTTTTGGAGGTCCACGGAGACAGAACCCTCCATGAGTCTGCGATTCTCATCTAATTGGGTTAGAGAGACAGGCTTAGAATATTGTATATTTGAGTGGAGGGTACTCTCGTCCGCGTAACTGTGAACTGGGTTGGATGTGCTAGAGAGAAGGTCATTGATGTGGAGAAGAAACAAAGTAGGGGCTAAAGCTGAACCTTGAGGAACTCATGCATTAATTGGATACAGTTTAGAGGAATGGCCATCCACGACAACAGAAATGCTCCGGTTGGAGAGGAAATTTGAGGTCCAGGTACAGAGTTATGGTGGTAGGCCATATAGGCCGGAAGTTTATTAAGTATCTCTGCTTGCCAGACATAGTCAAATGCTTTGGATATGTCTAGAGCGACATGGGATTCGCCCCGACGACTGAAAGGAGAGAAATAGGCCTGTAGTTGCTAGGAAGCGCTTTGGATTCTTTCTTGGGGATGGGTTGTACTCGAGCAGTTTTCCAGTTACTAGGGAATATGCCTTTATTGTAAGATATCCGAAAGGGGCGAGTCAGGACAGGAGCAAGTTCTGGCGCGCATTTTTTGAGAACAATTGCTGGGATCTCGTCAAGGCCAGAGGCTTTCCTGGCATTAAGAGAAGAGAGCATCTTTCGTACCTTTTTAGTTTTGAAAATGATATCCGTCATTTTATGCGTGACATTGGGGACTGTTGGTGGTTGGACATTTGGAGGTGCGTTGAGAGTAGAACTGCCGGCGAACAACGAGGCAAAACGTTCAGCCTTGCCCAGGGCGGTAGAAACAATGTCATCCCCTGAAACAAGAGGTGGGAACGTGCTCTTGCAGAAATTATTCCCAATAGATTTAGCAAGAGTCCAGAAGGGTTTGCCGCCGTTGGAGCTTAAGAGGACTTTGTTTTTGATGTGGTTATTAAACGAGATCATAGAATGTAACTACCTGTCAGCCAGAGATGAAAAGAGACAGCAATAACCATGGTATGAATAAAATTAAATTAGAAGAAGCATTTGTAATAATACATATATTGGCAATAAAACATGTTACGACATCTGGGTCGTAGCAGCATATTTTCGTAAAATGTTGATTGACTCCAAAAGGGGGCTATTTACTGAAATTATGTTAAAATCCTTTTTTGTAGTAATATAATGGCTTATTCTAAAAAATTAATTGGTTTTAATATTAGTCGGTAGCGCAATATAGTTTTTTTATCAAAGAACTTTACCATAGTGATTCCACGTCACTAGCTTTTCCTATTTTGCTGGCTTTACGCTGGGTAATAGCTACTAATAGTGACATTCACTACACCAAATTACAAAACAATGCCTACATCCGTTTGGGAGATATGAGAAAAACTATTTCCCCCCTACATTTCAATACCCTCTATCTTTGTAAGGAAGCATGTTAGAACAAACATTTATTTGTGTAAAAACTTTGTATTGACGAGTAGAATCCCGAGTTGAATTTTTTACACCTACGTACTTCTTACTCGCCCTGTATTATCTATTATTTTATTTTTATTATTGGACGTACTGTTCAGTTATTATTTGTGTTTGTGGGTTATCATTTCCACCTTAGACCGAAATATGCAAAGCCGCCAGTAAATATTCACATATATTGTTTTTAATAAGGTAGGTGCAACATTACTCAATGTTTCTGTTTTACATTGTTTCATTTAATTTTTTTGTTGATGTTAGTTTGTTCTTTAAGGTATTCTTTTATTTTGGTCTCTGATGGGGCTGATGGCCTGCGAAAACAAGGAGTTACGTATTCATCTATATTTGACGTATTTTTTCCAGTTCCGAACCAGAAATCGACAAGAAAGAAGTTTTATTGGTCGAAGACAAGCCAATTGTCGACCTGGAAACAAGTCAAAATGAAATGAAAGCCGTAGCTCCATCAGAGCCAAATAAAAATGAGAAGAAATGTGCGGTTGAGACTGAAAGTAATGCTGCTCCATCCAATAAGACAACTGATAAGTCTACCAAGTCTGAAGATGTGAAAGCCAAAATGGATGAGGGCAAAACGCCAGAACCCACGGATGAAGAAGAAACCACGGAAACTACAAATATCGAAGAACATGCTGATAAAGAAAAGACAGAAGGCGAAGAAATTGATGCCGACACTTCTGTAAACACTGTAGACTTAACACTGAACGACTCCAGCGGTTCGATGGGCGAAAGTTCTTCAAAGACCTCCAAGCAAGTTGTTACTCCGAATAAATCATTGAATCCGGTACAACTGAAAAAGAGATTAGAGAGCGAGAAAAAACGAGAAGCTAAAAGGAGAGAGCGTGAAGAACGCGAAAAACAGAAACAGGAAGACCGCGAACGCATCAAACAAGAAAAACTCAAACAGAAGCATGAAAAGGACGAGAAACGAGAAAAGGAAAGGCTCGAGAAACAGAAAGAAAAGGAGTTGAAAGATGAGCAGAAACGGAAAGAAAAAGAAGAAAAAGAACAAAAGAGGAAAGAAAAGGAGGAACGTGAGGAACAGAAGAGAAAGGAGAAAGAACAGGAACGTTTGAAGAAGCAGCAGGAGGTGGAGGAAAAGAATAGAGAGAAGCAGAAGTTGGAGGAGCAAAAACAGAAGACCGCAGCGGCTTTTGTGAATTTCTTTGTTCCGAAAAAGTCTGATGCCGAAGAAAAGAAAAGTGAAGTGAACCAAAATTCCCTTTTCAAAGATTTTGAAGTCAAGTCTGACATGAGGTTGCCTCCGAAGCGTAGATTATCATTAACTACGGATGAAAGGGAGAGTTTAGTTGAGTGTGTCGAAAACCAGAATAAAGATTGTTCATATCTGAAAGATTTGAAAACAAAATTAATTGGCAAATGCGGCAAGACTTGGACGTATGAAGATCCGCTAGACGAAGTTATTATCGTTGAAGATGACAAAGGCTTAGGAGAGACTATCTGTGACGAAGACAAAACAACAAAGGGTATTAAATTGAAGGCTAAGTTCTTGAAATTCCACGAGAACCGGCGTCCTCCATACTTTGGAACATGGAGAAAAAAGACCACATGTGTTAAACCCAGGAGACCTTTCGCTCAAGATGCTGACATCTTGAATTACGAGGAAGACTCCGATGATGATTGGGAAGAGGAAGAACAGGGCGAGTCTTTGGACGATTCTGATGGTGAAGACAAAGAAACAGAAGCCACCAACGATGATTATGAAGTGGATAACGATTTCTTTGTTCCTCATGGGCATCTGAGTGATGACGAAGTAGACGATGAAGCGACATCGAAACTGTCACCTGAATCACACAAACAGAAGCTGAAGCTTCTGAAGGATGAATTTGATTTAGATATAAAATCTAAAACCAATAAAATCAAACCTCGCTTTATCGGGTGTATTTGGTATAATAGTGACAGCAAGAACGTGGATGAGGCTATCGATCAGTATTTAAAACCGTTATCCATAATAACAAACAGAGTGGTGGTGATACAGAAGAGACGCGACGTTTCTTCGGTTATTCAGAAAAAGACTGACTTGCAATTAAAGGAACTGGACCCGTCGCTGATACCTGATTTCATCAAATTTGTCCATGGAAATGTCAACAACAGAAAGCTTGTGGTCACTGAGTTTCTAAATTATGTTAATAAAAAAGGTCAAACGATGTCGATTTCTAAGGCTAGCCTTAGCAGGAAAGTTAAACAAATTGCTGACTGGATGAAGTGTCCAGAAAACGGTCCTATGTATAATAAGCTATGTTGGTATGTCCCAGAGGACATAAGGAAGAAGTATAACCTAGATTTAAGCCTACCAAACAGTTGCGAAATGACAACGAAAAATTGAAGTTATCTTATAATATCAGCAATGTGGGTTTTTCAATTATTAAATATTAAGTACTATATTCTATGTATATCGTTAAGTTTTATATTAAATAAATGCTTTAACTTCGAGGTATGTTCGTTTTTTAATTTATCCTTGCCTTGCAGATCCTGTAAAACAAAACAAAAGTTATTTGTGAGACTGTTTGGGGAATCATTATTGTCGTTTGTCGTAGCAACCATACTTTATCTTTATATACAAAGTATGTCCATAAAATAAGGTCTCCAATTTGTATTTTTTTTTTTCACAAAGAAAATCAAGTCTAGTTGCAATGAATTGAGGAGCGTTCATTCAAAAGCAGACATCCATTATCCATGATAACTAACTATTTATCGAGAAATTACGAAAAAGTAACTGTGAGCGCATTTCTGATGGGTGCATTCGCTCTCTTCCCCTGGTAGATCTGTGGGGACAGCAGGTGAAGGAACCATGGAAGAAATCTCCTCTGAGCAGTGCCCGTGCAGATTATATATATATATATATATATATATATATATATATATATATATATATATATATATATATATATATATATATATATATATATATATATATATATATATATAAGAGAGAGACAGAGAGAGAGGTCGCCAACGGGACATCGGTGGGCAAGGGATGGCAGCCTTTGGGTGAGTGTAGGGTCACCGATGAGACGTACAGCTCTCTTCTAAATGGAGTCCGGAATAGCGAGTGTAGAAGCGGCTGCGGCACCCCAGATGTGGGAGCAGTATTCGAGGTTTGGCCTTATTTGTGAAGTATATAAGGTATAGAGAATAGCTGGTGAAAAGTATTTGCGAGCCCGGAAGAGGAAACCTAATTTCTTAGAGCCGCTTCTGCAATTGATGTGACATGTTGGTGCCAATTAAGATTTCGATCCACAGAAATGCCAACAAGTGAAAAGGACTTATTACTTTGAATAACTTGGCTGTTCATTGTGATGCGTCTAGGGCTGGTGTATCTCTTATGAGAAAGACTGAGATTTGGTGGAGTTGAATTGTACAAGATTTCTACTTCCCCAGTAAAATATTTTTTGGAGATCCACAGAGACAGAACCCTCCATGAGCCTGGGAGCCTCATCTAATTGGGCTAAATAGACAGGCTTAGAATATTGTATATTTGAGTGGAGGGTGCTGTCATCTGCGTAACTGTGAACTGGGTTGGATGTGCTAGAGAGGAGGTCATTGATGTGGAGACGAAACAAAGTAGGGGCTAAAGCTGGACCTTGCGGGACTCCTGCATTAATTGGATACAGTTTAGAGGAATGGCCATCCACGACAACAGAAATGCTCTGGTTGGAGATGAAATTTGCTGTCCAGGTACAGTCTTTGTGGTGGTAAGCCATAGGCCGGAAGGTTTATTGAGCAGCGCTGCGTGCCAGACCTGGTCGAATGCTTTGGATACGTTTAGAGCGGCAATCTGGGATTCACCGTGTAGTTCCATAGACTTGCTCCAAGATGGGTGACAAAGGAAAGGAGGTCGGCAGTTGATCTGCGCTGACGGAATCCATACTGCCTGTCGAGGATTAGACTGTGTTTTTCAAGAAATTTTAGTAATTCGGTGTTTATACTCTTCCATCACTTTAGAGATGACTGAAAGGAGATAAATAGGCCTGTAGTTGCTAGGAAGCGCTTTGGATCCTTTCTATTGGACGGGTTGGTACTCTAGCAGTTTTCCAGCTACTAGGGAATATGCCTTTATTGTAAGATGTCTAAAACAGGCGACTCAGGACAGGAGCAAGTTCTGATATCCGTCATTTTATGCTCGACATTGGGGACGGTTGGTGGTTGAACATTTGGAGGTGGGTTGAGAGTAGAATTGTCGGCGAACAACGAGGCAAAAAGTTCAGCCTTGCCCAGGGCGGTAGAAACAATTTCATCCCCTGAAACAAGAGGTGGGAACGTGCTCTTGCAAAAATTATTCCCAATAGATTGGAGCTTGAGATAACTTTGTTTTTGATGTGGTTATTAGACGATTTTTTTGCCTCAGAAAGAATGTGGACATAACGGTTTCTTGGGTCGTTTAATGCTTGACGGTTTTCTTGACTGGGATTGTGTAGAAGCGTTTTGTGAGCTTTTACCTTTTCAAGTCTGGTCTTGTCACAGGATTTAGAGAACCAGGGCTTTTGAGTGGCTGAAGAGGTTTTCTGTGTACGTGGAATAAATAATTCCATGCCAGCTTGGATGATTTCGGTGACGTTTTTTGAGATATCAGAGGAGTCAGGATACCAGAAGCAGGCAGACGCCCATGGAAATGAGGAAAAGTAATCCCGCATTTTATCCCAGTTCGCGGACTTGTAGTGCCAAACGATATGTGGGTGTGATGACTGTGTGATCTCCGGTTGCATTGCGCAGGAAACAGTGACCATGCCGTGGTCTGAGCGACCAAGGGGGGCAGTGAATGATATCTTATAGCATTCAGGTTTTGTAGTAAGGAGATCCGAGGGATTTGAGCTGTGTATTGCGATGCGAGGAAAGTAAGTAGGTTGCTGAACCATATTGGCTAAAGAATTGCTAACTGCAAAGGCTTTCGCTGCTCTCCCTTGTGGATCGGTTTTTGAAGATCCTAGCCATTCCTTATTATGTACATTGAAGTCACCAAGAATAGTGACCTCTGAGGAAGGATATTCAGAAATCAGATGGTCGGTTTTTTCAGAAAGGTAGTCGAAGAGCTGGACAAAAATGTTGTGAGAAGGTCACCGGTAAATGCAACAGATGAATTGAGTTGCAGCCCTGAGAGAGAGTTTCATCCAAAGTATGTATTTTCTTCCAGCTTCCAAATTGGGGAGTCTGGTGCAGGGTAGATTGCTATGGAAGTATGCGCACACACCTCCATGCAATCTACAGGAAGTAAGGAGCTCATACATCGTGAAATTAAGGTGATTAGTGGCTGTTTTGGCACAGATTTGGGTTTCGGTGAGGAAGAGGAGTTGGGGCCTATTAGCCTGGAGGAACTGGTGGACGGACTTCAGGTTAGAATTTAGGCCACATATATTCGAGAAGGATATGTTAAATCTTGATGCCGGCGCCCCCTGCACACCCCTTTCCTGGAGATCCGAATAGAGCGTTATTTTATCTCCTGAATCTTTTGTGCAAGGAGTCATCATCATTTTAGTGAATTGTCTTTAAAAAGTTCACTAATGAGGAGATCGCGACTTTTGAAATTTGAAAATTTTCTTCAAATGAGCGCTATATATATATATATATATATATATATATATATATATATATATATATATATATATATATATATATATATATATATATATATATATATATATATATATATATATACTGATAACTCAAAAAATAGAGGGCCGGTTTTGATTAAATTCGGCAAATGCCTTCAGTTTGCAAGTGGCTTGGATAAGTTCGTTAGCCAGGAAAATCGGCCGAGGTTTTCCCGGAAAATTTTGTGTTTTCTTTAGAAAAAAATTTATATCCAAAAATAACAAAGTAAGGGCAACCAAATTTGGCATTTGGTATCGCTATAGGTAAATTACCTATCAAAATTTAGCTCTGTAGAGGTCAAAAGACAAAAAGTTATAGGCATTTAAAGGAAAATAAATTCGGGTTTTCCTCGAAACGCCAGTCGCGATTTAAAACGTCAAAATTGGCAACATTTAGGCAAAGAAATTGAATTTAATACGGGCTATGGAAAGAAAATGTCTCAAGAAGAATGTTTTACAAACCCTGAAGTCTTAGTTTCAACCGTCATTGTCCTTCATTTTACTAAAATGTTTCCAAAAAATTCATTTCAAATGGACCCTTTCTCTGATGCTTGGCAGTAGTCTTAGCTATAGAGTTTATCGTTTAATGGCATATAATTTTTGTCGAATTTTTGTAAAAAATCAAGATATGAAAAAAATTGTATACATTAATTATAGGGTGTCTTGAGCTATATCTTAAAAAATATTTCTACAATCACAGGCTGGCCCATAAGTCGTTGGTGATACCTTTTTTTTTTTTTTTCGAACACGTCTTATGTTATTGCATTTTTGCGTTTTCTATTGACATGTTTGTAAGAAAAGAAATTCTGGACGCAGCAAGTGCGTTATGGTAGCGAATTTTGATTAAATGCTTCATATTTTAAAAGCTCAATTTACTAAAGAAACGGTTTGTTTCGGGAACACTTTAAGTTTACTTTCGGAAATTTTTGTACATTTTCAAACAATAAAGTTATTCTGATGAAACGTGGCACATTGTTTTAACTATATAGGTTATACTGGTAACCAAAATCCCTGCATTCTTTAAAAAAACATTTGCTATTAAAAAGATTTAAATGAAAATTCACTACCATAACGCACTTGCTGCGTCCTGACTTTGTTTATAATGGAAAACGACTCATACACCAGAACCGGAAACGTCCGTTGGGACTTGATGTAAGTGGTGGTACCTCCTCGGCCGTGAAAAAATCCTTTACTATCACGTAAAGGAAAAGTCCACTACCACCTTGAAAAAAATCCTTTACTATCACGTAAAGGAAAAGTTCACTACCACCTACCAAACAACATACATACATACCACAAATAACAAAGTAAGCCCGTCAAATTTGGTACGCGGGTTTATACCATTATAGGTAAATTACCTACCAAGATTTTAGCTCTGTAGGTTAAAAGACAAAAAAGTTATAGGCATTTAAAAAGAAATAAATTGGGGGTTTTCCTCAAAACGTGAAAGTCGCGATGTAAAACGTCAGAATTGGCAACATTTAGGCAAAGAACTTGAATCTAGTACGGGCTATGGAAAGAAAATGTCTCAAGAAGAATGTTTTACAAAGCCTGAAGTCTTAACTTAACCGTCATTGTCCTTCATTTTACTAAAATATTTCCAGAAAATTCATTTCAAATACACCCGTTCTCTGATGCTTTGGCAGTAGCCTTAGCTATATAGTTTATAGAATTTTCGTAAAAAAAATCAATAAAGTTCAATATATCCGTTATTATACAAGATACGAACAAAAATTGTATACGTTAATTATAGGATGTCTTGAGCTACATCTTCAATAAAAAAAAACTACAATCACAGGCTGGCCCATAAGTCGTTGGTGTTTCATGCATAATAAGCCAAAGGTTGCAGTGCTATCGGGCGGCAAGGCCACGGGCGAGCCCTGCGGGAGAAAAAAAAAGTCGTTGGCAATACAAATTTCCTTTTTTTATTTTAATTAATCGATCATGTTATTGCATTTTGCATTTTCCATCGAAATAGAATGCATGTTTGTAAGAAAAGAAATTCGAGACGCAGCAAGTGGGTTATGGTAGCGAATTTTTATTAAATGCTTCGAATTTGAATAACCCAATTTGCTATTAACCTATAAGGTTCGTTGGCCAGGAAACTAGTTTTTTTTTCGGTAACATTTTAAGTTTATTTTCCAAACATTTTTGTACATCTTCAAACATAAAAGTTATTTTGATGAAACATGGCACATTGTTTCTGCTATATAGATTATACTGGTAACCAAATTTGATACCTGCTTTCTTAAAAAGGAAACACACATATTTGCTATTAAAAACATTTTTATGAGAATTCACTACCGTAACGCATTTGCTGCGTCAGACTTTTTGGATTTAGACATGTTCCACATACATCTGAAGACGGAGACTTGAATTCGATATTGAAATTCTTATAAAATATTGTTTTAAACATTGATAAACTTACTTTATTCTTTTGACATGAAATGTCATTGTTATAGTGTGTAATTTTTACACAGACAGTTGACTTGGACCGAGTATAGTAGCTTTCGACAGCTGGTAGACTGTTAATAAACTCTTTAACTTGTATCTTTTTTTTTTTCAATGATCCTCACCTCTCGTATCTTTAGGCACATCTCCCTTATTAATTATGTGAGATACGTGATTGAGTCTTATTTTTGAAAATGTTTAGAGCAGCAATAATGAAACTGCGACAGGTGGTAGTGGACTTTTCCTTTACGTGATAATAAAGGATTTTTTTCACGCCCAAGGAGGTACCACCCCTTACATCAAGGGACCGGTGAAGTCCCAACGGACGTTTCCGGTTCTCGTGTATGAGTCGGTTTCCCTTATAAACAAAAATGATGATGGTTCCTCCTTATACAAAAGATTCCAGAGATTAAATACCCCTCCATTCGGATCTTCGGGAGAGGGGTGTGCATCAAGATTTAACATATCTTTCACGAATATATGTGGCCTAAATTCTAACCTGAACTCCGTCCACCATTTCCCCAAGGCTAATAGGCCCCAACTCCTCTTCCTCACCGAAACCCAATTCAGTGCCAAAACGGCCACTAATCACCTTAATTTCCCGGGGTATGAGCTCCTTGCTTCCTTTAGATTGCATGGAGGTGTGCGCGCATATGTCCGTAGTAATCTACCCTGCACCAGATTCCCCAATTTAAAAGCTGGAAGAAAACACATACTTTGGATGAACCTCTCTCAGGGCTGCAACTAAATTCATCTGTTGCATAACCGGTCACCTTCTGACAACAACTTTGTCCAGCTCTTCGACTACCTTTCTGAAAAAAACGACCATCTAATTTCTGACTATCCTTCCTCCGAGGTCCAATTCTTGGTGACTTCAATGTCCATAATAAGGAATGGCTAGGATCTTCAAAAACCTATCCACAAGGGAGAGCAGCGGAGGCCTTTGCAGTCAGCAATTCTTTAGCCAATATGGCACAGCAACCTACCTACTTTCCTCGCATCCCAACACACAGCTCAAATCCCTCGGATCTCCTTACTACAAAACCTGAATGCTATAAGATATCAGTCACCGACTCTCTTGGTCGCTTAGACCAAGGCATGGTCACTGCTTCCTGCGCAATGCAACCCGAGGTCACAGTCATTACACCCACATATTGTTTTGCACCACAACTCCGCGAACTGGGACGAAATGCGGGATTACTTTTCCTCATTTCCATAAGCGTCTGTCTGCTTCTCTCATCCCGACCCCTCTGATATATCACAAAACGTCACCGAAATTATCCAAGCTGGCATGGAATTATTTATTCCACGTACAGAGAAAACCTCTTCAGCCACTCAAAAGCCCTGGTTCTCTAAACCCTGTGACAAGGCCAGACTTGAAAAGGTCAATGCTCACAAAACGCTTCTAGACAATCCCAGTCAAGAAAACCGTCAAGCATTTAACGACGCTAGAAACCGCTATGTCCGCATTCTTTCTGAGGCAAAAACTCGTTTAATAACCACATCAAAAACAAAGTCCTCTCAAGCTCCAACGGCAGTAAACCCTTCTGGGCTCTTGCTAAATCTATTAGGAATAATTTCTGCAAGAGCACGTTCCCACATCTTGTTTCAGGGGATGGAATTGTTTCTATTGCCCTGGGCAAGGCTGAACTCGTTGCCTCGTTGTTCGCCGGTAATTCTACTCTCAACCCACCTACAAATGTTCAACCACCAACAGTCCCCAATGTCGCGCATAAAATGACTGATATCATTTTTAAAACTAAAAAAGCTCGGGACGCAGCAAGTGCGTTATGGTAGTGAATTTTTATTAAATGCTTCAAATTTGAATCACTCAATTTTCTGTAAACTTAGAAAGTTGAATTTAGGTACATAGTAAGACCTTACCCTATATATATATATATATATATATATATATATATATATATATATATATATATATATATATATATATATATATATATATATATATAAATATATATATAAATATATATAAATATAAATATAAATTAAAACTGACCCCGGATATGGGTTCTAGGGGTCCTAGTTCGCGCTCATTTGAAAAAATTTTTGCAAAGTTTTCACCATCGATACCTTTCTATTAGTGATTTTTTAAAAATAAAAATTCACAGAAAGGTACGAAATATGCTCTCTTCTCTTAATACCAGGCAAGCCTCTGGCCTTGACGAGATCCCGGAAATTGTTCTCAAAAAATGCGCACCAGAACTTACTCCTGTCCTGACTTCTCTGTTTCAGACATCTTACAATAGAGGCATATTCCCTAGTAACTGGAAAACTGCTCGAGTACAACCCATCCCCAAGAAAGGATCCAAAGCGCTTCCTAGCAACTACAGGCCTATTTCTCTCCTTTCAGCTGTCTCTAAAGTGATGGAAAAGTATATAAACACCGAATTACTAAAATTTCTTAAAAACGCAGTCTAATCCACGACAGGCAGCATGGATTCCGTCAGCGCAGATCAACTGCCGACCTCCTTTCCTCTGTCACCCATTCTTGGAACAAGTCTATTGAACTACACGGTGAATCCCATAGACATATCCAAAGCATTCGACCAGGTCTGGCACGCAGCGCTGCTTAATAAACTTCCGGCCTATGGCCTACCACCAAAACCATGTACCTGGACAGTAAATTTTCTCTACAACCGGAGCATATCTGTTGTCGTGGATGGCTATTCCTCTAAACTGTATCCAATTAATGCATGAGTCCCTCAAGGTTCAGCTTTTTAGCCCCTACTTTGTTTTGTCTCCACATCAATGACCTCCTCTCTAGCACATCCAACCCAGTTTACAGTTACACGGACGACAGCACCCTCCACTAAAATATACAATATTTTAAGCCTGTCTCTTTAGGGCAATTAAATGAGGATCGCAGACTCGTGGTGGATTCTGTCTCTGTGGATCTCCAAAAAATATTAGACTGGGGAAGTAGAAATCTTGTACAATTCAACTCCACCAAATCTGTCTTGCTTTCTATCTCACAAGAGATAACACCAGCCCTAGACCCATCACAATGAACAACCAAGTTATTTAAAGTAATGAGTCCTTTTCTCTTGTTGGCATTTCTGTGGATCGAAATCTTAATTGGCACCAACATGTCACATCAATTGCAGAAGCGGCTGCTAAGAAATTAGGTTTCCTCTTCCTGGCTCGCAAATACTTTTCACCAGCTGATCTCTATACCTTATATACTTCACAAATAAGGCCAACCCTCGAATACTGCTCCCACATCTGGGGTGCCGCTGCCGCTTCTACACTCGCTATCCTGGACTCCATTCAAAAGAGAGCTATACGTCTCATCGGTGACCTTACCCTCACCCAAGGCTGCCATCCCTTGGCAACCGACGTGCCGTTGGTGACCTCTTTATCTTTTATACATATCTGCACGGGCACTGCTCAGAGGAGCTTACTTCCATAGTTCCTCCACCTGCTGCCCCCAACAGATCTACCAGGGGAACAGAGCGAATGCACCCTTTTACTGTCCAGGTCACCAGACATAGAACATCTTGTTATGCCCGCTCTTTTGTCCCGAGGACTTCCAAGTTTGGGAATTCCTTGCCGGCACATGTTTTTCCTTCTCTTCCGAATCTCCAAACCTTCAAATCCAGAATTAACAAGCTGCCTCTTTCCTCCTTGTCGACACCCACGGTACGATAGTATTTAGGCTGTGAGCCCTCGTGGTGTGTTGTTGAAATATATTTTTTTTTAAAATGTTGATTGTATTTATACGGACATATCCAAAGCTTACGACAGGGTAAGCAGTTAGTGTTCATGACATACTGTTGGAGTGAATTGCTGGTTACTTAAGTGAGTGCAAGCTGATAAACATGAAAACTTTTACTCTACACCAGTGTCTAACATCAGGGGTTCCCAAGCGGAGTCACTTAGGACTTTTTTTTTTTTTTTTTGTTCCCTCAGGGCTCGTCCGCGGCCTTGCCGCCCCGATAGCACTCACTTAGGACTACTGTTTTATAATGTTTTCGTCAATGACTTGTGCATGTGTTTCAAAATTTCCACTATCTGTTGTTTGCCGATCTGAAAGCTTATCGTGAAGTTTTATCCCAACATGATGCATGTCTACAGGAAGACTTGGATTCCCTTCTTCAGTGATGTGATTGTAATGGAATGGTCTAAAGTTCTAAATATTAATGAATCCAAATGTCCTTTCGCAGGTTGGCAAACAGGACACAGTTTCATCAGCCCCGGATCTACGATTTTTTCGAACCGGCGCAGAAACTTGAGTGGCGCCCCCTCTCTAAAAATGACGCTCTCTCTCTAAAAATTTTTTGAGTAGTTACATCGAATCGGGACTCCTAACTTTTTAAAATTTGTTCAACTCCGAAGAGTAAAAAAATACGTTAAAAAAATTACCGCCATTAAATGTTGCCAACAATCTGCTGCGCTGCAGCCCCTGCAGCACATTTCAGAATGAGCCTTGAGATGTGTTCAAAAACTAACTGGGCGTTCTAAAATCAAATCAATAATTGATAGAACAACGTGCGTTGCATGCTAGGCCCTTTGTCGAGCAAGTTTTTTTTATATTCAACCATTATTATGATTTTGGCACCCCCTGAAACTGCCGTCAGGGGCGGGTGCCCCGGTCCAAGCCCTTGCAAAAATCTTGCAAACGAAAATCAGTTTTTCCAAATTTTATTAATTTCAATTAAAAAATTTATAATAACACAAAAGTGGGGCATAAGGTAGAAAATTTCGCTAAACAAAAATGGCTGGATCTAGAAATGCAATATTTGTACTCGAAACGTATCATACATCATACGTACGCACAAAAAATTGCCAGTGGGAATTGTTTAGTAAATCGGTTAATTAATTTTCCTTTAAACAAAGGTAAATATACCAAAGAATTAAATTATATTAAGAACGTGGCCGAATATAACGGATACACTGCTTGCCTAGTGGAAAAATTAATCAATAAACAGAAAACAAAGAAAATGTTGACGGAATCATCGACGTTCAGAAGAGAAAAGTCGGAAAAAACTTTGTTTGCTTACAATTTAAACCTAGAATCACGAGGGATTTAGACAGCATTTTTAAAAAAGTCAACTTACAGCTAACATTTTCAACAACAAATACATTAAAAAACTTGCTAGGTAACCCAAAAGACAAGGATAGCGCGGACAAAATGTCGGGAATTTATGAAATAAGTTGTAAAGATTGTAATCTTAAATACGTCGGACAAACAAAAAGATCGATTGAAATTAGATTCAAAGAACACTTATCCCAATTACGTTACGGTACTGTAGATAAGTCTTCTGTCGCCCGACACCTTTGGGATAATAATCATCACGTTAATAAAGATAATTTGAAATTAATAAAAAATGTTAGAAAACCAGGACAGCTAAACGCGTTCGAAAGTGTATATATTGCGAAATATAGTTACAACAAAAAATGTATGGACGCTTCATCAGCGCCAATTACGAGTCACCTGATCGATTGCTTTGCTAAATAAAATTCCCACGTTTAAGCACGTTCTAAAGATAACATAAGTATACAGATATTGCCGCCAAAGGAATCTATGTTAATTTAGCTGTCGTTGAGCCTTCTCAAAACTATTACAAATGGACACTTTTTAGATAAAGTAGTAGGGACGGTGCAAAGACCTTGTCCGGCGATAAAAATAGAATAAACTGTGAATTCTGGCTGCGACTAGTTTCCCACCTCAGTTCGATCTCTTTACCTGAGATCCGGTATATAAGTTGATCTTAGTTTTTTCAGTATTTAGAATGTTTCATCCTCTGATGACGCTAACTTGGTTAGTGAAACGATCGTCAGGTCTTTTGAAATGTGTTGTGGTGATTTGGGTGTTCTCCAAGTGTACTTATTAGTTACTATTAAAATTGAATTAAAAATCTTAAAAGTGCTCATCTTTCATTTTCAACAAAAAGTCGCTAAATATATATTGAAATTACACAATCTGATCAGATAACGTTAAAATGGAACCAAAAAAAAGTTGAAAGAGAAATTCAGTCACCGGTGAGATTTGAGCCGACGGGGATGCTAACCATTAGACCACTTAGGGATTCTGGCAAACTGCAATGAAGACAGGTAGATAACCGTAATGGTCTTAAGTTATTTATTTGTAATATTTAAAGTCTTTAGAGGCAGATTTTGCAACTATTTTAACAAATGAGAAGTGTAGCATAAATGTAAAACATTCTAATATACATTTTATGCAATATTACATACATTATTTTGGTATTGCGTGTTCTCTAAATTTTAGTGGCATTAAAATTTTGCTTCATTAAGTGCCCACAACTTCATTTCTTTCGACATAGAGACCTAAATTTTGGTATATGATTTGATTTTTACAACATAAACCAGCTTGCCAAATGTGGTTGCCATAGCTTTGCTATTTCCGGAGATATGAATTTGTTCCAGAAAAAAACGTAAAATTTTCCCGGAAAAACTGGTCCGATTTTCCTGGCTAACGAACTCATCCAAGCCACTTGCAAAAATAATTTATTCACCAAATAGTATCAAAATTGAAACTGCCCTCGGATATGTGTTCTAGGGGGCCTAGTTCGCGCTCATTTGAAGAAATTTGTTCAAAAATCAAAAGTCGAGATCTCATTAGTGAATTTTTCTAAGAAAATACCTAGTTGAGATTGACAACTTACTCTTCAACAGAGAAATATGAGCATCCCACTAGTTAGCAATCATTCACTGATTTAGTGTCCTGTTTGCCCGTTCAATTATTATTCTTATAATCGATCAACTGAAAATTGCGATTTTTAGTGAATTTTTTTTTTTTTTTTAAATCACTAATAGAGGTATCGATGGTGAGACTTTGCAAAAATTTTTGCAAATGAGCGCGAACTAGGACCCCTAGAATCCATATCCGGGGTCAGTTTCGATTTTTATATGTTTATATATATATATATATATATATATATATATATATATATATATATATATATATATATATATATATATATATATATATATATATGGTCTGGCTTTTTAATTAATCATTTGTTAATTACTAATTAGATGCTGATATTACATTAATTACTTCTAATCATAAATCTAATTTCTAATATATCTTTATATTAATAATTTATACCGTTGGACGCCAGGCAACTCAGTGTTTGCCAATATCATTATCTAATATACTTTTAATAAGCCAAAACCTGCAAATATTGCCCCGTCAATTAGAAGATAATTTATTTTACTCACTTACCGTCTTAATTACTTCTAATTTCCATTTGCTCAGCCCTCTCAGGATTTTAAGGATTCAACTTGTTTTTATTTCTATTTTTGGTAATTCTTTTGTATAATTGGTCTTTGCTAATTACTTGGTCTTTTTCTATTTTAATTATGCATTACCACTTCTATTATGAAGGCGAGGAGATTTAAATGAAAATCTAATTATACAAAGTTAGGCATCTTTAATGATGATTACCCATTGAAATTAAAACTCACAAATATTAAATAACAAATTAAGGGACAAATTAGTTGCATAATATACCATAATAGGTTATTAATAACAGAAACATATTATTCAGTATCAAATTACTTACATTGTTTTATACAAAGTTAGGCATCTTTAATGGTGATTACCCATTGAAATTAAAACTCACAAATATTAAATAACAAATTAAGGGACAAATTGTTGCATAATATACCATGATAGGTTATTAATAACAGAAACATATTATTCAGTATCAAATTACTTACATTGTTTTATACAAAGTTAGGCATCTTTAATGGTGATTACCCATTGAAATTAAAACTCACAAATATTAAATAACAAATTAAGGGACAAATTAGTTGCATAATATACCATAATAGGTTATTAATAACAGAAACATATTATTCAGTATCAAATCACTTACATTGTTAGAACCAGAGATTTGGCTTGTTAATTATCGGTCACCTTACACATTCCTGTACACCATGTCCACAAAGATGGTATTTGGATTCTTTGATTGCATTGTTAGAACCAGAGATTTGGCTTGTTTATTATCGGTCACCTTACACATTCCTGTACACCATGTCCACAAAGATGGTATTTGGATTTCTTTTATGAAATTCTGTTGTTTTGGTTGATTAGCTTTTACTTGTTTTATTTATTTTCAGTCATTATCTTCTTGCTTAACTACCCCTGGCAACTGTATTATTACCAGGCACCTCTCCTGTGGACCAGGCACCTTCTCTTGTTCACTCCTCAACGTTCTCCAGCTGAATACCCTTTTTACTCTCTCTCGGCTGTTTTGCCTTCGACCTCTCCACCGGTTCTTCTCGACTATCAATCTCACCACAAGTCTCTTATCACTAGATAGCAAACCATACAAAAAATTGTTTGTTTCACTTTATCTTGCTTTTTATTTCACGATATCTACTGCATTATCAATATATTTTACTTTAACTTAATACTAATTCTTATAAAATAACAACATAAAACCTCTTTAGATTTCCATTTAAATTATATTCCTTTAGTTCTATTGCACTACTAAAATAATTTGACCATTATTTCTTAATATTATTATTCTAATTTCTATCCTATGTCTATACATAGCAATATATATATATATATATATATATATATATATATATATATATATATATATATATATATATATATATCCAACCGCTAACTCAAAAAATAATCAACCGATT
This sequence comes from Tillus elongatus, assembly GCA_964006375.1. Taxonomy (NCBI): domain Eukaryota; kingdom Metazoa; phylum Arthropoda; class Insecta; order Coleoptera; family Cleridae; genus Tillus; species Tillus elongatus. The sequence goes on along the minus strand of OZ023262.1, from coordinate 5,412,398 downwards.
ATTTTGATGAAACTCGGCAAGTTCCTTTCTTTTATTAATAGCTTGGATGAGTTCGTTAGCCAGGAAAATCGGACAAGGTTTTCCGGGAAAATTTTGAGTTTTCTTTCGAAATTTTTTTTTCCCTCCGAACATTACAAAGATATTTCGATGAAATTTGATCTAACTATGCGCCAAAATTGAGCTTTCTAGGTTTACAGAAAATGGAGCTATTGAAATTTGAAACATTTATTTTTTAATATCGCCGCGTTTGACTGTCAATCGTAAACATCGCTTATATGAGATGTAGTATGTTGTTGCTAAGCGACCGAACATTTTATATTATTGCGCAAGTCTGTTAGACGCTGTAACCTGTAACTGACGTTTGATATGAGATTGTTTTATTTTTTAATGCCGAATAAAAATGCTAATGGCAAGGCTTATTAACTATGATTAGTACAGTTATATGTAGCTAGTACCAGTTAAAAGCAAAGAAACTGTGCGTAATTTTGAAGATTTTAGCTACTGAAATACCAGCTAAATACGTGTATAGAATGTGAAAACAAATAAAAACTGAGATGCAATTACGCCATTGATTCCTAATTTACTTTGACGAACTGGACTTTAACTGCAACTGGTGTTACCATGAAAATGAGATAATTTCCCGTAACAGGTGCCGTCAAATGGACAAAGCGGAGTTATTGCCTAATTTAAATTGACTGGATACTAATTTTTAATTACGTAAACACGACGTCTACAAACAAGTTGCAAGATTAACATTTTAAAGAAATGCTACCAGGATGTGTGTTCTAACAGAGATACAAAAATAAATTATTTCAATCACGCCATCATCTCAGTGTGCAGGCGATGTAGCTTTTACGTTACAGCTATGACTTTCACTCTTTGCTACCAAATATTATAAATAATTCACTAGTTTACAAATAAAAATATGCACTACTCTAAGCGGTGTCTATGATACACTATCTATTTAGAGAGTAAAGGTAGTATCTAGGTATTGTTTTGTTGTCAAACACTAGTGTGAAGACTTGAGCTAGATGTTTTTTTGTCTTGCATTGCAGCAGTCAGAGGGCGCATAGATCGCGGCAGTACGAGCGAGGTAGCAGTGCTGAGAGAAGGTACAAGCGGAGCCACCGCAGGTCCCCCACGTCCAAGAAGAGGCATAAGCACCGCCATGAACGCTCCCAGTCCCGGCGCAAACACAGCCGCCGCTCCATCACGGACGATCAGGTCAGTATCTACTCGAATTCATCCTGTACTCTGTGTGTTAATAGGGGCCCCCACGGCACGGTAAGATGAACACTATAATACATATCAATCATTTATTATTTTACTTACTATAATATCCTTTTACCCCCCAACAGCAAGTGGATCGTTGTCGTATCTTCTACGATTAGGACCTTTTGTGCACTCGCATCGATACAGAAATGATTTTTAAATTGTTACAGGTCTATAATTTATTTTGTTGTTTCACTATCCGAAGTTTGTAACTTGTGATAAGCACTGATAGGCACAATGTAATGAAACCTTATACAGGATGATTCTTTACGAGTTCCTATTAGACGTTTTGGAGAAACTAGACTCATTTGGATTCTGAAAATTTGTAGTATGAGGTTTACCAATATGTCCAATCAATCTAAAATATTTAGAACATCCCGCGACTTCCGGTTATACCGGAAGTGGATACTAACTCGCTTATTTTAAATGGAACGCCCTGTATATTATTTCAGATTCGGATTCAGCTGATCTTGATGATTCTCCCAATATACGGTTTTGCTACTTTATACTGAGTGTTTTACGAGATATGGCCGTTTTTATTACAAAAATATGTCCCCTTCAACGCCCTGTATCTTATTAATGGATGCAAATTGGAAGTTCTTTGTTATGCATAATTTTTTTCATTATTGTATATTTTAACTTAGTATACACAATCTTCTGATAAATTGATTGTTGTCTCCGGAGTGATTAAAAACGCATATGCGCGGATATCTCATTTTTTTCAAACAGATCATCCTGTATATTATAATGCCATTGGCAAGATAATTTACTACTCTTCGAATTTTATTAATCATTACCTATACCCACACCGTACGGTTTTTGAGATATTCAGCTTCGAAATATGCAAGATGGGTATGTATTATGATTCCTGTAGAGTGTCATGGAAAATAGCAAACAGTAACTAAATTTTCAGTTTGACAGTTTATGTTTTGAGTTGAGTAATACAAAATTCAGTTTGATCTCAAAAAACAATATGATGTACTCAAATTGGGATTTTTATTAATCTGCTACTAGTTCACGAAGAATTCTGACGGATGTTAGCAAGAACATGTGTATTTGCAGAACCATATGTAGACTTGCCTACACCTTCCCATGAAACTGTTGATGCCGTTATTAGAAACTTACCACACTGTGAACCAGTTACGTCAACAAACAAACTAACTGAACTAAACAACGAAACAAATTAAAAATGAAATTCAAACAATTGAACACTGAAATATGAGAAAATTATATGTATACACATTATAATAAATGCTCGAAGACACCCCCCTGCTGTTGCAAACAATCCCGTTAAGATGGCGGCTGGTGGTGTGGACGTGTCTCGTGATGGTCCTACAAAAAGGTGTAAAAAGTGCCATAATATCCCTACAACCGGGCCTAAATGTGTAAAGTGTGGATGCATATTTCATCCAGGATGCGTAAAGTACTTAAAAAATGTAACAGTAATTGACGACAACTTTGTAAATTGTTGTGATAGTGTGAGTGTAGAGTTTCATAGTGGTGAAGACGACGAATCATCGTTCACAAGTGCTCAGGATGAAACATTGCAATCTAATTCAGAAGTAATGTATCTGAAAGACATCATTAGAGGTAAAAACGTAACTATTGGTTACATGCAGGAACTTATTACATCTCTAAAAGAACAAGTTAAATTATTAAACAGTCTTATTAAACAAAATTCCGTTAAAAAGGTTGAAAGTACGCCATCTCTTGGTCTCAAAGCCGTTCTCGGTGGTAATGTAGACAATCGTAAAGTATCGTTGGTTTCGAGATCAGGTCAATCAATCGATAGCCAATCTATAAGCAGAGGAATCGAGAAACCTACTATTGATAGGAAGCTTCGTTCTGGCTCAGCCGACAATGCGTCAAAATCATCTGATAAGGTTAGTGATAACAAAAGTAAACATAGTGATGTTCAAGACGGTGGCACAGCTAAAGTAAAGAATAATATTACTAGGAAGCAATTATCCACTGCATTATTAGAAGCGCAAACAGCTGCTAAGTGTGATGAATATATAGACATAGTTACGGATGATTCTCCTGGTGATTGTGGTGCAAGTAGTGAATGGAAAACTGTCCATAAAAAGCCACGGAGAAGACATTTACCTATTGTTGGTAGTAAACAGAGTGGTAGTGATTTGAAGGCTGTACCCAAATTTGTGGCTCTCCATGTGTTTCGGTTGGAACCAAATACTTCTGTTGAACAAGTCCAACAGCATCTTAAGATTGAGTTTCCTGAAGTGACGTGTGAAAGACTTGAAGCGAAACATAAAGGCCAGTATGCTTCTTTTAAGGTTTGTGTTTATGAACATAATTTCAGAAAGGCCCTGGACCCTACTGTCTGGCCAGCTGGTGCATGTATAAATAGGTTTTTCTTCCCGCGCCTTCGACCGACAACGAATCTGTGATATTTGACCCAAACATTGTGATTTTAAATACGCAGAGTTTAAATATAGACAAAATTAATGAACTATTAATTGACTTAGTACATTTTAAAAATGTAAATTTTATGTGTTTTACAGAAACTTGGCAAACTAACGATTCGATCACTTATTTAAAAATCGATGGTTACAGCCTGGGTAGTTTCTTTTGTAGAAGTGTCAGTAAGGGAGGAGGGGTAGCGATTTATTTTAAGAATAACCTGTCCATTAAAAAAATTAATGTAGAACAATTTTGCATTGAGAAAGAATTTGAAGTCTGTGGTATATGTTGTTATTATAACGACGTTAAAACTTGTATTTTAAACTGTTATCGCTCACCTTCAAGTAATGTTAGTGTTTTTATTAACCAGCTCTTTGATATGCTGAACTATTTAGTCAGGCCCGGTGTACGTTTTGTTCTTACCGGTGATTTCAACTTAGATTGCTATGGAATTGTAAGTAAAGGGTTTGATATGATGTCTAATATGCTAAGATGTTTTAATATGACTCATGTAGTTGGGTGGCCTACCAGAGTAACGGATAATACTCTTAGTACCATCGACAATGCTTTTCTTAATTTTTCTAGCAAGGGTGCCTGCCTTGCGACTGGCAATAATATTTCTGACCACAGGACAGTGTTGTTGGAGCTTGACACAGCTTCAGTTGAATCGAATCATAGCGCTGTTTCTTTGACGCGAGTTTTTGATGAGGAATCTATTTTCGACTTTGAGAGTGCCCTTATTGGTGAAAATTGGGTAAATGTTTTTGCTGCCGGCAACATTGATGAGGGGTATAAGAATTTTCATGAGTTGTTTATTTATTACTTTCATTTATATTTTCCACTCCGTAAGATATATAGGAAACAATCAAAGGGCCGTGAGTGGGTTACTTCTGAGGTCAGAGCCTCTAGTTCAAGACTTAAAGACTTATTTTTATTAAGAAGTGTTTCTCCTCAGGCGGATAATTCTTACAGAGCTGCAAGGGCTGCTCATAGAAAACTTGTAAGATGTACTAAAAGGAATTTCTGCCAACATAGGATTCTGGCTTCTGATAATCCGACTAAAGCCGCATGGCATCTGATTTCGGAACTAAATGGCAAGCAGGTCAATGAACATAACAATATTGTAATACGACACGAAGAGAGGCTAGTTACCGATCCACGGGAAATCGCTAACTTATTCAATTCGTTCTCTGTAGAAGCACCTAAAAATATTATTAAAAACATTCCTAGGGACTTACCTCCTTTAAACGTTTCGACAAAACCCAATAACAAAACAATGTACTTACTGCCTTTTAGTGAAGACGAGTTGTATATTTTGTTAATAAAAAAAATAAAAAACAAGTCTTCGTGCGGTAGAGACGAAATTCCACCTTTTTTAGTTAAGAAAGTTTTAAGACATATTATAAAGCCTCTTACCTGCTTGGTAAATCTTTCATTTGAGTCGGGTATCTTTCCTAGTGACCTAAAGGTTGGTAAGGGCTTTCCTTTAATAAAAAAGAACGATCCAACTAATTTGAACAACTATCGTCTGATTACATTATCTATGACTTTTTCAAAGGTATTTGAATATAGCTATCTAAATCGCTTGGAACAATTTTTGCAGTCGTGTGGTATATTGTCTGCCTGTCAGCATGGCTTTAGAGAGGGCCACTCCACTACAACGGCTCTCATTGACTTCTATCAGGGTTTAGTCACTTGTTTGGAGGCTGGTGAGTGCCCTGTTGGGATTTTTTGTGATCTCAGCAGGGCCTTCGATTGTGTTAACCATAGGATACTGTGTGACAGGCTTTATTGTTATGGTTTGAGAGGTAATGCGCTTGGCTGGATTGACTCTTACCTGACGAACAGAGAACAGTATACTGAGATAAAGTTCAAGACATCGGAACGAATAAGTAGGGTATGTTCTGAGCGTGTTGTTGTTCCTACTGGTGTGCCTCAGGGCTCAGTACTGGGCCCTATTCTTTTTACCCTTTACGTCAATGAGCTTGACAAAGTATCTCCTGATGCGCATTTTACTCTGTATGCGGATGATACGTCTCTAATCGTTTCTGAAAAGACAGATGATGCTTTGAATAATAAATGTCATCACGTTTTTAATAACTTAAGGAGTTGGTTCTCCCGGTGTCTAATATATTTTAATTCTTCGAAGACAGAGATGGTGAGATTTCATCCGCGTCAGAGGGAAGTTGATATACTTAGTGTAGGTGTTGACAATACTTATCTAACGTGTGTCAATAACTACAAGTTCCTTGGAGTACACGTTGATGAACATCTCAACTGGAAGTTGCACTGTACGACATTGGTTTCAAGGCTGGCATCTCTTAATTTTTTATTTATAAATATAAGAAATATTTTGACTGAAAAGCAACTAATATCTTTATACTACAGTCATATTGATTCTAGACTGAGGTACGGTATATGTCTTTGGGGTAATTCTACCTTGCTGCATGATGTCTTTATCGCTCAAAAAAGAATAATACGCTCTATTTTCAACATAGGACAGATGACGTCATGCCGGGCCTACTTTTCTAGTCATAAAATTTTAACTGTGACATGTTTATATATTTTAGAGTTGTGTATATATGTTTTTAAAAATGGTGATAAATTTAAACTAAACAGTAATGTTCATACCTTCAGTACCAGACAGGCTTGTAACTTTTATGTTCCGTATGCTAGAACGAAGATGATAAATGACTCTCCAAACTGTATTGGATTGAAAATATTTAATCATCTTCCTAATGATTTAAAAAATATCCAAAATATTAAGGTGTTTAAAAGCCAAGTTTCTTATTTTTTATCAGACCACTGTTTTTATACTTTAAATGAATATTTTAATGTTGTGAAGAATTAATTATTGTAAAAGGCTGACAAATCCAATGTAGCTTGTATGCTGTCAAAATGGATAATAAAGGTATTATTATTATTATTATTATTATTACTTATTTGCTCGCTGAACTATTTCGGCGATGGCCTGCTCCATCTGGTTTGATGTCAGCAACGCAGAAGCATCTCGAACTCGTCTGATCATGTCTTCCTTAGTCGTAACCGGGTGTCCATACACTACATTCTGTATGGATCCCCAAATGAAGTAGTCTAGGGGTGAAAAGTCCGGAGAACGTGAGTGCCAGACGTAATGAGCTCTATTTGCTATCCACCTGCCAGAAAACATTCGTTCTAGTGCATCACTAACAGCTCTCGTACTGTGCGGTGACGCGCCATCTTGCTGGTACCATGTCTGATTCCTTTCCTCGTCTGACATTCCAGCTAATTGTGGATGAATGACGGTCCTCAATATTTCTAAATAACGTTCCCCAGTAAGATTCTCGTCATAGAAGTGGACACATAAAATTCGATCATCTGGAAATAATAACATCATAATAATAACGAGTGGGTTGTGTTACCTTGAATTTCCCAATATGGAATCAGAATTTAAGAAAATGAGTAAGCCGTACTTCTTACTGAGTCTTACTTAGTCTGCTGGAAAATAGTTTGAAATAAAACTTTCATGTCTACGTACCTTTTATTGCACAGAATACATTAAAGGACGGCCTATTTTGAAATCCTCTTCGCCAAGTTACATGATGATTTTCGGAAGCCCAGTAGTGACAGTTGTGTCTATTGAACATTCCGTTATTCGTGAATTTCGCCTCATCAACCCAAATGACATTATTCAAAAAATATTAATCCTTATCATTCTGCATTATAAGCCATTCACAAAACTTGACTCTTTTTTCCAAATCAGTGCTTACCAGGGCATGTACTGTGCTGTAGCAGTAAGGTCTCCATTTGTTTTTTTCAAAATTCTTTGAATCCTTGAAAATGAGAGTCGTAAGTGACGCTTTAATTCTCTTATAGAGGCATTAGGATATGCAGTCAGAAACGCTGAAACATTCACCTCATTCTCTTCATTATCAACTTCACGTTTTGCTCTGACATTTTTTTGCTGTAAATGATCCATGTTGTTGTAAGTTTCTAATAACGGCATCAATAGGTTTATGGGAAGGTGGAGGTAAATCTGGATATCGTTCTGCAAATACACGACATGTTCTTGCTGACATCCGGCGGCATTCTCCGTGAATTAGTAGCAGATTGATAAAATCCTGATTTGAGTATCCAGATCTTGCCATTGCTTTTTTGCGATCAAACTGAATTTTTGTGCAGAGAAGTAAAGTTCACTTAGTTGTATTGCTCAACTCAAAACATAAACTGTCAAACTGAAAATTTAGTTACTGTTTGCTACTTTCCATGACACTCTACAGGAATCATAATACATACCCATCTTGCATATTTCGAAGCTGAATATCTCAAAAACCGTACGGTTTGGGTATAGGCAATGATCAACAAAATTCGAAGAGTAGTAAAATATCTTGCCAATGGCATTATAATATACAGGATGATCTGTTTGAAAAAAATGAGATATCCGCGCATATGCGTTTTTAATCAACCCGTAGACAACAATCAATTTGTCGGAAGATTGTGTGTACTAAGTTAAAATATACAATAATGAAAATAAAATATGCATAACAAAGAACTTCCAATTTGCATCCATTAATAAGATACAGAGCGTTGAAGAGGACATATTTTTGTAATAAAAACGGCCATATCTCGTGAAACACTCAGTATAAAGTAGCGAAACCGTATATTGGGAAAATCGTCAAGATCAGCTGTATCCGAATCTGTAATAATATACAGGGCGTTCCATTTAAAATAAGCGAGTTAGTGTCCACTTACGGTATAACCGGAAGTCGCGGGATGTTCTAAATATTTTAGATTGATTGGACATATTGGTAAACCTCATACCACAAATTTTCAGAATCCAAATCAGTCTAGTTTCTCCAAAACGTCTAATAGAAACTCGTAAAGAATCACCTGTATACCACAACACATATTAATCTCACCTTGTAACAGCCTTGATATGGGGCTGGAAGAACGTGAAAGTTATTCCGTTACTTACTTTCTTCCAATCCAACGACTGGAGAACCTACACAGACGAACTCTGTCAATAATAGTCACAGCTATCAGCAAGAATGCCAAATTTTAACACACTCAAGGCTGATGATAAGAGTGTGGTTTCCTTTCTGTGGATGTCTAATTCTAAAGGGGTGTTTATTTTTTATGACTAATACATCAAGAAAGGGTGTGAGTGAGTGTGTGTGTAGTAGCAGTAGTAGTAGTTTTTGACTTTAGACTTCTTGCCTATTTGCCACAAAATATACAGGTCGCTAACGGTCGATGGTAGGTTAGACGTACCGATGACGGGGCATAGAATTATTTTGAAAATTTGGTTTCTTGGGTCATTAAGGCTAGATGTATTCTCACAACAATTAGAACCGTAGACAGGTTTCGCTCTAATTAGAGCTCGTCAGTACGGTATACTAATTGCAGCGAAAATACACCTATAAAGTAATACAGCTATGGTAGCTAGCCTTCCAACACTAAGTGAGATGTCTTTTTTGATAACTTTCCGACCTATTTTGGGTATTTCCTATAGCTAAAAAGGACTGTTTTTGAGCCCAGAGAATTTTTTTTAATAACCGCTGAAACACGTCAATTTTAATATTGAGGGGGACATTGTTTGACATAAAACTCAACTTTGTCACATCAACCCCTTAAGGGTAGTGATAACAACCCTTATATTTTTAAATAGGGAACATGGGTCGAGTGTTACATCATTTGAAAGTTCTTTCTTTTCTGAATTCAGCACACAAATTTTTTTGGAAGTTTTATCAACTCGTTTAAAAATTATTCACAGTTGGAGTTGCAAGAACGAATTTCATTCATTGTGATAAGAAATGCATTAATTAGTCAATTTTTCGCTAAAAAAAACTAAAAAAAAAACAAAACCAAACGTTCAAAAATGTTTATTCAGTTAAGTAAGTGTTCAAATTGTTGACCACCAGCTCCCATACAAAAGTACAAATTTTGTTCAAAACGAGCTCTGACATTCTGGAGCATTTCTGGAGTTATTAGACGGAATTCTTCCAGATACTCCGGTTCTGTTGCGAAAATTCCACTCTTTAAATGGCCCTATAGAAAGTCTAAAGGAGTTAAATCCGGTGATCTAGGGGGGCACTAAATAGCACCTATACGCCCAATCCATTGCTCTGGAAACTCTTTGTTCAAAAATTCCCTAACACGTTGTAAAAAATGCGGAGGAGCGCCATCTTGCTGAAACACTAATTGCTTTTCTTGATAGCGATAATCATTTTCAACAATGTCAATTAGTAGAGGGTAAACGATATCTTCTAGTAACTCCAAATACGTTTCGCCACTCAAATTGCCATCAAGAAAAATTGGTCCGATTAAACGGTCTCCAAAAATGCCAGTCCAGGTATTCAATTTTTGCGGAGTTTGGGTGTGGACTTCGTGAAAATTTCTTGGAATTTTATCTGCCCAATAACGACAATTATGACGATTGACTGTAGAGTTTAATGAAAACGTACACTCGTCTGAAAAACAGATATTGAACAGAAAGTTCCCGTTATCAGTTATTCGTGCAGTCATAACTTCACAAAACTCCAGTCGCCGATCAAAATCATATTCATTTCTTTGCTGTACAAGATGAATTTTATACGGGTGAAATTTATGATGCTTTAATATTCGCTGAATAGTTCTTCTTTTGATGTTTGAAACAGTGGCCAATTTTCTCGTGCTCAAAGTTGGGTCTGCAGCAATTTGTCCTAAAGCTTCAATCTCAGTAGTCTCATTTCTAACCGGAAATTCACGTTCTGGATCCCGTTTTTTGTTGGCTACTGAACCACTTTGTCGAAACTTTGCAACTAACTCCAAAATGTATTTTCCGTTAACATGTCTGTTCGGATGTCGTTCATTAAACAAATTTACGGTACGGTTGGCACAGTCATCGTTTTTGAAAAAAAAGAGCAATTATTTCAACTCTTTCTTCTACAGAATATACCATTGTGAAATTAATTTTCGGTAGCACTATCAAATATCAAACCGACTGATAAACTGAAATAATAAACCGCATTTCTCTCATTCCGATAAGAAATGTTCTGATAGTCAATTTTTTGTTTACAAACCAACAAAACATTGACTATCAGCACATTTCTTATCGGAATGAGTGAAATTCGTTTTTGCATCTTCAACTGTGAATAATTTTTAAACGAGTTGATAAAACTTAAAAAAAAAATTGTGTGCTGAATTCAGAAAAGAAAGAGCTTTCAAATGATGTAACACTCCACCCATGTTCCCTATTTAAAATATAAGGGTTGTTTTATCACCACCCTTAAGGGGTTGATGCGATAAAGTTGAGTTTTATGTCAGAACATGCCCCCCTCAATATTAAAATTAACGTGTTTCAGCGTTTCCTAAAAAAAAAAATTCTCTGGACGCAAATCGGTCTGTTTCGTTTTCAATGCGCCATGAGCAGAACTAATCATCCAAGAAACTAAATTTTGTGTATAATCTTATGTCCCGTTCTTCGTAAACGTCCAACCTACCATCGACCGTGAGTGACTCTATATATATTTAAAAGGTTTACGAGGTTTTAAAATTATCCACAATTTTGTTAGTGACAGGTGGTCAAGGAATGGTAGTTTCGTGTTTATTTCCAATTTTTATGGAGTCAAATTTACTGTTCAATTTAACAGTAATAAGGTTTGCCTGCAAAATCTACAAGATTTACCCATCAATTGGAAATTAATAATAAATTACCTTTTCTTGATGTATCTGTCATAAAAAATACAGACATTTTGGAATTCGACTTCCACAGAGAGAAAACCATTACCCTGAGTTACATTTCGAATGATTCGCATCATAGTTTAGAACATTAGACATTAAGAACATGGCTAAATATATATAATATGGAAATATATATAATATATATAATATATATAATATAGAAATATATATAATATATATAATATGGAAATATATATAATATAATATGGATAATCTGTCTATAGTAGAAAAATTCAAAACGGAACATACAACATGCTAGTGGCGTCTACGATATTTAGAAAAGAGAAAACCGACAGAAACTTTGTCTGGTTACCATTTGAACCGCGAGCTACGAGGGGTTTCAATAGCGTTTTAAAGCAAGTCGGCGTGGTCATTTTCGATGATTTTTATCTTGAAAACAGTTGAACTTGGGAATAGACTATCCTCCATTAAATCCGTTTACAATTTGGCTTAAAAACCAAAAATCTAATCATATTTATTTCTTTATAAATTTATAGAGAGCGAGCATCTCCATATTAGTTACAGCATAACAAAAAAAAAACAGCTTATTCTAACAACCATAAAAAATAAAACAAGAATCATATTATAGAGCTGGGCCAGTCAAATTAGAATCTATTATGGGGGTCTCACTTTTATTTCCCTCGGGGCTCGTCCGCGACTTTGCCGCCCCGATAGCACTGCAACCTTGGGCTTATTGTGGATGCCCTTAGTCTTTTTACTCCACCCACTCCAAAATCACTGTGCCTTGAACTAGTCTGCACAGCGATTGGTAAGGTGAAGTTTTATATTGCTCTGTCTCCGGTCTAGACTGACCGTAGATCAGTTGTCTTTTGCGGTCCAGAGCTTTACACTCGCACAAGATGTGATGGGCTGATTCCTCCCCCTCGCCGCAGAGTCTGCATGCGAGGTCCCCCTCGACACGCCCCAATTTATGCAGGTGTTTCTTGACGGCCATGCGTCCCGTCAAGAGTCCTGTTATGTTACTGAGCTGTCCTCTGCTAAGATTTAGCAGCTCCACAGCTCCTTTGAAATGGGTTCGTCAATTACTGACTTCCCATGTCTGAGTCCTGGACAGTCTGCCCAGTACACATTGTGTTCTTTTCTGACCCAGGACTTAATGGCTCCCTGGCCGTGCTCAGAACGGTTCTGGTCCCATAAATGGTTCTGCTGACCCTCTCTTCGCGAGATTGTCAGCTTCTTCGTTGCCTTTGACCCCCCGAGTGACCCGGCACCCAGATGAGGGTGATCTCATTCTGCCCAGCCAGGTCACTCGTCTCATCTCGGCACTCACTCACCAGCCAGGAATTTACCCGTGGGCTACTTTGACGTCTAATAGAACTTATACTAGGGTTGCACGGTATCTAGTCCGCCGCTCGATTCAGGGCGTCCAAAAAACCGCGAAACTTTCAGACGTTTTTCAGTTTCTCGCCTCTAGCTCTGATACCTTGCGCTCTAACGAATACTTCGCTATACCAAAAATTAAAAACCATTAAAATCTACGTCGAAAGGGTATTTAATTTATAAAATTTGGTGGAGTGGTATAGCTGAAATCAACGATTGAAAAACTGTGATTTTTACCAACTTTGCTGAAAGACGCATTATATTGACTTTCAATCGTCTTTCACATGAAATTCACTTTTTTTCCATTTTCGTTATAACTGAAGAGGTTGTCTGCTTTCAATGTTTATCTAACACAAACTAAATGACGCAGCTTGTTCAAAGTTTGACATGAATCAACTGACAGATGCTTGTTGACAGGAGCAGTGTTGCCCTTCTTGTGAAGAGGCGGGAAATTCAAAAAGTCACGGACTTAACGACCCGCTCTCGTACATCTGTAAAAAGCTTTCTATGAATAATTATATCTTGGCTCATGTAGTTTTTGTGTAAATTGCTTGGATAGGTTAGACCAGATTTCTAGGAAAAATTGGAAGTTTATGTTCAGAAAATTTTTGTACTTTTTCAGGCAGTAAAGCTATTTTAGTGTAGTCAAAAAACCTGAAAAAATGACCCAACCTCCTGAAAAATCCAAACGTTTTGAAACTTCGCATACTTATTTAAAGGTAAGTAAGAATGAATATACCGAAAGTCCTCATGAATATGAGGCGAGCTCTAGCGACAATTAGCGAAAATAGGGCACTTTCTTTGGTTTTTCGTTAATATCTCGAGAATTGTTAGTCGGGGGCAAAATTTGATTATATACATAATTAAGGCTTATCAAATTTGCTATAAAAATAATTATATACATTTTTCTCGTATTCCCATTGATTCCTGAGTTATAGGCGCTAAAAGAGAGCGTTTTGTGAAAAACCACGCTAGGGCTATACAATATGGCATTTCTAATAATATTTGACAGTACAGCTTGCTTCTTGAACAATTTGATACAGGAAAGTTTTCCTTTTCGATATGCGGCTGAAGTCTTATCGCATCCGCTGATTGCTGGCTTAAATATACTTTTCTTGCTACTTTCCCATGGCTTGGTTTCACTAGTAATATGTTTTGTTCAGCCGGACTTAAGGCCATGAGGATAACAAGAAGATCTACATCTTCACCTACTATTGCTATTTTGTCACAAGTAAAGGATTTCGTGAGTGCTGTCCGGACGATCAATGTGTTAGCATCATTGGATGCTTGTTCTGTTTGAACTCCATAGATGGTAAGGGCAATTATGAGGAATGAAATTAGTCTCGATTTATTATTTCCGTTAGAAAGAAAATCGTCCTGTTTCACTGTTACTACTGTTTTCTCTCCAAAGTTTATGTCAACTGATCTCTTTGTTTTGTACCTTCGGCTCTGTTCAGCTCTTCTTGTACTGGATGAGACGGCTGAATAACCATCAAACACCACCGTGCAGCCGTTGCCGCGATAATGCTTGAGATCATAGGCTACATAACACTGGCAGATGGTCGAGATTGTTGGCGAATCTTTGGGTCACACCACCTTGTGTAATAGCAAGCGTCCATCCAAAACAATGTCAAAATAGGCTAGGTTTATTTTTTCTTTTAATGGAGTAAAGGCATCGTACAAGGTAGTTTTTTTGGTCTTCCGCATTCCTGCCTCCCCAAATAAAGACAATGGGTACGGGACAAGCTCATGCTGTAAGTAGGACTTCAAATCCTCATCACTCCGCTTATTGATGGCAATCCTCTGAAAGATTGTGAAATGGTTAATAATTATAAACTCGTACTGAATGTGACAGGCTTGCCAGAGAGAACGCTCGGTCTTTCAGTGACAGCTTAACTTCCTAAAAAGACTGTCCTACTATTTTGGTCATTGCTTTCATACCGATTTCTAAAGGATTACAGCATTTTACTTTGTTATCTCCCACTGATAATTGAAAGTATGTCATTCGTTACAGGAAAAGGAGGACAACTTTCAAACCAACGTAAAGGTTTGGCAGTATCGGCTGCATCTCTCGCTTTACGGGTGTCTCCAAAATCTTTATGCTGTTCACTTGCAGAGAACAGAATTCCTGTGAACTCCTCAAGTGATGTACAAATGCCATGGGTAGCAGTCATTTCCAGTACCCATTTGGCTAAAACACTGTTTGTGATGCCACGCCCTCGTGTCAAGCCATCTACTCTTTTCATGCTACGCATGAGTGTCATTTCTATGGCTAGGACCTTAAAAAACCGACCATCTGATTTTTGAATATCCTTCCTCCGAGGTCACTATTCTTGGTGACTTCAATGTCCATAATAAGGAAGAGCCAGGATCTTCAAAAACCGATCCACAAGGGAGAGCAGCGGAGGCCTTTGCAATCAGCAATTCTTTAGCCAATATGGTTCAGTAACCTACTTACTTTCCTCGTATCCCAACACACAGCTCAAATCCCTTGGATCTCCTTCTTACTACAAATCCTGACTGCTATAAGATAACAGTCACGGCCCCCCTGGGTCGCTCAGACCACGGCATTGTCACTGCTTCCTGTGCAATGCAACCCGATGTCACACAGTCATCACACCCACATATCGTTTGGCACTACAATTCCGCGAACTGGGAGGAAATGCGAGATTACTTTACCTCATTTCCATGGGCGTCTGTCTGCTTCTCTCATCCTGGCCCCTCTGATATCTCACAAAACGTCACCGAAATTATCCAAGCTGGCATGGAATTATTCATTCCACGTACACAGAAAACATCTGCAGCCACTCAAAAGCCCTGGTTCTCTAAATCATGTGACAAGGCCAGACTTGAAAAGGTCAAAGCTCACAAAAAGCTTCTACACAATCCCAGTCAAGAAAACCGTCAAGCATTTAACGACGCAAGAAACCGCTATGTCCGCATTCTTTCTGAGGCAAAAAACTCGTTTAATAACCACATCAAAAGCTCCAGCGGCAGCATCATCGAATGGGGGAGAGTTGATGAATAGAGTTTTTGCACTGCCAATCCCTTTTTTTTTATGGAGTGCATAAAACCTTTCCATTCGGTGAACACACTTAATATTAAGCCATTTTGCTGGTGCAGGTGCTACCTTGGTGAGCCTCGGTATAGGTTTTTCATGTTCGCTTCCAGTGGTGCTTCCAGAAGGCACACATTTGATTCCACCCATAGAATGGAACGTAGCGCGGGGGGGGGGGGGGGGGGGGGTAGTAGTGGCGGCTCGTCGGAGTAGGCATTGTAAGTACTATATTTAATTTAGTAACTTATTATTGTCATATTATTAGAAATGCCATATTGTACCGCCCTAACGTGGTTTTTCACAAAACGCTCTTTTTTAGTGCCTATCACTCGGGAACCATTGGGAATACGAGAAAAATCTATATAATCATTTTTGTAGAAAATTTGATAAGCCTTAATTACGTATATAATTAACTTTTGCCTCGGACCAACGGTTCTCGAGATATTAACGAAAAACCAAAGAAAATGCCCTATTTTCGCTAATTGCCGCTAGAGCTCGCCTCATATTCATGAGGGCTTTCGGTATATTCATTCTTACTTACTTTTAAAGAAGTATGCGAAGTTTCAAAACTTTCGGATTTTTCCGTAGGTTAAACATTGTTTTGACTGGACTATTTGGATGGAATATTGTGCATGGTTTGTTCCATAAATATTATACTTTTTAACTACATTTGTTGTCTTCATTAAAGAACATATTTAACATTAAAAACATTTATATGAACATTCGTTACTATAACGCACTTGCTGCGTCCAGACTTCTGATACTAACCGCATGTTACACAAGTCGAAGCAATCATATAGACACGTCGTGGCGAATTTCCCTGAGAAACCTGCTATTTAGTGCGGTTGTACTATATGCAACAACAGTCATTGTGAACGTGTGCTATTTTAACACTTTGTCTATTTCGGATTGCCAACTCTGCGAGAGAAACGTTTCTCAGAGCAGACATGCGAGTCAGAGGATCAGTGGTGTGCTCGCCGCCGCCGTTGCCGGCATTGTTGATTTACGACATGGCTGGGCCCGTGTGGCGACGTCTGCAATCACGACGAAACAGCTGACATCTAACCGCAGCGTGTTGGATACAGACAGAACAATCTGGATGAGCCATGGCGGAGTGGTCGACGGCACAGCGTATGGCCGCCGCCAGGATATTCGCCCAAGCGCTGCCCGTCGCGCCGGCGAAACATCCCCAACACATCGCCGTGGTAGGCTCCTCTTGGTGGCCCGTCGTCGAAGAGACAACAGTGCAAGCCAGACCGCAGAAAGAAGAGCGCCACACGGTGCTACCTCAGCCTGCCGATAACGATCATACAATCGAAGACGCTTCTGGCGTGATTGAAACTGATTCACCTGTCGAGGTGATTAATGATGGAATCCATCCCCGCAAATTCCGTGCTTTATTTATCACTAATATTAACGTGTTCGTAGTTGCGTGTTTTTCTTGTCCTCACATTGACTAACATAGCATTAACCCTCACCTTCACCTACCACCCTTCGAGGCTGATTAATTATAAGGGACCGACATCCTCTTTTCGCGAGTTTGCATGTCAGGATTGCATCTCATGAATATTATTAAGAGGGATAATGGGGAATCCGCTTGTATGTGCGTCTGCTCGCCGCGATACGATACTGAAGAGCTTCGTGTTGTATCTGATATTAGTCGACTAACTGGAGCAATGTTAGTATTACATGCCAGAGCGTAGGAATTGGATTAAGAGAGTGACTTGAACGACGTGTGAATCGCATGCACTGCTGAGATAATAATAACTGCGTGAAGATCAACAAATGCTCCGAGAAGATGTTTATTTTTGGAATGACACCATCTGGAAATACGACTTGGCCGTATCATATAATACTAGAGTGAGAGACGCGACGAGTGTTCAGCGACCACTATGTTTTTATTATTATTACGTACTTGGTGAGTGATTAGGCACGAGTACGATGAATTATAACTCACCGGATTCGCCAGGAAACTGCGCTAAATTTAATTATTCCCTCTTTCTCAAAAGTATATTCCGATTGTTGCTGTCGAAGGTTAGTAGATGACACATGCTTTAAAACTCATAGATGGATAAATGTTTCACGAAATGTGGCTTCAATCTAGTTTTCACACCGCTTCTGTAGGTGTAGGTTATAATTTTTTTGTTGAACGGCACGTATTATTTAAGTGCTAACGAAAACGTGGTGGCATTATGCGCGAGGAGCTGTTTGCGGTCGATTATTTTTAGTACGTGTACGTTTTGGC
This sequence comes from Tillus elongatus, assembly GCA_964006375.1. Taxonomy (NCBI): domain Eukaryota; kingdom Metazoa; phylum Arthropoda; class Insecta; order Coleoptera; family Cleridae; genus Tillus; species Tillus elongatus. The sequence continues at coordinate 5,394,360 of OZ023262.1, read as the reverse complement.
AGGGCAAGTGAGGAGAAGACCGACGATCTTTAGTCATATCTCGGTTAGCAGTCTCTACACGTCACCGCGCACGGGAATTATTAACTTATAATTAGTTGTGCGAGCGCATCATCTGTCAGTGCTAGTGTCAGTGAGGTGTTGTTCTTGTGTTAAGTGGGTGAAGGGCATGAGAGGTGCCGATACCAATGTACGGCTCTGGTCTCTCCTACAGTCGTTACCGTCCCTCGTATGACGAGGCGGAACGTTACCATCAACCCACCAGCCCGGCGGCCGCGCACCCGTGGCACTCCGCGGCCTGGCCCGCCACCAGGCCCTCTAACACCACGTCCCATGTCGCCTCGAGGAGGGTCTTAGATGACACCATGCCCAACACTTCTTCCTCACACGCCAACACCCCGGCGAGAAGAGCGCGCTACACCCGCTCCTCCACCACCAGTGTGGCACAGTTGCTGAGTGATTCGTGCACCAGTCTGCTGCAAAAGTTGACAACACGAGTGCGTGGACCTTCGGCCACCGTCGAAAGGTCTACCCATAACATTACCGGCAATACCCATAACATTACCGGCAATTCCACACCGTCGAATCATAAGATCCACACAGGTGGTGGTAGTGGTGGCAGCGGTGGATATGCGCTGATGACCAGCAAGAGTTCCACTGTGGTACCCAACTTCGGAGCCACCAGGACCCGTCTGGAAGACAAGTATTCCTACGTACTGGACAAATTGTACAACAGGAAGAGGGATCCCGAAAAAACGATCGAACCGTCCGTCGGCAGGAGTCTGGCTAAGAGTGCGACCACTACCAACGTGATACTTTCGGAAAAAGCCTACCCTTATGTCAGCAGCACGAGTAACAATGTTCCTAGAGAGAAGACTCCTTTCAGGGGAGAGAGGCGCCAGTATCAGGAACCCCCGTACTCTTACCTTGATAGGGACAACGCTTACAGAGTCCGACATCGCTCAAATCATTCCGAATTGCGACCGAAGAGATCGTCAAAACCCAGACGTTCCGGCAAAAGTGAGACCAACGATAGAAGGGCCAGTTTGAAGCTCTGCCCTGTGGAAATACCACTGACTGATGAACCACCACTGTCGCACACATCCCCCAAATACGCCTCGTCTCGTTTGGAAACGTCGAAAGGTAGTGGTGGTGTTACTAAAGTGGTTGACGATGACGCCACCCCTACACCATCATCCTCTGACGCCCTGAGCGAGCGAGAGGCCAAACGGAAGGAAATCCAGAACCTGATAATGAAGTATTCCGCATTGGACGAGGCGTACAATCGAGCCGGAGACGTCATCAATCACAACAATAATAACAACAATAAAAACAAGGTGGTGTCGGTAAATAACCAGGGGGGCGGTAGCCTGGCACAAAGCCAGAGTGCCGCCGCCGCCATAGCACAGAAATACTATCCAAGATTGGTGTCGGCTGTAAGTAGAGCCCGTGTGTGATATGATGTTTATTTTGCCCGATAAACCAACCCCCTCGTGTGTCACTAAACTAACATGCCATCAGCGAGTGCTGCTGCTGCTATTGCTTACAGAATTACCCCTCCTCGGCAAATTTCTAACAATCCATGTAAGTGTCGTTATGTTTTTGAATATCGCACACACCCACTTGTTACACAACACAAGGCTTTAATTGTACACACTGTTAAATTTTTTTTAAAATAAGTATAACAATACAGAACGAGGGCATACAATATACAGGGTGGTACATAAGCAATGCGTCATAAAGGAATACTAGAATCCTGGCATTAAAAGAAATCGGTTTAATAAAATTTGCTTTATCCCAAAAGTTATATTCACGAAGATACAGGCTTTTAAAGTCAATATTTTGTTAGGAAAAATTTACTAACGAAGAGATTCCGACTTTTGAATTTTGACAAAATTTCTTCAAATGAACAAATAAACTTGAAAGAATTATTTAATATCACACATGAAAAACTTTATGCCATTCGATCACAGCCTACTAAAACCTTTTTTATATGTCAAAAATTATAAAAAAAAGGTTTAGGGTTGGTTTCAAGAAAAAATAAGTCCGTCACTGGATTCGCTATTTTTCAAAACTGTTACCTACGAAATTTCATCAAAAAAATAGTGCTGCAAATAGAATCATAACTTCCAGACAGCTGTGATAATCTACTCTCCTCAGAAAGACACTCTCATGAAATGAATTACTTGACCACAAAGAAAATATTTGTATTCCTGTACCCATAAACTTCTAAAACGTTATATATATATATATATATATATATATATATATATATATATATATATATATATATATATATATATATATATATATATATATATATATATATATATATATATATATATATATATATATATATAGGGTGTCCCAGTTTATAGTACCCGGAC